>OY720442.1:13674837-14049806 GCA_963082915.1 Dolichopus griseipennis
AGTTCCTTTAGATCCTTATCAAATTTAAAACTTTACATGATAAAAAGGATATGAAGAGGTTTCAAATTGTGCTATATATAGCTTTATCATTCATAGGTTAATTTAATTTGGAGACCCTAAATGTTATAGCACTTTTATTTTAATTTATACAGATTAGGTAATTAACTCGTCAAGTGTCTTTAGATTCGGCGATTAACTCTAACTCTCGAAGGTTTTTTAAAGTTTCAGAAACCGAAACTTTGAATTTATTCAATGGAATATTTTACATTCAATTCATAATTTTATAACCTTTCTTTTATTACCTAGAATAGTTCAGTTTAGTAAGCCAATCTAGTCTAAAATGGTATGAAATAGACACGCGGACAGACATAATGAATATATTAGGTTAATTCTCTAACAAGTTTTTAAAAACTAAAATTTAAATAATAAATATATATGATAATATTTAAAAGGTAATGTAAAATGTCAACTTAAGGGGTTTTAAAAATTTTTTTGGTAAATTTTACTTTATTACAATATTTTGAATATATATTTAGTTTTTGATTATTTTTAAACCACAAGTCATTTATTCTTTTATGGTATAAATATAAATATGACAAAAGCTGTTTTATACATACTTATACTTTAAACACTATATAAGATCGGAAGTATTATACCTCCCATTCCCCTTCAGTATCGTTTTCCATATTTAATACAAACCTGCTAATGGTAATACCACAGTGTATTGCTTTAAATTTGTTTAAGATATCCTATGTCATTAACATTAGAATGTTTCTGGAGTTTTCAAGAGTTCTTTTAGGTTAGGTTGGGTTAGATTTTGTTTTTTTTTTTCTTTTATTATTCGCAGGTTCTAAAAAGTGCTTAGCACTTGTGGCGAACCCCTTTATTTTTATTACAATAACTAACACTTAACACTAGGCAACAAAATTATATTAATAACAATAAGTTCTTATATTATTATATAAAAATTTTAATTAGGTAAAATATTTTTTTTTTTTTAAGTTATGAAATACACAATTGGATTAAATAGTCATAAGAAATTTTCTTAATTAGCGTTTAAATACGACCATAGAATTGGTGGATCTCACATAAAGAGGCAAATTGTTGTAATTAGTAATAGCTGAAAAAAATTATTGTGTTCGGAGCGAAATTTAAAATTGACAAATTTTCTCTTCCTCTGGTATTATAGTTATGAACCTCACAAACCTTAGAAAGTTGTACCCCAGATTTAATTTTATTGTGAACCAACTTATAACATAATATACATAATTCGTAGACCTTTAATTTATCAACAATTAACAATTTTTCACTGTAAAGTTAGTTGGATGGGGTTAAAAGAGGTAAACGGTTTATTGCCTTTAATGCCTTATTTTGCAAAACTTGTATTTCATGTAATTTATATGGCGGAGAAGTCGACCATATTGAATTAATTGGTTAGGTTTTAAAAGTACAGTGCGCCTTCTAAAGTCTTCAATCTTCTCCTACATCATTCTCTAAAACATCCAAAAAAACTTTAGTATCTATATAAAATGAAATCATATATATTTTTGTACTCCCTGGGACTTGGAATTAATCAATTATTTTTTATTATTGCAAATTTTTCAATTACAAATTACTTCAAAAACACTTTTTTAGAATTTTAAGACTCTAGCTAATTTCGTTTTAGTTATCGTTAAATCGACTCAGGAGGTGATGCTGATCACGAATATATATATACTTACAATAATATGTAATTACATGTAATTGTAAAATTTAAATTATTCAATTACAGTAATTGCAATTTTTGTAAATGATTATTACTCAAGTTTGTCAAGTTGGCTATATTGGCCAATGTGATGACTTCAAATGAAAGTTCAAATATTGAAATTATTTAAATTATGTATCACTATTGATACTAAAGCAACAAAAACTCAACAAAAAAACTAACTATTTTTTTTTTAATATTTATTGACATTTTAATATATTTTTTCTATAAAATTATATATTAGAAAATAATTCCGTACATGTTCGTTTTTCTTTTTAGTGTTTTTTTTACTCACCAGATACTTTTCTAAGTTTTTTTTTTTATTTTCTATTTTTTACCCATTGAAACTTGTAAAAAAAAAAAAACTTTAAGTTATCGATTTTATTGAGGACGTTATTAGATAGTTTACACGTCAAACAGTTTCCAGATGTTTCAGAAAATTGACAAAAAAAAAAGCTGATGAAAATAAAAAAAAAATTAAGAATTCTTAAGAGTTGATGATGATAACATGATAATCGATTGGCAATTTTATTTTAAATAATTTTTAATATAAATGCATCTATCTATGGGATAAGGTGTTCCACGAGTAAAGTATACAGAATTGGAGATTATTAGAAATCTTATTTTAACAAACTTTATTATTACCCTATTTAATATTTAAATTAATAACTAATGATCGCGTTCGATTGTTAAATCTATCGATTTAATCGAACGACTTAACTACGATGACTAGCCTTTCTCTTTCTCTTATTAAAAGGGAGAGAGATGATATGGCGAACAATAACAGAGAAGGGCTTTTAGCTCCTTTTATCATTTTATAATTTTATTGTGTCATATTATATTTTTAAAGGAAAGAAAAGTTTCGTTATTCAAGTCACCTATCATATGAGTAATCAAATTATCAGTTTTTGATAAGTTTTTGTTCAATCAAAACAGTAATTGATAGTTATTCAGTTTCAATCAAGTTTTGATAAGTTAAAACATCCATTTATAAAATAAATGACTATTTAATATATTAACCCATTTCCGGCTAAATGAATAACTGAATACTTCGTGGGCAGTTAATGGATTATGTGCTGGGATTTATTGCAGCAATCACTTACCTTATATGTTGTTAGTGCAATGGGCCCGTTATAGCATTTCCTTTGATTGATAAGTTATTATTATTATTCACAGTACCATTCAGTATAAGTACTATAAGTACTAAGTACTATGATAGTGTTGAGGCCTTTGCATGGCTGCACGCATGGAACACCCATTACAATAGTGTGCCTTAGAGATAGAGTTGAGATATAGTCAAATAAAAAAAAATTTAATATTTAGTATTAAAAAAAGAAACATGTTAAAAATAAATTTACAACTTAAAAAATTAAAAAAAAGGTTAAATTCGTTTCAATATTTTCGGAATAAGTAAAAAAAACAAAAATTTAGTATAGTTATCAAGTGTTCGAGACTTAAAAATATATAAATATACTTATATATGTATTATATATGTGTCATTTGAGGAATGTTGACATTTGTAAGAAATAGTTTCATGTTATTTGGAACATCAATTTTTTTTTTGTAGAGCATTTATCTTATTTGCAGTTTTTTTTTTTTTAAATTTTTTGGAATATTTTAAATACTTTTATTGATTGTGCTTTAAAACTTTTGTATAATGTTGGTTTGTTATTTATTTTGTAAATTTAGAGTTTTTTGTTTGGATTCGTTTTTTATACTATGTGTTCCCGTAGTTTCTGTACTTAATATTTTAATTATGTATGTAACAACGTAGGGGCATATGTAATGAATTATTATTTACCTTATATAATTATAAAAAACATTTTTCTAATCTGTAGAATTTCAGATTTGTTATTATTGTGGATTTTCAACTATGTTAGATGTACATTGATAATGGCCTTAATAAATTAATTATCTTAAGTTACACTTACAATCAAACACGAACTTTACACGAACTTTATCATTTGACAATTCTGATATTATAATTTTGAGAAAAAAGTATTTTATTGAAGAAATAAGGATAGTCATCTATAGGTAGTGTTTGACTTTTACACACAAAAACCACAACCCATTTTGATACAAATTTTAGGATGAGACATCTGATATGGAGAATTAAATTTTGGAAGAATAGAAGTCTGGGATTATGGGAGATGAGGTAGATGAAGGAATTAAGAAAGTATAGAAATAAATGTTTTACTCCACATTTTTCCGATTTAAATTCTACTCTATTATATACTTTTATATGAACTTGCATGTGTCTATGGCTTTATTTTTCATTCTGTCAGTTAGTGATACATTTATATTAGAAATCTGACCATAAATTTATAAGAATTGTATGGTTCAGTGGTTAGCAAAGTGGCTTATGGTGTAAATAGATTTGAGTTCGATCCTCCTTCAAAGATAAAAATTTTTTTTGTTTTTTTTTTTATTTAAATTTAAATTTACTTTTATAAAGTATATTTGTCATCTATTTTATTTGCCTATTTCTTAAGTATCTAAAGTATTTTTTCCAACTCTAGCGTTCAGTCTTAAAAAAATAAATTTTTTAAATAATTACGCAATATTATAAAATTATTTTAAATTCTATTTAATTCAAATGTATCTGCAAACATTTTTTTATTTGTTTTTAATGTGCTTCTTAAAACCCAACACTTTGTAAATGTTTTAAATTAATTATAGTTATTATCTTTTGTCATTTATTATTTTTACACAGTGATATTTTTCAAAGTGTATTTTTTTCAGTTTTTTAAGGCGAATTCTGTTTTTTTTTTAATTCGCTTAAATTATGCAAAAATAAAATATACATGTATAATGTAATGACAATATGCATTAATTTTTTTTTATTTCTTAATATCTAAATATTTATGAATTTTATGAATGGTACAAAATATCATTATAATTTTATAAAAAAAAAAAAGCAGCTGCTCACTTCTATATTCATCACTCATTTATAAAGTTGCAATAAATAAATATTTAAAATTAATTTACATACAGTGCTGTTTAAAAGTTAATAATAACTATTTTTAAAAAAAAAATATTTATTTTAAAATAGTCGCTTTTTACAATTGCAATGGATTATTTAAGTTAATTTGAGATCGTATTCTATACTTTCAACTAAAATCTTATCTTAGCTTTGTATTACTATGTAAATTAAATGTTCTAAATATAAACTTAACTGTTGTCTAATAAGTTTTTAACATTACAGATATAATATTTATTTTTCTTAATTAGAGTATTTTATTTCTGAGTGATACTTTAAAATACAAGATGTTTCACAACTGAAATTTTAATGATTTCCTTTTAATTTTTGGACTTCCTTTTTTTTCTAAAATAAGAAAATTTTCAGACATTGAAGCTTTGGAATGTTATATCTCTTTGGGTATAAGTACATACAGCCTTAAATAACAGTTAAGAGTTAAATGGCGGTCACTCGATACTTTTTCACCTACTTACTCAAATTCGAAAATTTCAAGGACTTAGAAGTTGATTTCTGATGCCCAGGTTGATTATGTCAATATGAATTTTTTAGTATTTGTGGCAGCTACTCAATGTTGCTATAAAACTTTACTACTTTTGGGAAAATTTCAGTGTTCAAGTTATTTAGTTTTTAAGATATTCTTCAGAGAAGCGGATACATGAACACGCTCATAGACAATCGACTCATTTTCAAATTCACATCCGATCTATATAACTGTGTTAACATTGTCTCCTCTAATATGATTTAAACGATATCTAAACTCTTAAACTACGTTGTTTATACGGGTATTAAAATGCGTCTAGCTATTATTTTGTTTCAGAAATATTTTCATGACTAAAGCTGAGTCCTTTATTATTAACTGAGCCCTTTAGAATTTAAGTTTTGTATTTCAAACAATTTAGAATTTATAAGCTTTATCTAAAAATATTCAAATATCTGCTTTATTTTTATCTATCTAAAAGTTATTGAAATTAAATCCAAAACCAGTTCAGAGACCTCTATTCAATTAATCAATACTCCTTTTCCTTTACAAAAATTTAAATATGACTCATTTACCATATCCTAGTGTTCAATCTTCCTTTCAATAATGGAACACCTGTATTTGACAAATTCTTATTATTAAAAATTTGAATGACATTGGAAGCGTAAAAAATAAATTATTTGTTTCATAATTTTTTTTTTTTTTTTTATTTTGCTTTAAATTGTAATTTAAATAAATTGGTACGATATTTTTTCCTTTTATTTTTGTATTGAAACGAAGATTTTTACATACAATGTCCTTTTCACACTACCTATTTATTCACCTAAATATGAATGTATGTAATGTATTATATTTATATATATAGTACATATATATTTCTATATAACAGTATATAGTTATCATTTTAAAAAATATAAAATTTATCTTTTCTTCAAATGTAAGTTGTAAGCTTTTTTTTTGTTTTATAGTTGTTCCTCTTTTGTTTTTTAAAATAAGGATACGCGTTTTATTACTTTTTTCTCCTTTCATTCATAAATCTTTTCATTATGTAAAAAAAAAAAAAACTGGGTTTGAAGAGAAAAAAAAAACAAAAACAAAAAAAAAATAAAGCAAGTTTTTCATTTTCGCTTCAGTTAGTCGTAACAAATCACTAACAGACATACATAATATCATCATCATTTGTGAATTGCCTGGATTCAACATAAAAATGAAAAAAAACAACAACAACAACAACAAATGTATATAATTCACTGTTTTTCATTGAGGTTATTAAAGCACATCAACCCAAAAAAAAACAAAAATAAAAACAAAAAACAATAATAAATAAAAAATAAAAAAATTTATTTCATTTCGTATTTCTTAAGATTTTCCATTATCCTTTCTGGTTTCTTATTTTTTTTTTGCTTTTGTTTTTTTTTTTTTTATTTTTTTCTTACGGTTTTTAAATACATACATTAAAATCTTTTATTTATCCCACATATCATTATATCGTAATAATATCGTAATAAATAAATATAAATAAATAAATAAATAAGAAAAAAAAAATGTGGCAATGCGTGCTTCTTCTAATTTTTTTTTTGTTTTGTTTCTTTTTTTTTAAAGGATTTTCATTTGAAAATTAAGTGATAAATAAACTTAAATTTTCCCATTTTTTTGTTTTTATTTTTTTTTTTTGAGTATATAACTTATTGTTGAGTATTTGATTTCTTCAAAATGAAAATAAAACCAAAGAATTATTTTTAAGTCACTTTAGTTGTCACCATTTAAAAATTATTATTATTTTATTCAAAAAAAAAAAAAAATAAAAACAAAAAAACAATAAAGAAAATATAAATTAATATATGTGTAGTGTAAAGTTGAAATGTGCTGAGTGACATCTTTCAAAGAAAACGGGTGTGACCTAACTGATTTGTTTATAATTTTTTTTTGTTTTTATTATTATTGTTTTTTTTGTTTTACTTCTACTTCTACTCAACTGTCTTTTTCTTTATATTAAAATTTATTACTGAAATACTGAAGTTGTTGTTGTATTTGTTTTTATTATTTTGTCTGGTATTTGCAAGTTTTATTCAGTCTTTTTCTTATTCTCAATTTTTTTGTTGTTATTATTTGTATTTGTTTGTTTGTTTGTTTGTTATTTTGTATTTAATATTAATTTCTATGTTTTAGTTTATTATTATAGATTTTTTTTGGAGTTTGTGTAGATTTTACTTGTCAATATATGAACTGACTATAATAAACAACTGCTGAACATATATCATGAAGATTAGGTTAGTTTTTTTCATTGCAATACAATAATATAAACAATATTATGTATACTGTATAGTATTTTTTTTTTATCTCCATCTCTTTCTGTTACAAAATATTTTTTTATTATTATCCTTTGTTTTGTTTTATTTTCTTTGTTATGTCAGTTTTGAAAACTCTCACAATTTATAAAAAGCTAATTTAATATTTTAAACAAAGAATATAAAATAAAAATATTATTTTCAAAATATGACAAGGATTTGTGGTGGAAATTCGTTTTTGTTTTTTTTATTGTTATTATAGGATTGGAAAATTGGGAGAATTTTCTATTTATTTAAATCTTTTATAGTATGGAAATCCAGCATCTAAATAACTGTGCGCAATGAGAAGAGAGATGATTCTATATTAATAAGTGAGAGAGAGAAAAATTGATTTGACGTTTTAAATTCAAAGGAATTATTTAAGAGAAAAGTATAACATTTAATTGACAGATTACAAGTTTAAGAGAACTTAAAGTTTTGACATAATTTTATGTTGTTGTTTTTGTAAAAAAATTCTCATTTTTAATGAAAATATTTTTAAAACTTTATTCTGTTATACAAAATTATTAAGTATATATATTTTTTGTGTATATATATATATATATGTACAAATGTGTATAAAATTGGGTGTAAAATAAAAAGCAAAAAAATTAAATTAATATTATAGTTTATACACAATCACATATATCTATATATTTATTAACTAATATTATGCATATTATATTATATTATATTATACAATATATGTATATTGACTGTATGTACAATGATACATACCTACCCACATATAAATATGTATTTTTTTTGTTGTGTTATACCTACACCTTCTCAGTTCTCTTGCAATTTATATACCAATAACATTGTATGTGCACAGTAAATGGGAAAAATGGGATAAAAATAAAAAAAAAAATTGGGAGAACATTGGATTGAGATTTTGAGGATAGATGAATTTTCAAGATTGATTTAAAAGTCGGTCAATTAAGATAAGAAGAATAAAAAAAATAAGAGGAACAAAATAAAAAAAAAGAAAAAGAAAAAAAAAAAAAACACAACACAAAAAAAAGAATAATTACAATGCTTGAGGTAAAAGATATACTAGCTGTATATAAAGCAAAAAAATAAGCAATATTTACGTTAATTTAGAATAGAATTGTATTCAGTTTTGTATTACAAAAATTTTTAGCGTCTATGTGTGTGTTTGTATGTATAATATACCTATACCAATAATTTTTGACATGATATTGCATATAAATCTATGAAATAAGTATATATAGAAGAGTAAAAAAAGTTGAAAGAGGAAGGAAGTTAAAATAAAAGAGCAAACAACAGAAGAAAAAAAAGAAAAATGATATATAAAAAAGACATTTATTTATTTTTTAACCTTCCTTTATTGCACATTTATTAAAATCTGGTTTCGTATAATAAATTGCATTTGACATTTTCTTTGGTTTTTTTTTACTTTTTCCTTTTTTTTGTTTTTTTTTTATTTCTTATTTTGAAAATTATGTTTAAGAACTGTATTTTTTTATTTAATTTTATATATTCTATGAATAATTTATATTTTATTCAGTATATATATATATTCACTTTGTTATGGATTATAACAAAGAAAATCAAAAAAAAAAAACAAGAATATAAAAAAAATTTGAACAAGGTAATAATTTGGATTATTAATTTATTTATTTTTATTGTTATTTTCAATTTGTATGCAAAGTTGTCCAAATATTTATTATTGAAAATACCTGTATACCTGTATATACAGGTAAATAATCAAATTAATAATATATAAGCAACTGATCTGTATTTATATATCTGTAGATATATTGAATAATAGATGTGTAAAAATTTAGTAAATGTCCTTGAAGTAAATCTAATATAAAATATGATTAATATTATATATATTTTATTTTAAATATTAAAATTGAATATGAAATAAAAGCATAATAAATAATTGATTAGATTAATATATAATATGTGGTGATATATTTATTATAGTTTCGAATTAGAGATGGAATTACTTTACATCACAAATCTGATGGGATTTAAGGTGATTTTTATTAGATTATAAACCTTGAAAATGAATATAATTAAAATGATGAAGTAGAATTAATCAATTGAGGAGATTTTTTTTTTTAATTATTAATATTATTAAGTATATAATATTTATTGAATTACTAATTTTTGAAAAAGTATAATACTTTTATTGGGATAGTATGAAAAATAATTATACCTGTTCGATAAAAGTTTGATAATGAAATATATGAAGGATTAAAGTATTTTTGATGATATTAGTTTTTTTTTTTGGCTTATTCAATAATTTATCAATTTAAGTCATTGGAGTTATCAATTTATTTTTGAAAAATATTGATAAGTTATTTGGTTAACTTAATTATGAAGTAAAAGAAGGAAGTTAAAAGAAGTAAAATTTTTTTGATTATTGTTAGTATATTTGTCCAGGAAATGAGGTGTAACAAACGCATTCAATTAAATGTGTTTTTTTAGATGTGGTCAATTATAAAAATATAAAATATAAATATTTTGTTGGATGTGATGTATTTCAGAAAACTAAAAATATCATAAATTATCATAAGCAGGCCAAAAAATATTTTATTTATATTATTATTATAAAAAAAAAAACATAATACAAAAAAGTTCTTTTTAGTTTTTTAAACTCGCAGTATATTATCTGGAAATTTTATATAAATAGTAAAACATTTTGATACTAAAAATTAAAACTATGCTTCGCATGAACATTTCTGTTGTAAGTCTTCATTATTTTCAGTGAAAATCTGAAATAACGGCCAAATTACGGTTGGTTGCGTTGCTTGATTTGTTTTGAAAAGCACCATAAAAATAATATGTATACAAGTTAAAAGATGGAGAAATGGATCATTATCGAAACAAAATAAACCTGTAAAAAATTTATCGAATTTAATTTTAAAAATTTTAAATTTAAACAAGAACGTAATTAAATATGCATTGAGTTTTTATTTAGGAATTATGGTATTGATGTACAATATTTGTGTATAATGAAATTAGAAAAAGTTCTTCTTTCAATTGACCTTCCGTCATTCTGGGACGGGCCAACACCTAGTATATAATATAATAAACAAATTTCTTTATAATTTAATAATCTTAACATAATCGAAATTTTAATGAATATATAAGAACTTATCCAAAAATTTGTTTTTAATGATATTATAAAAATTGGTTAAAATTTGGTATTATATATCTTACTACAAAATAAGAAACCAATTGTAAGCACATTTAATATGCAAAATACTTAATATTAATGAAAATGTTTAAAATGTTATTTTAATAAGAATCTAACTAGATTATGTAAAAGCTAAAATATAATAAATAACTCAAATAAGACATTTATTTTGAAATGCTTTTATATCTCTCTCTTAAATCATAAATAAGTTAATAAAAAATCAAAATTTTGTATTTTATCTATTATTTTGTACCACAGTCCGTCCTCTGTTTTCAATCTTGAAAAGTTTTGTGTTTCATAACTTAAAAGTATCGCAATACTAGGTAGAGAGAAACCTGTACTTTTCTTACTCATACGGAGTACTATTAACTTAAATAAAACATGTATCCTAAAAGTATGCAATTTATAGTACATTAGAAATGTCCTTGTAAAAACGATACAATTTCAATTAAGTTAAGTTTTTTTTTAAATTTTTCACATATTATCGTGTAAGCGTGTGTTTCTTTGCTATTTATTATAGCTTTTATTGTTTTATTGCGCGATTTTTAATATAATCAAGAATAAACAGTGCGTATACAAACACGACTTTTTCAACTAATTTTAAGTTCCATATAAAGTAATTTTTAATTTATTTTTTTTTTGTATTGAAAAACCAAAAAAACGAGTTTATTTCGATTAGACTCAAGTTAATATATTCATACATACATATAAATATACATATTAAATTATGTTTAGATATTTGATCTAAATGTTATGGTATATTTATTTATACTGCAAAGATACATTTTACTAAAAAACAAAAATAAAAAAAAAAAAAAATTTTTTAATGTAAACATTTTAAAATCTCTAAGGAATTTCCTAGAAAAAAAAAACAAAATAAATTATGATAAATAAATATGATTCATAAAAGATAAATAATCAAACAAAAAATAATAAGTAAAAATAACATAAAATATGACTTTATAAAAATTGTAAATATAAATATTATAGGATAATTTTTTTTATTTTGAAAAAATATGTATTTTTAAATAAATAAAAAATAAACATTTTTATATGTATAAAAAAAAAATAATATTTACATATTTATTTAAAAAGAAATTAAAATATATTTTTTTTTTTTTGGTTAAAATTATCATAAAGTTTTGATTTTAAAATCTTTTATAATCTTATTTATGTTTAAATTAAAATTAAATAGTTAATGTTTATTAATTATTTTGTTTTTGTTTACCAGTGTATGAATCCTTTTATCCTAGTTCAGTGTATAAGTGATGTTTGAAGTCTCTTGCTAGAGTAAAATTAAAATCATATGGAACTTTAATACTACAAACTCTTCTAACTAATTACAATAGTATGAAATATAAAGTAATAGATTAGAACTTCAAGTCTTAGATATTCGAATTTCAAAAATTTAACTTTCATATTGTCTAATTTTTTAATACAACAATAACGTCTATGATTTTGGCCGGAGTCATTTCAAAACCTCTTACAACTATTTGGGAAATTACAACTAGTTGTTTAAAAGGAAGAATAATTTTGAGTCAAATATTTTCAACTTTCAAGGGTGTCTTATTAATTAATCTGTCTTTTAAGTTTTATCTTATATATAAAGATTTCGAGTTATAGTAAAATTTATTTAAAGAATATCTAGATCTGTACTAAATCCTAATTATAAATCATTTTGGATTTGATTAAAAGTTAAACAAGAATGTTTGTCAACTGTAGAATTTGAGTGCATTAAATAACTCGAAGTAAAGTTTGTGCTCAAAATGAAAACTCAATAAAACTGGTAATGGTTAAGTACAAGGTTAATCCTTAAATGTATCTTATCTTTTTGTGTCAGACATTTAGCTTAGTACAAGCTTCAGTTATAAGTTTATTTAGATACCTACCACTAAAGTTTTTATTTACGGGTTTTTTAGATTAGTATATGATAAAAAAGTGTTAATTTATACTATTTCATATTTAAAAATAAAACAAACAATAATATTAAACGGTGGATTAGTGGGTAAGCATTTGGCTTACAAACCAAGAGGGTGCGGGTTCGGTTCGAAATAATTTTTTTTTACAAATCCCCATGGTGACCAAATATAATTTAAAAATATAAATGAAATAAATAATATTACTTATAAATTGATAAAAAGTATTGAAAGTGGGTGCACAACGAACAGCAACGCCTATGTGTTAGGATGGACCATGTTTTTAACTCATAATGTGAGATATCATGTAGATTTCCGACTTCAGTAATTAGTTTCTGCCCAAACCACTGTTAATGTTCATATTTCCATAAAGTTTGGCTTTTAGTCTAAGGATATTAACATCAATATCAAAAATTTCAGCCAGTTAGTTAATCTCTCTCTAATTTTGGCATTCCTCCGTAACAGGTTAAAACTTCCTGTAATCTGTCGAATCTTTTTAAAATTTTCTACAAAATGTCTAATTTTAATTTTAAATATAACTCTTTTCCATATTATAAACTGATATTTAAATAACTAAACATTTCATCTTATATAAATTCATATAGAATCAATTTTAGATCATAAAATTAAAAAAAAAAAGTTAACAAAATAACACACATTTTTTTTTTTTGGGAAAATTAAAAAGAAAATTTGAAACGTTACGAGCTTTTTGTTTTTTATTTTTCTAGGAAATTCGAAACAAAATTGTTATTCTAAAAAAAAAAACAACAAAATTTTTCCCTCCATTTTTCGGCTGTGTTTTTTTTTTGGTTAGATTATTAATCAGTCAAAACATTTGAGTTTATATACCCAAATGTTTCATAAATTTAACTTATGTCGAGTGAAATTCCAATCCAATTCCCAAAATACATCTTTTCATCATTTCAGTTATAGTTGTTTCTTTTTTTTCTTTATTTTGAGCTTGAATCTTTTTTTTTTTTTTTTTGAATTGCTTACTTATACTTTTTTTTTTGGAAATTGTGTGTATGTCTCCTTAAAAAATTTTTTTTTGTTAAAATAACAACAACAAAATAAAAAACATGAGAACAAAAAGTAAATAAAGGTTAAAAGAAAACGAAATATATATATATATTTAAAAAAAAAAAAAATTCTTCAGAGGTTTAAAAATGTAAGCAGTAACAATTTATTTTATATTTTTTTTACTCTTACCTCTGAGTACTTTTAGTTTGTATTTTCTTTTCTTTTGTTTCCATTAAATAATGCATAAATATATTTGAAATGAGTTGGGAAAAATAACGGTTCTATGGTAATAGTAGAATAAATGTAATTTCTAAATAAAATTCCTTATTTAAATCCCCTCATTTACACCGAACTTAACGTATACTAACACTTTCAAGTTTAATCCTAAAAGTATGCAATAATTTTCATTTTTTATTTTGAAGGATTTTTAACTTCAAAAATGGACTTTAAGAACTATTTTGATCAAAAATGGGTGGAATTTAAACTTCTAAGATTGAAAAATAATTTAATTAAAAGAATTTATTAATAATATTTAATTAATGTAATACAAATTAATATAGGCATGTCATTTAATTTGAAATATAATGAAAAAGGACATGAATTGTGTGATTCAGAAGTGAACAGTCGGTATTAATCTAAAAATATGTCTAAATATATCAGATTATTATTAAAATGCTGGTAATAATTATAAAGTTAAATCAAGATAACTGGATACACATTTGAAATTTTTTATTTTAATTACATACTTGAATGATTCTATATAAATATTTTTTTAATAACTTAAGTAAATTTATTCCATAAACATTTTTCATAAGTAAAATGATTTACATAGAAAAATTAAAATTTTATACACTTGGATGCGTAGGTGTTATTTATAACTTATAAGGCATTTAAGTATATGAGTAAAGTATATTAAAAGATGATATTATAAATATCTTATGGATTGTACAGTCTTTTTTATCGTTATGTTGTTAGTGTTACATACTTTAGTTTTATTTATTGCAATTTTCATTTAAATTGCGAGTATTTTATAATATTCTACGAGTTGAATATTGTGAATGTATTCTCAATTTAATGCCAGTTATATTTGAGTTTTTTTTTTATTTCTATTGTGAATTATGATGATAAGATTGTAAATTTAAATCAATTTGTTAAGATTTTTTTATGGAATTTTCTTAAACTCCTTTAAATATTTAATTAGATGCCTTAAGTATTAAAGTACGTAAAGTTTATATTATTATTTTATATTTAAAAACAATGTTAATACAGTTCTTAAATCATTAATTTAATAGCTTACCAAATATGTGGAGGTGACCACTTGTTATAAGTTATTAATATCTTATTGATATCTATATTAACATCTTTCTCTTCTATATCTCTCAAAATTTTCCCCATCTCGCTTAATCCTAAATTCCCAAATAACCTCCTCACAATCCCAAAATCCCTTCATATTCCCATCCCTGTAACCAAACTTTGCATTTGTATCATAGGTTGCTTCCTAAAGTTTGGTTCATAAAAAGTGTGGTTTTGGTTCGTTAAAGTCGCACACTATCCAACGAAATACCGCACAGTTTCAATGGGTGGCTTTCAATCGTTCCATTCCCTCGCAAAAAACAAAAAAAAAAAAAAATTGGATTTCGAGTATAACTGAATCCAATATGATTAAGTAAGCATATCCTTGCTTTAATTTATGAAGGATGAACTGGTGTCAGCCAGAATGGATTAAATAACCAGATTCTTAGTAGTACATTTTATTCTGTGGACTATTCATACTACAGTCATAGTAAACACAGCGCTACTCCATTTTCCCAATTTTGATTGTCAGTTTAACATTTTTAGTATTGATTCGGTCCTTTGTACAATAGTTAATATTAAAAATGTTTTAATTTGTTTTCCTAAAGCTTATTACCTTTTAAAAAGGTTTCTGAATGTTTGAGATTTTATTCCAACTTATGACAGATAATATACACTCTACTACATCCTCTTTAATACTTTTGCTCTTTTAAAATTTTAAAATTTTTTTGGATCGCTTCTTATAAATTTCTTTAGAATAAAGTAAGTTAATATATAATTGGTATGAATGAGATTTAAAAATCAACCTTTAATTTTTGAATGTGTAAAAAAAATGGGAGCGTTACGAAAACCCAAAAAAACAAAATTTTTAATGACAAAATTCCGAAATTTCGAAAGTGTAAAGGTACAATATATTTTAAGCCTTTTCATAGTTCAGAATAACAAAGGAATCTTAAGTTCCGAATATTTGGGATTCCTTATATTTATTTGGAAGAGAGGATTTTACATTTTTAATCTTAAATATGAGTGGACTTAATATTTTTGGAATATATTATACGATTTCGAATTAAGGATGTTTGTATTAGGAAATTCGTGAGCAACCCCACAACCCCAAAAGAATAAGCATCCGAATTCTTTGGCAGAGGTGAGTTTATATATATAGCCCTTTAAGGAAATTATTTTATACGTCATAAGGGTATCAAAAAGGATAAAATTATGTATGTATGTTTTTTTTTGGTATTTACCTTTTCTTTTTTACATTTTATTTTTTGTAATAGGGAATTTTTAATTTTAGTTTTTTTTTTTTATTATTATAAAAAAGTGATTTTTTTTTTCATCCCTTTTGTTCAAAGGGTATGTGAAAAAATTATAAAAAAACAAAAAACTAAGCTATAATAAAGGTCGAAAAAGAATGGATTATCTCAGTTTTTATGCCATGCGGATATTTACATTTGTTTCATTAAAAAATTTCTTCATTTTTTATTTTTAATAAAATAAAAATCCCCCACAAAAAATATTGGGTTTGTTAACAGGTACTATTATTAGATATTAGTTGGAATACCTTTCTAGTAGACCTATCCTAGTTTCTAAAATATCTTTATTTAAAAAAATAGAAAAAAAAAACAAAAAAATGCCAGGTAAATAATAGAAAACAAGGTGTTGATAATATTCTATAATACTGATGTAAATGACAATAAGATTAATATTTAGTTAAAAAAATTTTTTTAAGGTTAGGTTTTAAAATTATAAGATAAGGATATAACATAATATAATAGATTGGTATGAATTGGAAGGGGTAAACCCAATAGCAGGTTTAATATTGGATGATATATTTTTTTCCCAAAGGATTGCTGCTTGAAATTTTAATGAAATTTTTAAAGTAAAGAGTTATATTTTAAAGAAAAGTGTTTTAAAAATTGATGATGCTTCAGCTAGAAAACCTACAAAATCTTGAATTACTTGCTAATGTTATTTCGAACTGCCTTTATTTTTATTCTGTGTATGCTAGTAGTTAGAAGCTGTACAAAGTTTAATAGAACTTACAAAATATTGAACAAGAGATCATTACTCTAAGGTCTATAATAAATCTAAGGTTTTCAATAGTTTTAATTGTTAGGATCTTCTTTATTTTTAGCTGGTACCAAGAACAAAAGGACACTTCAATTGTTACTGAAAATAATAATTTCCGATTTTAGAAAATATATTTATATACCATATAACTTAGGTGAAAGTGGTTTTAAGTTACTCTGTTGATAAGTAGATCCCAGTAGATACTTTAAAGGCCATGAATAATAGGAGCCTTTCCAATTTTTTTTTTAAATTTAAGGATCGAAAAGTTATAAAGTTAGGTTTTATTTCGGATTTCCTAATGATTTTTTATCTGTCTCAAGTTGTAGAATATTTAATAGTAACTCTATTGGAAAAAAGAGGATTTTTTACCAAAATAGGAAATGAGTATAGTAAAAAAATGAACTATCATAAAACAAAATAGCAACTCTATTTCTTGAATAGTAGAAAAAGACTTAAAATTCAAAAGACCATAAAAAATTCCCTAGATCCCATATTTGAATCCGATATAAGTCAAATATTTAAATTTACTCTTTTTTTTAAATTATAATATGGACGGAAACTATCTAAATAAATTTATTTTTAAGTTTTAAAAATATAATTCCAATAATCTATTGAAATGTGTCTTAAACAAATCCAGGATCAATTAAAAAAAACTTGCTATTGAAAAAATATAATTTTTAGAAAATTGGTTTTATCGGCTTAAGGAATTCTAAAGGTACCTTTAATACATTGTGAATAAATTAAAAATACGGTAAATTATTTTTTAATTTTACATTTCCATAAGGATTTTTATTCCATTATTTAATTTTTTTGTAATTGATTTTGAAACCAAAATGGATTTGAAAAGTCCTTGAAAATTTTATAACGAAATTCTATACTCTATTAATCATTAGTTAATTATAATTATAAAAGGTGATTGTACTAATGAAGAATATTAATATATATTTTGATATATGCTAATTACTTTCAAGGTTATTTACAAGTAAATTAAGTATATATAAAATATTATATACAATGTATATATACATTTTAAATTATGTATCTGTATAATTAGAAAATAGGTACCTATATATTAAATTTTAGAAAAATATTAATACAACATAATTGATAATTATTATATAACGTAGAACAATGCACTCTACAGACTTCATTACTAAGTAAACGTCTCTATTAATTCAATGATTAAGGAATCGGAGTAGAGGACAGCTTGAATAAAATTGCATGTAAATGTTAAAGCTGCTTTACTTGTAGAAAATTAAATAACTGTTATTAAAGCTTAAGGTACAGTGTAAAATTCCGATAGGGGATACCTCGTATTTCGTTGAAACTATCAGCCCACGGATGATAAGATGGTGTGCAACAAAATGAGAATTTAAAAATTGTTTAGTAGCTACCATTATTTATTTAGAATTACTTTTAATTTTAACATAAAGAATGATTACCTTCCTAAAACACGAACCTATTTATTTTTATAATAATAAATGCTTGCTTGCTTGTATTGAACTTTACTGACTCTTAAAAGTTTAAGCTATTGTCATAAAAATTTGTATATAAAGATATTTGAGTACAGTGAGTGTTTCAGACCTAATCATTTTACCCTAACTAAGAATTTTGTGAAGTACTGTTTTGACCTAAATGAAGTCCCTTTTTTTTTTGATCAAAGAAATATGAGTTAAAAAACCATTTAAAGTTCTATTAACTCATTGCGACACAACAATATTTTAAAGAGTTTTCATTACTTCGTTGTTTCATAAAACAGGTTTAAACTATTGACTTCAAATTTTGTAAACGTGTTGTTTATTAATTTAAAATTTAATAACCCATATTGGCACAAGGTTAGAAAAACCGTTTTAAAAAAATTACTTTAGTACATTCTTCAATTAATATTAATACCATTTGTAATTTTTCGAATAACTTTTTCTAATAACATCATCCTCAATTACAAAATTCATTCAAAAGCGGAGTAACGCGCACCGTGTATTAGCTAGTAGTAAATGAAGTCAAGAAATAGATGAATTTGTCATTTAATTGTACAAGTGACATTAAAGTCTAAAAGTAAATGTGTTGTCAGTTTTTTATACATTTTTTTACAGTTAATATATAACTCTTAAATGTCATATAGACACATTATTTAATTTGAATTTATCTTAATATTTAAATTTGATTTTTCAACTTTATGTGAATTTACTTAGAAAAAAACAAAAAACGAAAAAATTAAATAATAAATTCAAGAGTGAGGGATTTTTTTTATGCTTAAATAAATTTAATTAATTTTTACAAAATATTAACTTTCAGTTAAATTGAAAAAAAAAAAACTTTGTTTGGTTATTTGTTAAGAATGCCATTGTTTTAAAAATAACTTAAGATTGAAAATGGGAATAAAAGCACAAAAAAAAAACAAAAATATCAAATTAATCTGATTTTTGGTATATAAAAAAAAAAGATTCATGTAAAGATTTAAAACTTTTTTTTTGTTTTCATTTTGATAAGAAAAACCTTTAGGAAAATTAAATATTTCGTTTTTTTTTTCACCCTTTGTTTGGTTTTCCAGGAATTAAATGCGCAATGCCAAAAAAAAAAAAACAGAAGCCTGCTTTTCTTTTTCCTCACATTTTAAAGATTTTGAATGAAAAATAAAAGTAAAAAAAAAATTTTTTTTATAAAAATTAAATACAAATAACGGAATTGGAAAATTTTCCGGTTCATATTGTGTTGTTTTTTGAGAAAACTCTTAAAAAACTCTTAAAAAATGGTGACAATGAAAATAAAACAAGATAAATCTTTTAAAATTTCTAAAAAAAGAGGCATATAGGCATTAAAAATGGTTTTCAAAATGGATGATAAAAAATGGTAAATAAATCTTTACTTTAAATTTTTGTCTCGGCACAATTCATTTTAAAGTGTACATATGAATTATGTATGACCTCATAACGGTTCAATTTTCAGTTAGATAATGTATTTTTATCTATATAGAATCATCAATAAATCATATATACATACATATACACAATTGATAAATAAAATAAATCAATATACTTATCATAAATTTTAAGTATATTTTAAGATTTTGAATTCTTATTCTTGACTCCAAAATTAGGTTTTTTTAAGTATTTTTGAAGTGCTCTAAAGTTCAAATTAAATTAAAGCAAGTGGTGGAAAGAACGAAGGGTTTTTAAAAAAGCACATTTTCATAATTATATTGTTTCATACTGAGTTTAATTTTGGGAATATATACTGGTGACTACAGTTATTGATTTCTAAAAATGGGAAATTTTTAAGTTCTAATAGCCCTTCAATAAAGAAGGTTCCCAAATTTTTACTAAGCAAACTTATGATGATTATCGAGGATTTAACTCCACATCCCCCCTGTCAAAATTTTGAGGTCTTAGAAATTAAATTTTGACTTCTTCTAGAATTTTATTATCTAAGCAAAAATGGTTAAAACTAAGAGATACTTTCTTTAATTTTGATTACCCCCGTTAAATTTAAGGAAAACCTTCAACTCATGTTAAAATAAAATACCTATTGTAGCTTTAAATTTTGTATATTACTAAAAAAAAGGTTTGAACGGGATAAAAGGTGCATAAATATAGCAAATTTTAAATTTTCAACCCCTAAATTTCAAGTTACGTATGGGGCTATAGAAAAAAGTTCTTCCATGTAAATATTTTGTTTTGCAATATCAAACCGAAGTTATTTCAAACAGTGTAAAAGTTTTTATAAACAGGCGGTCGGTCGAACTCTACAGGCACATTTTACAAAATCTTTTAAAAATCTGCTAAAAATAGATTGTATCTTGTTTATATCTATGATAAAAGATAAAAAAAACTATAAGTGTTAAATGAAACTTACCACTTTACCATAAGCAAGTTGACAAATATAAGGTATTCAGAATTTATATTCAGAAATTATTTCTTAACTCAAGGAATTAATGCGTGACAATTTTCAGTGACAATATTCAGTGTTTAATAATGCTTTTTCTTAATAAGATTTTCATCCTTAGCTTTAGACTGAAGATTAGAAGGGTCATTTTGGATTTCAATTGCTATTTTCAAATTTTAATTACAATTTCTTGGAAATGTAGATATTATTGTAGTAAAATTAAATCCAAGAAGCAAATTAGTAAAATTAATTAAAAATTATAATTTCTGATATTCATTTAATGACACTTGACTTCTTGGATTAGTTTAATGAATTCCAATTGATATTCAAAACCTAAATTATATATTTCAATAATTAAAAAAAAATTTTTATCACATATTGGCAAACTTTTAATACACAATGTTTTAATATTTCACTTTATTAAAATTTTTCAAAAAAAAAACAAGAAAATGATTCGTTTATATGCAATTATAGAGAACTAAAATAAACTTTATGTCCAAACTTTATTCATTAATATTGAAAAAGACAGGATATGTGGTTTCTGTTTACAATTATAGATTAAACTTATCAGTAGGAAACTTTTCCTACGACAATATATGTATACGGTTCATAATGGGTAAGGTATGTAATCTCTAAGGCAAAATCCCCAAAATCAAAATCTCAAAAGTTCGAATTGCCATAAAACAAAATCTGCAAAAATAAAGTTCCAAAGCAATGCTAATTAAAAAAATCTCTCATTAATACTCTTCTACAATCTTATCTACATGTGTTACACGAATTGGGTCCTCTTTCATTTGAAGTTTGTCTATTCTCAAATCAATTAGGTCTTTTTTTATAAGATGTCCCTGTATCTCGGGTCCCTAAAGACCAAATGACATAACTTGAAAAAGTTAGTCCCCAGTTCAGTAGTAGAATCCTAAATTTTTAGAAAGCCATTTTTTAAGGCGAACATAAGAATCGAACTTTTTTAACTTTTCTTGCTGTATTTGGACTCCACTATAACATGTGTGAGTATCAGTTTTCCATCAATATGTTGATCCGGCTACCAGATTCCAAAAAAGGGGCTGATTAAAAAGAGCAATTTTATATGAAAATTTTAGGACTATTTGTATTTAAAGATCCAATTCATATCTTCGAAACCAGTTCAAAATTTCACATATACCAAGACACATAAATATTTTAGAAAAAGGCTATTAACCCAGATTTTCTCTTTGGAATTCCGTTTTTGGGAATTTTTGTCATTGGGAATTGTGTCTTTGGGGGATTTTTTTTATTATTGAAGATTTTATCCTCGAGGATTTTGGATATCCCCATTATAATGATTGCAGAAAACCGAATGGATAATTTTTATTGCTTTTGTATCCTGGTTGCAGGATAATAATTTTTAAAATACATACAATCATAGTTAATATAATTTCTTCCTATATATATATATATAAAATATAAATTATATATATATATAGCCATTGTTTGCAGGAGAAGCAAAAATTGAATAATTTTTTTGTGGTTAAAACTTTTGTAATATTTTTCTTTTGTGGTTGACTTTGACTGTGTTGGAGAGAAAAAAAATCAAGAATTTGATACGGTTTTTAAAAATTTACAAAAGGAATAAAATGAAAACACCAAAAGGATATTGTATATAAAACTGATCATATAAATATGATTCCTGCTCAATTTTATATTATCATAGTAGAATTGTATGATCCATTTATGACAAAGATTCATTTGGACCATATATAAAATGCATCCCATTATGATTTGAAAAACCCTTCTCTTTTTGGTGGAAAATTCTCTTTGATAAAAAATTCAATAGTGAAAATTTTCAAAAATAATAATTTATTATTTAAATTGGGTAATCAGGACTTCTACTGTTTTAGAGTTACATTTTTCCAGGGATATGAAGTTTTAAATTACCTTGAAAATTCACAAAATTCAATATACAAAGTTTTAATTTATACAATGTTTGATGGAATCTGAAATTTTTAATTTGCGTATAAATGGAAGTTCTTTGATGGAACGTGTTAAATATTCTAACAATGTGTATGCAATTTTGTGCATAACAACTGCATCCTGTTAAATCATCCTGTCTGGGTCTTTTTTTATATGTATTTTACTTTTGAACAACAACTTTAAGATATGACAAGTAGAAAATATTAAAAACTTTTATTGAACAAAATTTTCTTTTATATTTTATAGGAAATGAATCAATAAACTTTTGATATAAATATTATTGGAATTTTATTATGAATTTCCTTTCGGGAAAAGTCGTTTTATTACAAAATAATCAATTGTATAGAGAATATTTTTGTGGTTAGGTTTATTTGTATTTTGTTTGATGAAAAACTTTGTCCTGTATGTTGATAATTCTTTTGATTTCTGAATTTGATTTTTTCATTTTTTCAAATCATTGCAGGAATGGAGTTCAGAAAAGGAATGCTGGATTTTTGATTAAATATTTTTAAAAATTTGTGAATTTGTAGATTATAAGGGATAACATAATTTATGGAGAAACACGTCTTCGGAATTTGTGTTACTGTAGTCCTTAAATAAAAAATTAAATTGTAATTATTTTACGAAATATTTATTTAATATACGTATTTAATAAATTCAAAATCTAATAATATTTTATTTTTGGAATTTATCTTATAGAAAGTATTATACGGCTGTTCGAAAAGTCCCCAAAATAAACTTTTTGTAAGTTTTATTACTTTAAATAAAGTTCCCAAAAGTCCCTAAATTGAATATATACTTTGTTAATGATTTGTTTTATTTATGAAATAAAGTTAAGAGAGATTCCAGAGTTGGATACAAAATCAGGGTGCAAATAATTTGTTTTGCGCAGGTTAGGCGATGACAGCCCCCATATATTAAATGATTTTTTGCTGACTTATTTTTTATGAAAAAAAATAGAAGGGTTTGAGTTATTTACAAAATCAGAAATCGAATAATTGGTTTACAAGGGTTTGGGGATGGCATGGGGAAAAAATTAGAATTGGTTGAGTTGGTTACAAAATCAAGAATTGAATAATTGGTTTAGCGAGGTTTTGGGGATATTAGCCCAGATTATATTAATTGCTACGATAAGGATACAGTATCTCATAATTATTTTATAATTTATGTAAAAAGTGATGACCTTCCTTTTGCAACTCTTAAACCCCTAAAATATGTTTTAACGAAAACTAAACTTGCTATAAACCGAATCTAACTGTCTAGTACTCAATAAAATTACTGGACTGAATTTTTTTAAAGTTCCCAAAGATTCATATAAATTTTGGAGGTTTTTTCATTTTGGATTTTGGGTACTTTTTTCATGCAGCTGTATTATACAGTTTTTTTGACACACAGATAGATGTCTTAGTAGTGAAATCTTAAAAATTTGATTCAATTTTTAGATTAAAAACTTACTTAATCCTGATTCAAATCGTTAAATTTTGAAATATAGCATAAGGTTTTAATTGCATTTCGCTAAAATCTTAATCATAAACGAGGTACAAAACAATGATCTTACCCACAATGTTAAATTAAGGTGTTTTAATTTCTTCCAAAAATATAGTTTTAATCTTAATTAATTTAAGAACATGAAGGCAGACCAAGGCAGCTTTAAGGCTTGTATGTCCTCAAAGTATACTAGTTAAAATACTCACTTATTTAAGTTCAATATATAAAGTTAATTCAGATTTAAGTATTCAAAAAAAACGGTAAAACAGTGATTTTCCTTGATAAAAGTTCTCTTGGATACTTTTATATATTTAAAAAAAAATTTTTAAGATCTGATGAATATCTTTATAGAAATAATATTATATTAAATATAATCAGAAAATATATTAAGGAAGACTAGATGACGTGGTCTTCCAAAAAAACACCAGGTTCCATATAGTTCTTTTGAGGCTCACTAAAATCGATATATTTTGGAAGAATACCAGAATAATATTCAAACAACACCAGATTCCAGACAATTCTTTCGAAGTTAAAAAAAGTCGATAGATCCTGGAGGAATAATAGAATAATATAGTAGCCAATCAATTATGACAGAAATACCTAATAAAGGGGCAAGAAGACAAAGTCGTCCAAAAAACACCAGGTTCCAGATAGTTCTTTTGGGACTCACAAAAATTGATATATCCTGGAGGAATACTAGAATAATATAGCAGCCAATCGAGTTTTACAGAAATAACAGCTGGGTGGCACAGTGGTTAAGTGCCGACCTTTCATGCAGAAGGGCCCGGGTTCGAATTCTAGTGAAAGTGAAAAAACTTTTCTGGTTTTCGACTCGACTCAGTTACCATTCGCCATTGGGTTCAAATTAATGGCATAATCAATAATTAATAATTATAAATCTTTAATAAAAAATACTTTAATATAAAAATATAAACAAATGCAAAATATAAACAAATAATTTAATTAAATAATATAACTCGCAGATATAGAATACCATATAAGTAAAATATAAAATATTACAATATAAACAAAAAATAGAATTGTAAATATTGAAAATCTAAGACGTTTCTACATGTTATAAGGCCTAGTACTATCTCATGTTTAAATTGTATGTGGAATTCAATAAGACCAATTCTAATAACACGAATATAATATGACCCCCTGTTCCAACATGTACCTATGGTATAGACAGGCTAATTAGCCTAACAGTTGAACAGTTAGCGCTTAAAAAAAAAAAAAAAAAAAAATCTAGTAAAGGCTCTATCCTCCCTAGAGGAGCTTTAAATTAAAATACTTATAAAATTTTTTCAAAACTTTGTCCCAAGAACTTATTGTACACCATTTTTATTTAAATTTCCTATAAAATAAATAAATAAGATTTTTTTTTTAAATTATCTTAAGCTTAAATTTTTTTACTAAATTATTAAAAAATAAGAAATTCGTTCCGGAATAAATTTCTTAAGAATAATTTATGTGTTTACAAAAAAATACGAAACAAGTCTCTAATTAAAATAATTTCAATTTATATGATAAGTTTTTTTGATAAGTTTATTTTTCTTCTTAAAAAAGTTTTTTTTTTTTTTTTTATTTTTTTTGTCATTTTTGCTCTGGGGGATTACACCGAAAGGAATGATTGTAATTAATTAAAGTTAAATATTTTACACATTTAATTAATAATTTAATAATCTTTTAGAGGAAGAAAATTAATATTGATACTTTGTTTTTATAAGAAAAATCAATACAAATTAATAATTCATCATAATAAAAGATGAAAAAGAAAGAAACTTTTTTTGGAATTGTGTTCAAGGTTTAGTTTTATTTTTTGATAAGTTTATTCTTTGAAAAGATTTGTACTTGTAAAAGATGAAAAGTTTTGGAAACAAACAGGAAAAAGAAAGTTGAAAAAGAATTAGAATTGATCAACTTATTAAAAAAATAAGGAAATTTTAATATTTGGGCAGTAATTTGAAAGTACGACATTGCTTGTTAATCTTATTCAAATAATAAAGATTTTTTAATTATAAATTACTTCCTATTTATTAACGTACTAACTGTTTAACTGTTGGATAATCATAGCCTATCTAGAATCACTACAACTTTATAATTAATAAAGCTAACTCAACTCTTAAATTTGTCAAGCGTTGGTCAGTTAGTTTTCTGATCCCTATATCATAAAACAGCTCTTCGTTACTTTTCTAAGACCAATACTTGAATATGCAAGCCAAGTATGGTCTCCGTATCGCGATTTAGACATTTTACGTATTGAATCAGTACAAAAAAGAATTTCTCCGTTTCGCTTCACGCGATCTTGCTTGGCCAGATCCAATACGTTTTCCGCCATATGAAGCTAGAATTCTTATTTTTAATATGAACTCTCTTCAGTCACGCCGTCTAGTGGCGGACATAATATTAGTTCAGCAAATTATTCGGTGTGAAATAAATTCACCTGTTATTCGTGAACAAATGAGGTTTAGGGAAAATTTGTATAATTCAAGATCGGTCACACATCATTCTACAGATTACGGTAAATTCGAGTCAATTTCGCGTATGTTAAGAGAGACTAACTTAATGTCTGACCTCTTTGATACTAACGTTAGCAAATTAATAATGAGGGCCAGACTTTACGCTAGCATGAGTTTTTTTCGTAGTTAGTATGATTGATCATTCGTAAATTAACTTGCATGTTTGTAATGCTAGGCTCAATGTTGTTGGCATTGGTTTTTAGTTTATTTTCTTTTATTTTAAAAACTTAACTTAATTAAGTTTATTTTATAGTTTTAATAGTAGAGTAGCATCACTTTACTAACACACAAACCCTTGTAAATGATGACTTTCAGTTTATTGTGATGGTTCACTAAGTGAGCAACATGTACTGATGCTTGATTTAAGCAAATTGTATGATACAAATTTTAGCCTATCTTAACCATAGGTACATGTTCGAATACGAAGAAAGATGCTAGACTTATTAAATTCTAATAATTAACTCGAATGAATTTGATAAAATTTTTTCAGTTATACGTAGTTATTCTGCATCTGTGAGTTGTAATATTAAATTAAAATTATAAAAAATAATATGCGATTAATTTGATAGCACCGATGAATGGAAACTGTATCGATTTGAAAATCGGATAAAATTTTTTTTACTTTTCCTACTATGAGAACTCTGCTCTTCGTATGGGAGTTCTGCACTCTAACTACTGTGCCAAGTAGCGTTTAATGTTATTCAATGCTTCTAGGAACACGGTGGGGTTTTAAAACTAAACTACTGTTAAATATTTCTAAATAATGAAAGGTTTGCTTTTCAGTTTAATATGAATTTAAACTTTTGGACCAAATAAAGCCTCGCCTCTTAAGAGAACTATGCAAAATTACAGATTAAATAAGTTAATTAGTCGATTCAAGATTATGTTAATTATTGTATCGTTCTTCTATAAGTTAATACTTATTACTTGAGTTCTATGTAAACGTTTTTCTTTATCCAATTAATAATTCAATGACAATATTTGATCTGAGAAAGTTAAAAACATAAAGAGATTTGTGGTAATAAATATTTTCTTTTATATTTTGTAAGTTTGGTGAGACTGCAGGTTATATTTAAAATTGCCTTAAGTGTTTTATAAAACTTTGAACTATATGATTTGATTTTTGGTAAAGAATCTCTAATTGAAGTTTACTTCGTAAAAGTTATCTAAAAGCATTTTTATTTAATTTTTAAAAATTTGTAAAATTAAGTTTAGTAATTCAATTTAACATTTTATATTTCTAAAATGGTTTAATTATTATATTTATTTAACTAATTTTATATTATTAAAAAAGTTTAGTATATATTTAAAATTAAATATTTAACCACTCCACTTGTATAGAGCTCGAGGCAGCTCTTTATATGACATATGTCATATAACTTTATACTTTGTAATAAATCTAAATTTTTTTTGATTTAACACTTTTTGTATCTTGTTTCTACTTGCATTTACAAAAATTTTCAATATTAAAAACATCGCATGTTGTGTTATTTTGTTAAGTTAAAAAAAAAATTTGGACACTGACATATTGGTGAAAAAGGTGTTTTGTTATGTTTTTCAAATGTTACAAAAAAAAAACGAGAACGTTTTTCAAATACAGGTCATGCAATTCATTAGATATACTATTCTATTGTTACGTGATCTGTTCAAAATATACAATAGAGTATTTTGTGTTACACTACACAGTGTTTTTGGATATGAAAAAGGTTCTCTTTGTTTTGTTAACTGGTTTTCGTAAAATGCAAAAAGAGGGGTTTTAAAAATTCTGAAACATTCTTAGAACCTTATAGAGCTTAAGTTGTAGTTTTATTTTCGAACTATTATTTCCTATTCATAATTATGTTTCAGAAAGTTAATTAAGTCGCTTAAATGCTGGTTGGTAACCTAAGATTTTCAATCAACGACAAATTGCATACTTTTAAGGGCTAAACAATTTTTTATTTTGTGAATTATATATTTAATTCAATATATTATTGCAGTACATTTTTTATTATTTTAAATTAATCTCTGCATGATCCAGAACATATATGTATATAATATATATATATACTATTAAACTATATAACTAATGGAATTTACGTAAAAATGTTTTGAGTAAATAATTTATGTCAATAACATGCAGGTTTTTATTTCAATGCTATTAATTTTATTTTTTTATATTTATTTTCGAAATGCATAGAATTTCCCAGGGAAAAATTTTTGTGTGAAATAATTGCATGGAAACACCACTTTTCAAATGATTTTGTAGTAAAATACTTTGAATAACTTCTGGTTTAACAAATTAATAAATATAATATTAAGTTAAGTGTTAGGAAGAACAAAGATAGGTAGAATGAAAATCAACGAAGAGTTTAACTATGTTATATTATTACAATTTGTAAAATATATTTGTAAAATTTTAAGAGCTGAAAAATTCCACGATGTTATTTCGGTATAAAATGATATAAAGAGTATATCCAAGATAAGTTTACATTTCGAATAAATATGGGAGTTTCTTATATTACTTTTAATTTTTATACCCGCACAAATGTATTTCTAAGGGTATACTAAATTTTTCATACCATTTTAGACGTAGAGAAAGAGAGGAGATATATAATAAAAATTCAAGAGTATGGAACGGATCAGAATCGAAAAGTAAATCGATCTAGCTTTATGAGTCCCTCTGTTCGACTGTGTGCATGATAATTTAAATACAAAAGTGCTAAGATTTTAAAATTTTCAAAATCTGCGGATGCTTCTTCTTTCTGAAGCTTATTTTTAATATTTAACTTAATATCTAATAGGGCTGAGTATATGGAATTTTCTTAGAAGTAGCATAGTTTAGTAGCCAACATTTATTAAAATATACCTGGTCAAGAGCAAAAGGGTTCGGATACATGGAATGAAATTTATATATTCTTTTATATATAACGCAGAATCTAATGAGTTGTGTAAGTTTTGCAAAAGTAACTGACCGAGTGATATAATTTTTAAATAATATTACTGTGCATACCTTAGAGTTACTCTACCCTTTTACTCATTTTTTTTAAATGTCAAAACACATTTGGTTTGTGTTCCAGATAATATTATAAAACTGTACAAATTTGGTTTGCGTTCCAGATAATATTATAAAACTGTACAGATGTAAATGTCAAAATAAATTTGGTTTGCGTCCCAGAAAATATTAGAATACTGTGATTTAATAGTCAAAACAAATATGATTTGTGTCCTAGATAATATAAGAAACCTATATAGACATACATTTTAACCAATCTGAGTTTTAAGAATTAAGCGGTTGTCAATTATAATTTAGAATTTACAGAAATTTCAAAAAAATCAAAATCAAAAAAAGGTTAATCAACTCTATTTTAACTCTTAAGCCTTAAAATACCTGTGAAAAACAACAAAATGGTAAAAATGGTATCTTTTTTTTTTAAAAGATATATTTGATTTAAAAGATATTTTCTAAATATAATTTATAGCTTTCTATAGGTTTTTATGGTTATTGTTTTTTTGGCGAAATTTTACCATCTTTTTTGCCAAAATCTTTTCAAATAGTAAAACTATATATGAGACCGAATAATAACATTTGAATCGTGGAATTGATGGTTATTTTTTATTTTTTGGCAAGCGTGATCAAAACCACACATTTTCTATGTATAAATTTTATTTACGGTTGCAAAAAACCAAAACAAAAACCCAAAAATAAGTAAACAAAATATATTTTAAATGTTAATGTAGTTGTAGTAATTTTCAATCGTTTATAGAGTTGCAGTGTCGTAATTTTATGAAGTTTTTTCTGAAATCATAACAAGATAAACCTTAAATAGAGAAGCTTATTTTATAAATTTAAAATAAAATTTTAGAATTTTTTTTCTAGAAGGTCAGTTTTGAGTTGACCTCAAGATTTTAAGCAGACAGCTTTGATTTTTTACGAATTTTTTAAATTTTTTTATGATTGAAACATTCAAATTTAGGGAGGGTTACCTCTGATTAGATTCAATTTTTCTTTTCGTAGAATTGTTTCGAAAATTTTTCAGATATTAATGTAAATGGACGGCCCTAATGGGCATAATCCGTTTAAACGTTAAGCTTAAGTCTCAAATTATACCTTGTTATTAAATCTGCTTTAATAAAATTCAATAAAATTTAGCTGAAATCATCTGAGTCTTCTTAAGAATTCTTAGATATTTATTATCCACAATATAGTTTTCTAATTGTATTTAACCTGGTAAGTTTAGCTTAGGTCTTTCTTATAAACTGTAGAGATTTAGAACTTTTATATTTTATAAACTGTAGACATTTATATATTACAAAAACTTTCAGGAATTTCTACATAATAAATATATTTTAATTCCAATGCGACTTGTTTCCTCTTCTTATTCGACCATTAATAATATTTAACTGTGCATTTATATTAAAGTTTTTATACCAAAAGATTAATACAACCCTAGACCCTAGAAGATTCACCAGAAATTAAGTACAACCCTAGAGAAGTGTTATGCAGCTTTTCTTGGTAACTTAAGACCTTTGTACCCATTGATTGAATAAAAAAGTAAAAAATCTTTTTAGGCTGGGTTTGAAATAAAATCCTAGTACCTCTGAAAGTCAAATTGACCTGTTCTAAGTTTTGAATTTTAAAAGTTATTTAAAGGGTGCAAAGAAAATTCAGAAGAAAACGTGAATTGTCGCAAAACCTATCAATTAAATAAATATATTCTTCAATTATCTATTTAAAGTCAATAAGACATTTTAAAAATTTCCTGGTAAAAATTACAATGAATTTCTAATTGAACCATTAACTTGCAAATTAACTACTCGTAGCCTTTACATTAATAGAAAATATCAATTTTTTACAAGTACTTCTACAATTGTAAACCTTCATTAAACGGTTTACATACATGTAAATAAGTTTTTAATTACAAGTTTAAAAAATGAGTTACAAGTATGAGTTACAAGTGTAGAATACATTTGCATAAAACAGAAAAATTTCAATAATGAGTTGTAATGATCATGAAATATGCCTCTAATCTTTTAGAATTCTAGACTTTGATAAAATTTATATTGTACCCTTGTATTTGGGTATGTTTCAGATGTAAAATTACATTTTTAAACGGACAACCAATTCTCCTACCAAATTTATAACACATTTTAGAAATTAAATTTTTGCAAAACTAAAAATACAAAAGATAAAAATAAAAAAAAAAAATAATAAAATAAAAAAAAACCACCATAAAAGATTACCCAAAGGTAAATGCTCCCTAGTTGGGATTTTTTTTTATTATTTTGATTTGAATTGCTCAACTTATTTGTTGTTGTTGCTTTTTTTTTTTTTAATACGCTTCATCTGTATATACATGGTATCTCTCTCTCTCAAAAAAAAAAGAGAATTCAGTTGGGTGTTATAAATAAGTGTGAATATGTGTGTGCTTTGTACCTTTGGCATTTATATTTTTATTATTTTTGTTTTTATTTTTATTTTTTGTTTTTATTTTTTATTTTTTAGTTTTCGGTGGTAGTAAACATTTTTTTTTTTACCCAAAGTATTTTGTGACATTTCAGTTTTATGACTTTTAAGCAATTAAAAAAAAAGTTTTGTTTTTTTCTTTGGATTTTTTTTTTTTTTAGATTTAAAAATTTTCCTGTAACAAGAAAATGATGTTTTGTAATTTTTTCAGCTGAATCATCAATTATTTTGTAAAAAATATATATATATATATAAAATGAAATTGGGTTTTATTTTGTTGAAGGAAAAACTTGCTGACTATTTGGTTGTCAATTTTTAAGTACATGAAGTTTTCCACTGTTAAATGTATTTTATTTTTAGATGTTGTTAGTTGTTTTATTTAAAATTATTTTTAGTTTATTTTAAAAATAAAAAAAAAAAAATGTTAAGATGACTATTAAAAGAATTAGATTTTAAATTGTTATAAGTTTTGTATTTTATAAATAAGTTTTTGTTTTTTGAAAAACTTTTCAATAAAATGTGATTAGTTAACAAAAAAATAAAATTTTGAAAATTTTAAAAGTTGTAGTTTTGTTTTAAAATGGTTAGAGAAAGTTATCATTTGGTTTTTTAATTTAATTTAGTTAAAAATGTCGTTATTCTTATATAAGAATTTAAATTTCAAGAGTACAACTACAAGAATACATATGTAGATTTTATACATTGGTAAAAAAAACTGCTAAAGTAAGACTGTAATGATTTAAATTGGTTTTCAGTTTCTTGAAATTGATAAGTTATTTTAAAAAAGTTCTAAAAAAATTCCTTCTTTCAATATTTTGTCAAAATAAAAACTGATTTCAAATGTCTTTTCAATCTGCGCTCCATAATTCTCTAAGGATTTGAAACTTTTAACCTGTTGTTCTGACTATGATTGGATATTTGGACATTCGTTAAATGAGTATGAGTTTCGTACTGCCAAATACTCTTTTTTTCCCTTAATTGTATTTTTTGTGTTTATAAATATAAGTTTGCAACCTGCTCTTATCACTTTGGTTTTGATTAATGTCCGGATTACAAATAGATTTAAATCTGAATGAAAACTAATAATTTATTTTATGTGATTCATTATCCATCTCTTAAATTGCGTATTTAAACCCAAAACTTATTTAAGATGAACAACCGTTAGATATTTAATAAAATATAAGTTATTTTATACTACTGGAAGAACTGGTAATGTTCATTTCAATTCTATAATAAGCATTAGGGATCCACTTATTTCCTTTTTTTGCATATTAGCCGAAGCTACATGTTCAAGTCATTATTTTAACCTAATGAAGCTTTTTGAGCAAAAAAATTTTTGAGCGCCATCTATTATGATTACTTATTAAGTAAAACTACGATATTAATTATTACACAATAAAATATTACGGTATAAATAATAACGATATAAGTAGTTTATTGAGTAATATGATTTGACCTGGGGTTTGACTATGAGATCTCTCAAATGAAGGTTGGCGCTGGGGTTTGAATATGAGACATTCTAAATGAAAAACGGCGTACAACATTGAAGTTGGCTAGACCATTCTTCAGATCTAAGGCTTTTAGTTTTTATTAAATTTGTTAAACTTCACCTGAATTTAATTCTTCTTTGATTTCAATCATAAATTGAATTTTCAGCCCAAGGCTCCCTTTCCATTACAAAATATTTAATTAGAAAATTTTCAAGTGTACCTTTAGTACCTTTGTTGAGAAACTGACCATCGTTATTTGCTTTAATACAGTTACAATTGAAAAAAATACAAAAAAACAAACTTTTTATTTTCTATGTACTTCAATTGTTTTTTCAATTTTTTTATTTCGGGGTTTTCCCTTTTTTTTTTTCTATTAAATTTTAATCTTAAGGCTTTTCACCTTTTCGGTATAATTTAGTGATAGCGTTTTTTGCAAAAAAAAAAAAACACAAAACTATAAAAAAAAAAAAAAAAAATACAAATAGAAATAAAACTGGGGAAAAAACCAAAAAAACAAGTAAAGAAACAGTCAGTCGGTGCAACCGACTTAGAAATACCCTACACCTATTTGGTTCAAATTTAATGACATATCCATAAGTCATTTTAACACCATAGAAGCTGTTATTAATTTGATCGTAAGACATAGCTAACCAAATTAACTGTATAATACTAAAAACATTTTCTAATTACCCTATCTATTAAAAAATACTACAAATTCTTACTAATTTATCTATTTAAAAATATTAAAAAACAAACAAACTTGAAATAAATGAAAATATATTTATTCCAATTCAATTACAAAATGAAAAAATTCTAATTATTAAATTTTGTGATAAAAAGATAATCAAAGCATTATATATTTAATAATCCAAATTTTTAAAAATTGCAATTATTTTAAATGGTTAGTTTATATACCTAATAGAAAAACTTATAAACGCAAAATATGCAATAAATGTATTTCTAAAATACAATTAAAAATTTACACCTTTTCATATAATTCATTTAAATATAAAAATAAATTTTACATAAATGCAGCAAGTACCTTTGAACATAGCTGAACCACTACAATTAAGTCTAGATTTCGGAGACACATAGGACATAGGAAATATATTCTTTGGCTTCGAAATTAAACTCGACCACAACCAATTCCCATGGTACTTTCATTACTAGTAACCTACTGTTAAATTTCATCTAAATACCGGCATTATTTTTTGAGTTATGGTGTTTTTAAGATATATGTTTGTTAGTCCTTGAACTTTTCAAGGGTTCGAGGACCCGAAATTATGGTACGATTTCGCCCATATGCAGTCCCGTCATACTTTCAATACTAGTTAACCCTTGTACACAATTGGAACGCTCTATCTTAATTTTAAGTTACTAGTTTTATTAATTTCGATGATAAGCTTTTACACATTGGGGGGTCTAAGAGAGGTTCTGAACCACCACTCCAATTGATCCCAAATTAGGGGGGCACGCAAGAAATAGTAAAGAACACCCTTGTGGCAAATTGGAAGCTTCTACATTTGTTTCAAGTAACTATCTTTATTAATTTCGAAAATATGCTTTAAGGGCCTAAGAACTGAGTGGCTGGTCCCCGATCCACTACTCCAATGGGGCCCAAATTTCAAAGACACTTACGAAATAGGAAGGGACACCCTGATACCAAATTTGGAGGTTCTATCTTCATTGGTTTCGGAATTATGCTCGTTTGGCCTAAATTCGATCAAAAAGTTCTAAGTTCCGAACCCATTGTCCAATCCTCACTGTACGTAATCACCGCCGTAGTTTCGCTGCCATTAACCTACAGCACAAATTTCATGAAAATAGCCTCATTAGTTGTTGAGTTATCGTGATTTTTTATATATGTTCCTTAGCCCTGACATCGATTAAAAGGTCCGGAATCCGAACCGTTGGGCTGATTTCGCCCTTATATAGTCCGCGCTATACTTATAGTACTAGTTAACCCTTGTACACAATTTGAAAGGTCTATCCTAATTTTAAGTAACTATTTTTAGTAATTTCGATTATAAGCCTTTAAAACTTGGGAGGTCTGAGAGGGGTACAGAACAACCACTCCAATTGATCCCAAATTAGGGGAACACGCAAGGGATAGTAAAGAACACCCTTGTGGCAAATTGGAAGCTTCTACATTTTTTCAAGTTGTTATCTTTATTAATTTTAAAAATATGCTTTAAGGTCTTCGGAAATGTGTGGCTGGTCCCCGACCCACTACTCCAATGGGACCCAAATTCACAAGACACTTAGGAAATAGGAAGGGACACCCTGATACTAAATTTGGACGTTCTATCTTCATTGGTTTCGGAATTATGCTCGTTTGGCCTAAATTCGATCAAAAAGTTCTAGGTTCCGAACCCATGGTCCAATCCCGACCTTACGCAATTCCCGAAGTATTTTCACTACTAGTAACCTACAGCACAAATTTGATGAAGATAGCGTCCTTAGTTGTTGAGTTATCGTGATTTTTTATATTTGTTCGTTAGCCCTGAAACCGATTAAAAGGTCCAGAATCCGAACCCATGGGCCGATTTCGCCCATATGCAATCCCCGCCGTACTTTCAGTCCTAGTAACCTACAATTAAAATTTCATCAAGATAGCTCCATTATTTTTTGAGTTATCGTGCCTACGGACGGACGGACGGACGGACGGACATGGCTATATCGGCTAAGGCGGTCACGCTGATCACAAATATATATACTTTTCCATATCTAGCTCGCTTCCTTTAGGTGGTTACAAACACCATACCAAAGTTAATATACCCTTTTACCTATTCTATAGGTGTAGGGTATAAAAAATAAGGTAAAGTATCTTGGAATAGTACATAGAAAAGATCTGGGTGAATGTATCTATTTGTATGAATAAAAGTAAAATTTAGCAAAATAAAAATAAAAATGTAGAAATAATATCTTTTATTGCATTGCGGTTACCACGAAATATTATTTAAATTTATTTTTATTTTTTTTTTTTTTTTGGGGATGATGATCTAAAAGTTGAGTAGAAAATAAAGACAAATAACTCTGTTTTTTTAAAAATACCTTTTCTTTCATATTTTACAATTTAAAATTGAAATTATTTTGAAGATAAAAAGTATTTTTTTATTTTAAATATTTACCTGTGTTATTTAAATAAAATGCTGACTTTTCATTCATAGAATTTTTTTATTCAAATTGAAACAAAATTAAAATTTATATGCAGGGTGTTTCCTAATTAAGTGCACTGCTACGTACCAGTGGTTTTATTCAAAAACAACATTTTTAAATGTAAAATGTGCTTTTGAATGCAATTAATAGAATTTTCATAAGAAGTCTAGAAACAGAGCTAAGGGTAAAATTATGAAAACTAAAAAAAAAATATTGAAATATCATTTAAAGCACCATATCATGGAACTCGGAGAAGCCAAGCTTAGTCTCCATACAAAAAATGTTCCTTGCCGTAATTACCTAGGCAGGGGTATATAGGAGTGCACTTAATTAAGAAACACTCAGTATATAAGTTTTTTTTTTTAATCTTCTCAATCCAATTTCAAACTTTTTTTTTTCAAGTAAAAACTACTGTTAAAATACCAAATTTGGTGATTATCGAAATCTGAGTAATATGATGGTGTCAGCTAATAGCATGGATTATTGTATTCGTAATTGAATTATGAAGGTCTGTTGCTAATATTATCAAAATAATTTATATAATTAACCGGTTCTTTATCTCGTAAGGGTGGGGTTAAAAGTTGCTAAAACCATAAAAAAAAGATATGCGGCATCCCTAAATTTTTAAAAAAAAATGCAAGATGATTACAAGTTCTTAATTTCTTAAATGTAGTGTACTAAATTAGCATCAGTCAGCTAACTACATTTCGCATTTCGGAAGAAGTTATTTCTTAATCTGATAAATCTTTTTGCGAAAGTCTGGGTCTTGATGACGTCAATTAGTTTCTGAAATGTCCCTTCAGAGTGATTTACACTTTTTATATTTTATCATATCTCTGGGAGTGTGATTTATTCAAATAATTTTAGATTTCAGAAATCAAAATATTTTTTTGATCGAAGTTAAAGTCTGAGTATGGATAGATTATTTTAATAAAGCTACTAACCTCTCCTTTCTATAATTGTTGTAATTGTCAAAAATAGCTGAAATAGATTTTAAAAAGAGGTGTGGTAGTTTAGGTTAAGCAATTTCTTGATAAACGTATGTTGTTTGAAATTAATGAATCATTATGAGCTGAGTTTTGGGATTATGGCACTAATGGCTCCTAGTACAGGGGCGAAATTGTTATAAAGGTCAATTATCATTACTTATCCTTTTTAAAATTGATTAAACCATTTCTCTAGTATAGTGGTTCTCAATTTTAATAAAGAAGTTTAAATGAACTAAAAATTGGGAATGGGAGTTAGAGTAAGACGATCACATGATGTACCTAATTATAACTCGAACTATGACTCCATATGGCATGGAGTTCAAATCCAAAAACAAACCATATGACACCAACAAGAATGAATTATTGTTTAAAAATTAAAATGCTATTAAATTTTATAATTTAATAACCTTCAATTTTAAAGTTATAACCTAAAAAATTCAAAGAAATTAAAATGGACATTAATTATAGATTTTTTGACACATTTTGACATTTAAGAAATATTAAAATTTCCTAAGGTGAAAAACTAAATCATTCGACTTTTCTTCAAAAAAAAATGGAGACAAAAAACACACACAAAATGACATTCTTTGCAAAATAAAAATAAATTTATTAAGTCTATAAAGTTATAAAAGTATAGAAGGTGGTAAAATAAAATTAAAAAGTTATAAAATAATTTTTATTTATTATTTATTTCTTTTGAAAAAAATTTTTTAAATTTAAAACTTTTATTTAAGTGAAAAAATAACAAAAACACAAAAAAAAACCGAATTTTTTTGGTTTAAAAAAAGATTTGCAATTGATTTCTCTAGGGGCATTTTGAATATTATTAGGCTTATTCGTTTCAAAAAAGATATATATATATATATATATATAATATAGGGCTATATTGTATTTATTTTGTTACTAAGCCAATTTATAAAAAACAAAATTTAAAAACATTAAAAAGATTATTTAAATTGAATACTTGAACAATATAAGTTTTTTTTCTAAAGAAGCGTTTAAAGAATTATAAGTGTATTTTTTTGTTTTTAAATTATCGAAAGATCTGTATCTAAAGATATTTTAATTGAGATTATAATAATCAAAAAATATTATTTTATGTATTAAAATGGATTTATCTAGTTGTATTCACAACTTACTAAATCGTTTCCGGTAATTTTGATTAATTTTTGGCTACTAGCATCTGAGTTAATAATTTAACAGTTAGATTAACAAGTCCCTCTATACCATTGGTTCTTATTTTAACAAAATGAGATGTACTGGAATATTATATTATATTCCCATAATTAAGATTGATTTTATTGAAGGCTTTTAATTTTTAAGTATAATATAAGATTAGAATTCGTGATTATAAAACACTTATAATACGCTTTTGATTAATATTTTAGTCATATAAGAGCGAAATAAGTTTGATTAGATTTGATAAGATTAATTTAGAGGCCATAGTTATGTATTCCTATAAGAACCTTGTTCAAGAGTGAATTCTTATAAGACTCTTATATCACCCTTGCTGGAATTATAATTATAGTTATCTAAGAGCGATACAAATTTCATTTCAGGTGCATATTAGAATGATATAAAAGCCATATTTGTGAAGTCCTACATGAACCTTGTCCAAGAATGAAATAAGATTTATAAGGATTTGTTTATTTATAATTTTTTTTAATTCAACTTGGTAAATGGCAGGCGAATGGTATAGTTAAATTGAATCACGATAAAAGTGTTTTTCACTTTTATAATGATTCAAGTTTGGGCTTTTCTGATAAAAAGTCACTTTAACCAAAGTGCCACCCAGCCGCCTTTATTACAAAAACTGATATTGAAAAGTCTTAATATCAATCTATTAGTTTTGGTAACTTTGGCAATGGAAACAATAAACTAAAGCTTCAAAGCAATGGAAACGAGAAATTTGAGTTTATGAACTTATTAATATTTCAGATCCAAGGGTAAAAGTAATCGCATTAATCCGGAAGCTGGAAAAACTTTCAATTTAAGGGAAAACTCAATTTTGTGAAAGGTTTAAGAAAACTAAGAAGAATCTATTAAAAAAAATACTTATACTGAACTAGTTCACATACTTCCATATAAAAATAACTACGATACAATTTTAAGAATTTTTAATTCTTTTTTACAAATTATTAAAAATTATTTTATTTTTTAAAAATTTAGTATATGTATTTTATAAATACTTAAAAAAAATATATATATATTTTTTTTTAGTTATGATGAATATTATATATATATATATATTTTTTTTAGTTATGATGAAAATTATCTGACAGGAAATTAGAAAAATAATTTTTTTTATTTGAATAATTAAAGAAGAACTTATAAAGAAAATTGTTTCATAAAAAAATAGAAACCATTGATTCCTTTCTAAATATTTTAGATTTTTATATGTTAAATAATATTTTTTATTCTTGAATAATTTTTAATAAAAAATTATATTTAAATAAAAGAATTTGATATAAGCTATTTTTTTAAATATATATTCAATATATTTTAATTAAAATCAATCAATATATTTGAAGATTACCTAATAATTACTTTTAATATTCTCTACCCAAGCTTGGAAATAAATTTTGATTTTTTATTCAAGTTCGTCCTTATTTTGGGTTTGTTGTGTATTATATTTGCCAACGTTCTGTCTTCCTCAAATATCGATTATTTAAGAAGATAAATAAGTAGATTTAAAGCGAGTTTGAGTGAAAGACGATATTCCGAAATATTCTATAAAATCTTAACTTAACTTTGAAAACCAGGATAACAGTTTTCCGAATGTAAAATAATATTGAAATGTAAATTAAGCCTTCAATCAATAAGTTACGCAAGTTGCTTGAGTGTGTATCCTATTATTCTGTATAGAAGAGGAGGGTGTTTAATTAAGCAAAAATAGTATCCTAGAACTCTTCGTTAAGATCTAAATTTATAATGAAAGATAGCAAGAACCCTTAGTTATGATTTGAGCTTAGAATGAAGAATAAAAAACACTTATTTTATACTTCTGATAAACATTTTAGTCATATAAGAGCGATATAAGCTTGATTTAGGATGTATATTAGACTGATATAAGGGCCAAATTTATGTAGTCCTATGAGATCCTTGTCCAAGATTAAATTCTTATAAGACTCTTATATCACACTTGCTGGTATTATAATAATAGTTATATAAGAGCGATATAAGTTTGATTTAGGGTGTATATAACATTGATATAAAGGAAATGTCTTTAAAATCCTATATAAACCTTATCTAAGAATGAAATAAGATTTATAAAGATTAAAATTAATATTTACGGTTAATTTCAACCCTTACATAAGGTCTAAATTTAGAATGAAGCTTAGGCTCTTAGCGTATTTTTGATTCATAAGTCAAAAAAAAACAAACTATTAATTAAAATTTTCCTAATACCTTCAACAAAAAATTGAATAATAATAATAATAATCCAAATTAAATTGAAAAAAAAAATCAAACTCCATATACGAAAAAATATATTATTAAGATTCTTATAATCTTTTTCCATATAATCTAAATTTTCTTTTTCTAATTTTATTTTTCCTGTCCAAGACAAAAAAAAAAAACAGAAAATTTATCTGGGAAATAATAAAAAAAAAAAAAAACAAAAACACCAAAAGATATTGAATTTATATTTCAACCATAAGATTTTCATCTATTAAATTAAAAATTCTGCTTGAATAACTTATACAATAATTTAATAATAATAATAAGAAAAAGCAAAAAAAAAAGTCCTTCAGTTTAACAGGATATTAAATTTTTATTATTCAATTTTCTCATCAGAATTTTTTTTTGTTGTTTTTCCATTATTTTTTTTTTTATTTTTCTTAATTTTTCCTCATTTTTCTTTAACTTTTTTTTTTATTTTGCTTTTTTTTATGATAATTTTGCTATTTATTTGCATATAAACAAATGAAAAATAAATTTTATTTCTTAGACTTTTTATTCTAGGTATATATATGTCTATAACATATTATATGTATATATAAATATAATACATGTATATAATTTAAATGTATATTATTTATATTGTATAAATTCTTTTATAAAAAGTAAATAATTTCCTTATTCATTTTATCAAAAATAATTTGTCTTGTTGCTTCTGTATCATTTCATCAATAAGATATCCAGCCGATAACACTCTTTTAATAAATGATTTGTTTTTTTTTTGTGATATTGTACAGTATTATCTCGTTTTATAGAACTTATGTATAAATAATTTTTAGAGTAAATCTGTTCTAAAATATTTAATTAATGTATATCTTAATGAATATCTGTAATTTGATAATTTTTTACAATTACAAAAAACCGGAAGTAAGTAATAAATGAATAATATTTCAACATATCCTAAAAGTATGCAATTTTTAATGATTTTTTGACGTTTTTGAGTCAGAGTAAGTTGTAGGGTAAAGTACCCTGCCAGACATAGAAATACGATGCTTTTTAGTTAATTTCTTTTTTGACCTATAATTTTCCAGTATAAATATTCATTAATTTAAAACGTCAACTTAATTGATTGAATTCTAAACTGATAACTTTTAAGCATTTTGTCAAAGTATTAAATGTATGCATATATAATTGTATATAACTAGGAGAAGCATTCTAAAGAATCTGAACAATTTTGTGTTTGAACTTAAAATTGCTATTTTTCAGTTATTTAAGCAACAGTTTAAAAGTATTACTATTAAAAATCTGTCAAAATATTCACATTTCTGTTAAAATGAATGTTATAGAGCCAGAAGTTATTAAACTATAGTATATGTTATATGTTATTTGAAATATTCCTAAATTGCTATTAGGCTAATAATCAATTTTCTTAGTTTCATTTAACTAGAACTCATTAATTCATTAATTCAAATTTTAGTAAAAATTCATATACACATATACATTGAAACACATTATTGTATTTTGTATATAAATAAAAAATTATCCTTTTTTAATATTCAATTGTTGAGCTGTATCCTGTTATGAAAATTAAACAAAAAATACAATATAAAAAAATTCAAATAAAATATTAAACTAAAGAAAAAAATTTATTAAAGAATAATCTCAAAAAAATAATAAATATTATCAGTACAAAAAAAAATTATTTTGTATCTTATTTTGTTGTTTTTTTTTTATTAAAGTCTTATGATTTTCTTTTCTTTTTATATCCATCTATATCCGCTGTTTTTTGTCTTATTTTATTCTTTTGTTGGTTTTTTATTATTTTCTTATTATTTTTTTTTATTCTTTTTTTTTGAATTGTAATTTATTTGCAAATTTTGGCGATTGTGACACTATTCATTGGTACTTTTCATTCAAAATTTTTTTCTCTTGTATTTCTACCATTTTTTTAACATACTTTTAGGCGGTATATTTTTACCGTATGGAATATTTCCAATAAATGTATGCTGATTTTTTTGATGAACTTCTGACCTAATGGCATAGAAAAAATGGTTTGGTTGTTCATTGAATACGATGTTTCAATAATAATTGGTATGATACTAGCCATTTGTATAGTATCATACACACACACACATATGGTATTATAATAAGGGCGGAAAATTAAAGGAAACTGAAATTAAAAATGAAAAAAAAATAGGAAAGCAACAAAAGATAAGTTGAATTTTTTTCCATAAAATTATCTCTTGAAGGCACAAAAACCAAATGAATAGTAAAATATTCTTAGTAACGTATTGTCAAAAATATGTATATATATATACAAGTTAAAAAAAAGAAAAGAAACTGTTTATAAAAAGAAAGAGAGAGAGAGAATGAAAAGAAAAGTACAAAAAAAAAGGAATAAGAACATAAAATTAAAATTAAAAAAAAAAAACGAACACTTAAAAAGGAAACTGAAATCAAATTTTGAAAATAAATGAAAATAAAAGGAATGAAAAACAGATATAGAAGTTTGATTATCAGGTCAGACTTGTGTTGTTTTCACATCTTTTGAGTGCAAAAACATTAAAAATATCACTGAAGAAAAGTTATTTAAGGGAAAATAGCTCATTGAGTGATATTGAAGTTTGAAAGAAGGATTAGGGCTCAAATTTTTAAAAACATTAGTTCTGAAAATATTGAATTTCAATTGGTTTAATTATTTGTTCAGGTAGGTAGAATAATACATACACGAGGTATCGCAGTTATGTATGTATTATTTCACAGTTCTGAGTAGTTCATATTAGTCAGTTTTAAACAGTTTTGAGCAGTTTTTTCTAGTGATTTGTATACTCATTGATTCGTTTCATTAAAATGCTCTTTTTTGTAAACTTGTTAATTTCTATTGAAAGAGAAAGAAATTAGATGCACTCAAAGAGTCAGTTTTACTTCAATTTAAGAATATATACTAAATTCTATATTAGTGCATTAAGACATCATGTCGATATCTTTCATATGAATCTATAATAATTGGCATAATTGGCGGACCCCGATACAAATAGAAAAATAAAAGGGGATTACAAATACTTTCAATACTTTGGCTTCAAGCTACAACGTCGTCACATCAAGACAGGAAAATAGAAGTTCAATATAAGATAATAAGATAAGAGTTCAATATAGAAGATTCGATAGAAAAATAAAAATTCAAGATAGAAAATAAGGTAAAAATATAGAAGAGAAGATAAAAATATAGAAGATAAGATAAAATATAGAAGATAAGATGAAGTTTTATACAAGAATGATGATCGCTTGTCTTCATCGCTAATGAAAAAAGGCGTAAGCGCCAAAAGTAAATTTTCGGGCTCATGAAATATTTGACATCAGATAAATGTCTCACAACTTTGTACTAAGAAAAAATGTCACATATCTCTTTGCAAATTCAGTGAAATGAATAAAATTTTGTTCCTTCTAACTAAGCGTTAATAAATCAATAAATCTAGTATTGCTTGGTAAAAAAGTCGTATGTCCAAATTAACTATGAACGCCTAATACTATCTTATCTCTAGTAAGTTCAAAAAAATTGGTTTTCTTTATTTAACATATTTGTTGTATTTGTATAAACCCAAGAAAATGTAGAAACGACTTTCTTTCTTAAGATGGCAGAATAACTATTCACTTTATTCATTTCATATTTTTTAAACTGTTACAGAATTAACGTATAATTTTTATTTTTCCTGATATTTTATCAAAATTTAACAAAATTGACAATACATATACATATGTAAAAAAATGTTTGATTATTGACCTTTTTTTTTTTTAATTTATACATTAATTTTTTTTTAATAAAAGGATAATAGTAAAGAAAATTCAAAGATTATAATTTTTCGATCAAAATTTTGTTTTTTTGTCCTGTGTTTCCTTTTCAATTCAGTTTCATATTTATTTTTAGTTGTTCATATATTCGTCCTATTCGTCTGTGTTGTACAGATATAAAATGTATGTTGTATGCCTTGTTATGTTTTTTTTTTTCAATCAATAAAAAACACAAAAAAAAAAGAATTTTTTATCACATGAATACACTGATATTGGAAAAAATCGGTTTTTTTTTTCTCTTTAATTAAAAGTGTGCCTAACTGTCATAAATTTTGTTTTTCAAATACACTGGAAAACCCAATTTTTTGGGGTTTTGGGAATGTTGTGTAAAATTTGGAGCACGAATATATAGATTTTATATATTCGTAGATGTTAATTCTGGACTATTTATAATTGGTTGGAATTATTTGCGGCATGGGACGCACTTTAATATTTTTATTTCACTGAATGCAAACAAAGCTGTTGGACAAAACTTTGCAATGAGAGCTATTAAAAAAGTTTACGAGATCTATTACATGAAATGAACATTTGTAGCCGCAACTTGTAACTAAAAATTTGATAATAACAGGGCCTTAATACTTTAAAAAAAAGATTTTCAAAGATTTTCCATTTAAAATTGCTTAGTAATGAATAATTTATTAGAATCAAATATGTTCCATTGCTTTCAGAGAGTTTGTAGCAATTCCTTTCCAACTCGTTAGCCTTAGATGGTATTAAATGTAAATTCTTAAATTAGCCCAAAGGGTTCCAATTTTTTTTCATAGTCAGGAGTTTTTAATATAAAAAATTAATAATTAACTAGTAACGCGAAGTGCTCAAAATTTAAGCGATTTTCGCGTTCAATTTAATATTTATTGCTTGTAAACAAATAATTGAGCCGCAACCGGCAATTTTGTGACCGAATAAGCCGACTAATATATATAATGATGATGATATGTTTATTTTTTGCTTCCCGCTGTATTTAAATTTTACTAACATGTATTTTTATCCATACATTATATATGTACATTCATAAATATATATATATATATATATATATATATATATATTGTACATAGCGATATTTTTATATTTATAGTTATTAAAAAAGAATTTATAGAATGTATGATACTTGTTTATTGCAAAAAGCTTCATATTGAATTATCTCAATTTATATACATACATATAATAGTATATGAAAATATATTATCTACATTCATAATATGTATATATATGCATATATTTATTAAAGTGACAAAATTGTATAAAATGCTTATAGGAAAACGGAAAATGTTCAATAATAGATGACAGCAACAGTAAGAAAAAAAAAACAAAAAAAAAACAAAATTTAAAAGACAAAAATTAAAAAAAAAAAAACAACACAAAAATTGAAGTAAAAATTATGATTTGGCCTATCTTTATACCTACATGAACAGAGCATGTACGTATGTTTTTTTTTATTCTTTATTTCACGTGTACAATGTAGTGTTATAGATGTACATAAATTTCTGAATACATATAGGAATGTATATAAAGTTTATTATGGGTTCCTATCGAAGTGTTTAAATTTTGCATTAACAAAAAAATCTTGAAAAATAAGGTGAATATTACTAATATACCGCCTAAAAGTATGTAAAAAAAGACAATAATAGATAAAAGAAAAAAACAGCCTAAAAGTATGCAAAAAAAAAGACAATAACATTAAAAGAAAAAACCTTGAATCTATTCAGTTTTGAAGTTATTCGATTTGTTTTGTATACTGAACCTAATCTTTTTCTGAGAGCTAACATCGCATAAGAGTGGCAACTATGGCCTGCATACTTTTATTAAAGTTTTATTACAATTATTGCTTTTTAACCAACTTCAAAAGCTGTTAAATCTAAATTGAGCCTAATGAATTTTAAGTACTCCCCCAGCTCAGAAGATATTAATAATGCATATTTTTATTTTTTTCAAGATTTTAAGTTTTTAAGATTTACTACCCTATACCATACTCCCTTTTAAAAAATAACAAAACTATTATTTTGTAACCAAGTATCTCAATGTAGAAGCTTTATATTATGTGTAACTATTTTTACTTTCCACTCCTTTAAGGAGTACCGGACATTCCCCAAGTCTATTTAAACTTGGCTTTAGTTTCTTTAATCGTTATATTCACTAAGCCGTTGATTCCACCGCTTTACCTATTGTATAAGATTATGAATACACAAATGTTTATTTTTGTGCGCCATCTATTATCCTACACAAGAGTTATTTATATATTTTTATTAAATTTTATCTTATATTACGATATAATTATACACTTTTTACGATATTTTTTTATTAGACATGATCTGGCCAGGATTTGAATCAGAAATCTCACATGAAAAACGGCAGCTTTACCACTGTGCCATTGGTCACATATAGTGCAATAAAAATATTTTTTGAAGATTTTGACTTTTAAGATTTTCCTTTTCAAAGATTTTAACTGGATCCCATTTTTTTATACTAAACGGAATTGAGGTTGATTATAGGTAGAGTGAAACGTTAACTGTAACATGGAAGTAGATTTTTTTTAAGGGTTTAATTTTTGGAAAAAAAAAAAAACAAAAAGCAAAAAACAAAAAATAAAAAATAAAAAATAAAAAATAAAAATATAACTCTAGGCGATATAAATTCCAATATATACAAAAAAAAAAACAAAAAACGAAAATAAAAATACGAAATTTTATCTTTTTTGATAGAAAACAACACTTTGGAGTCGGGGGTAACCAAAAGATAAAAAAGGAAATGAATAAAAAGAAAAAAAATTTGAAAAAAAAAAGAAAACTATGAAAATAGGAAAAGAACATTTCCATTATCGATTAGGTTTAATGATTGAATGAAAAATTTATTAGAATTCTATTTGAAAAACTTTTTTTAATTCTTCACTTTTTTTTTTCGAATCAAAGAAAAATATGATGGATTTTTTTATTAGGAAATATCGAAATTTTTTTTTTTTTTTTTTTTTTGGAAATCATCAAGAATTGATTAGAAAAATGTAAATTTCAAAAATTTCAAAAAATAAAAACTTTTGAATTTCATTTTAAATTTCTAAAATCTGTTAATCTTTTATTTCTTAGTATTAGTATAAATGGTATTTTTTTTAAATGGACATGTGACAATACTAATAAGCCTAAAACATTTTATTATTCTTATATTTTGAAGTATTTCATGTCACTGCATGCAGTTTCACTTTTGAACAATCATTTATTATAGTATAAACGTGTGCAGTAACAGTTTTCCTAAATTTTGAAATTTTTATAAGTAGTAGAAAATATTTGACATAAATGAAGTTAAATTCTGACATATAGTCAGAAACAGACATTTAAGTTTGTAGTCATTTTGCAATAACTGTCATTATTGTTGTAAAAAAAAAAATTCGATTTATCATTTTTTTATGGATTTCATTTTTTTTGTTTATTTATTTAGAAGACTGATCAGATTTTAGTTGTATTTCGATGTTCTGTTGAAAATTTAAAAAAAATTATTAAAAATCATTTTTAGCAAATTAGTGTAATATTAAAAAAATAGAAAAGTATTGTAGTAGTTAAAAACCAAGAGAATGATTTGACATCAAAAAATTTGAGTGTTTTTGGTAGTAAGTATTAATGTATTTTTGAACTGAATGTCAATTTCAGTGGTAAGGCTTTTAATATTTTAGAATTACCTGTTCTTAAAGTTTTTTAAACTTATTCAGAGAAATTTTAAGCTAAAATAAAAGTTTTTTTTATATAGTTAAGTTGCAGTTTCCCTTTTGTGGAAATTTTAAATTTCAAAATATTTATTAATGAATAAAGTATAATTCATTTTAATAAAAATTCTTTATTCTTTTTTGTGTAGATCTTCATAGTTTACCGAAGCGGTTTTTATAAGCTTTAGTCTGTTTGTTATGTCATCGCTTTATATCTCCATATTTTCGTATTATGGTCCCCAGTTAATTAAAATTTTAGAATATCTCGCGTTTTTTTAAAAATCTCGTTTAGAAATCTCGTTTTTTGAAAATCGTGTTTTTAGAAAATCTCGTTTTCAAAGATATTAGAATGGGATACAAAGTTAGTTTTTAGCGAAAAACCAATTTGCCAGAATATAAAAAAAAAAAATGATTTTCCTAAACTAAATTTTGAAAAAAGAGATTTTCTTAACTAGATTTTCTGAAATGAGATGTTGTGAAAAACGAATTTACTAATACGAGATTACGACACCAATCTGCTTTTTTTCTGATGATTGTATGCATATGTGTATGATGAGTGCATACTGCTTGTTGATACCTCTAAGGAAGCATTTATAATGGAGCTGCGATAAGTGATAAGGGCGTCGATAACAACATAACGCAGTAATTTATATACATGATTTTAATAGAGGTGTTTAAATTGGAGTATCGATTTGATCAACGACAAACAATATATAATTTTCTACACTATGCTCTTATAGACGCTCTTATCACTTATTGTAGCTCTAATATGAACGAACCCTTGAGAAGTTGTTTGTTTTTCGCATGACTTCTAGGACTATATTGAAGAGAATTTGATATCAAGGACTATATTGAACAGAATTTGAGATAGTGGGTATCCTTGCTTGGCTTTATTTCTCAGAGTTATTGGTTCGTTCAATTTATTTGTGTTTTTCAATTTTCTTATAAAATCTAAATTGCCCCCGTATAACTTCCTTAAACAGTAGATTAGTTTTTCCTAGACCTTATTTTAAAATTCCGTTTTAAAAAATCAATATAAATTCAAATATTCCAATGAAAAAAAGTTAAGATTTTTAATTTCGAATATTTAATTCCTCTTATTAACATTATTAAATTCATTAATACTTCTGCTTCTTCTTTTTTTTTTATATTTTTTATAAAATACTAGACACACGCTTATTTTAATATACATATTGTATCAAGATATATATATATATAAGGATGTACAATTTTTTTAATGGATTATAGATTCGAATCTTAAAAAATAAAAATCTGTTTAATATAATACAGAAGGTTCTTCGGCCTTTTCCTATTATTCCTGATCAATGTTCGGTTTTTTTTTTAATATTTTTTTAGAATTTTTTATTTTTAACGGTTTTTTTTTGATTTTTTTGTTTTTGTTTTTTTTTTTCTAATGTTGTCCTTTTTTTCTTCCTGTTTCCTGTTGATTTTGAATCCTGTATATTTTGAATTAAAAAAAAAAAAAAATTAAAATTTAGAATTTATTTTTAATAAATTTATTTTTAAGACTCGTGGTCCTGGTGGAATATTTTTTTGTTGTTTGTGTTTTTTCTTTTTTTTTGTATGGTTGAGTTTGTATTTATGTATTAATAGTTGTTTTCGGAGAACAATATTGGGAGGTTATCTGTAATAAGGCGAGAAAATGACTACGGTTGACATCAGAATCGTTATGTTATTCCAGAGCTATTTAGAAATGTATTTTTTTTTGTATTTTGAAGATTTTTCTATTTTGATAAGAATAGAAAATATTGGTCCAATTTAAAAGATAACATTCACCATTGAAATGAACAGGCTAAAAATTCTTTAAAATTTATGTTTTATATTGTGATTTTGTTGTTGTTGTTGTTATTGTATTGTAGTGTATTGTAAGAATAAACAGAAAACATTTCGATAAATAGAAGAGAAGATGTTATAAAAGAAGAGTATAGAAATAGTATAAAATAAAAAAAAAAAAAATTAAAACGTTAGCGGATTAAGCGTTGACGGTTAAACCGGGAGAAAAAGATGTTGTTTCTACTTATGTTTTTAATTTTTTTTTTTTAAATGTGAAGGCGAATTCAATGTTTGGTTAAATTTTTATTAGATATGTATGTATTTATTGTAATATAATGTGTATATATAATATGTAATATCTATATCTAGATACTTTAATATTTTAAGATATTAGAATTTATTTAGTTATTTAGGGAACGTATCAAAACTCCAAATCACAAAATCCCAATGTAACTAAGTATAACAAAATACCAGACAAAAGATACCAAAATTAGATATTCTCAATGTTAATTTGAAGAATTGATTTTCTTTGAGAGTCCACCTAAATCCCAAAAACAAAATTCCAATGTTACAAAATCCCAGATAAGACAAAATCCAAAAAAAAAAATCCCAAGAAAAATAATCCCAAATTTCAAAATCCCAGAGTTATACGCCTTTTACCAGAATATTTATATATTATGTATATTCGAAATTAATAACTTGGGATTTTGAAATTTGGGATTATTTTTTTTGGAATTTTTGGCTTGGGATTTTGATTTTGGGATTTTGACTTTGGGATTTCGGACCCAACCCATTTTCTTCATATAAAAATTTCAAAATTTTTAAAAAATTTTACTATTATTCATAGATAAAAGTCAAATTATAAGACTTTTGTATAGGAAATTCAGTTTTGTAAAAATTTGAAAATGTTTTAGGAGCTTGTAATTTAGGATATTGTAATTTAAGATTTTGTAATCTGGGATTTTGTGCTTGGAATTGTGAGATTGGGATTTTGTGATTTGGGATTACGTACCTAACCCCCATTTCATTTATTTATTATTATATAATTTTGTTTTTTGTGAAGCTGTCTTTTCTATTATATTTTATGATATTAAAGAGTCATTCATGTTGAAAATTAAAATCCATTATAGCTGTTGATGTAATATTTATTTTTATTATTTTTTTTTTATTAATTTTTAATAATACTTTTTTTTTTATATATGTATTAATATATTACCTATAAATCTTTGTATAATATGTTGTGTATATATATTATATGTGTAGTTAAGTAAATAAAAAAAAAACTAATATATATATAGCTTCATTGCGTAATTTTCTTTTAATACTATATAACTGTTTATCTTGTCTTATTCTTTTAAAGAAGAAAATATATATATATATATATAATATTCGTTCTTGAAACTGGTCTTCTGGGTTTTTTTTTACACAATATTATTATAGTCTTATTAGATACATTTCAAATTAATGTGACCAGTGTAATGTTTTAAAATACTTCACATAATTATGTAAAATAAAATAAAAATGTTAATATAAATTTATATTTCACATTCAATTAAAGTCTTTCTTAAAATTTTGAAATGTCAAAATGACCCACGTTAAGATTTTTAATTAAAAGCAAGTAGTTTCAAACTAAAGTAAAATTAGATTTTCACAAAGAAGTTTAAATACTTGCACCACAGCCCCAACTTGGCGGTCCGTTAAAGCAAAATTTTTGGGCCACGATTTCTTTCCGTACCCAAAAACCTCTATATACAAATTTTCATGAAAATCGGCTAGGCAGTTTAGGAGTCTATTCGCTACATACAAACAAACAAACAAACAAACAAACAAACGAACAAACAAACAAACAAATAAACAAACTTTCGCTTTTATATATAGATATTATTTATTTGGTTTCTATGATATATGTAAAGTATTTAACTGTATATATTTTATTTGGTTACCATGGAGATTTGTAAAGAAAAATTATTTTTCAATATATTTTGTTTTTTCAATTACATATTTTTTGACCTGTACGGGAATCGAACCCGCATCCCACTACACTACGGAGGCACTTAACATTATTCAAATTAGATTAAGTTATTGGCTCATTTTGGAATTTCAACTTATATTCAAAATCAAATTTTCAATCCATTGTACTGAAGGATGTAGATGCGCAAACAGGTTGAGTGATTATAAAATTTAAAATTATGTGATGAATTAATCTGAAATTTGAGTCAACCCTTTTCCTTGAACAAAAATACTTCATACAAATTTTACTTCGCATCTTATAACGCATTTTTTTTATGGAAATTTAATACGAATATATTAATATCAAATTCTGCATGCAAAATTTTAGAATCATTCCACGTATGTCTTGTATTCTGTAAGGTATTTCTAAGGATAAATTTCTTAGAAAAGATTTGTTTTCTTGAAAATAAGTTTTATACAATTTATAATTTTTAAGCAATTAAGCAATTTCCTAAAAGATTTATTGTCTTCCTGCAAAGCTTTTAAACAGAAGTTACAAAGAAAGTAAAAATTAAACCATTAAGTTAAGTAAATCTAAAAATATTAGAAATGATGTCCAGCTTTTTAAAAATTATATGGTCACATTAATTATACCAGATCAGTAGTTAAAAGTAAAGCTTTGAAAACTAATTACATTTTTTTTTTCTTTAATGGAAATTATAATGGCGATTGCTATATAAATTATTTATAGTTGGATAAGATTATAAGTGGTAGCGGAAGAGATATTTATATAATATTAATGTATTATCAAATTATCGATTAATATACATATATACATACATATATCGAATAAGAAGGCGTACTTATAAAAAAAAAGAAATCGAACTGAATGAAAGAAAGGAATTTTTATTAGAAAAATAACGAATCGATTATGATAACATCAAAGTCAAGTTGTAATAACAATGTTGAAAAGACTTATTGTGCGTACGATATATATATTTTTATATTTAAGTATATATATATATATATATATATACAAGAACTATAATGTGATACGTATATAGCATAATAAATATAATAATAAAAATTAATAAAAAATGAAAATTTCCGAGCACTTATTAAATAATCAATCAAATGAATTAAAAAAAAATATATTCGATCATTCCATCAGTTGATTCTATGTTAACTGTAGGTTTAACAAAATATAATACAAAATTCTATGAAAAGTGTAATATTTTTTAAAAAAAAAACGCATTTATAAAATTAGTAATTTACTTTTTGAAATTTTTATAAATTAATATTTTTAAATGATTTTTTTTAATGTATTGAATTAGGGGTTCGGAATTCGCAGGAATTTTAGGGAAATTGTGACTTGAATGAGAAAAAAAGGTATTGAATCAGACATAAAATTGCAGTTCATTTTAGAATAAAAGTTTAAATTAAAAACGTGCTGGGAATAAAGTGAGATTATTATTTAGGAATTTGTTGGAATTTCGATTCAGCTGGGAATGAGATAGAATTCACTTAGGATTAAATTGACATTTTTGGTCAAAATCGAAACAAAGATTTCGTTTAAAATAAAGTAGGGATTGGGAGTTTGATTGAAAATTCAAGTTTAATATAAATATTGGTATGGTATTGAGAATTACATCGGTTTAGAATGAAGTTAGAAGAGTTTAAATTCAGTTATCTGTAATTTTTTTAATTTTAGGGATGGAGGTTAGAAATCTACTTCGGTTGGGATTTGAATTATATTTCGATGGGATTTTCGAAATATTGTGTATTGATTCAGATTGATGTCAAAATTAAAGTTCAGCTGAGATTTGACTAATAATTAGAATAGAAGTTTAAATTATATTTTTTTTGAAATTACATCATCTGATTTGTACTCAAAAGTTTGCAAAATGTGTCATCTAGACATTTTAAAGTTCTTAAAAATTACTTTTGATTTAAAATTTTGAAAAATATTTTATTATTAAACTTAATTTATATTTTGGTTAAAATTAAAAAATAAAAGTCCTTGACTGAAAATATCTTTAGGTTAAATTACTAAATAATATTTTAATTTAATTTTACAAAAATCTTAATTTTATTATTTTAATATTAATTGTCTATTACAAAAGAATTTATTTTTTAAATTTTCCATATAATTTAAAATTAAAAGTCAATTTTAATTTTACAAATTAAAAAAAATAAAATGCATAAAATTTAATTTACTAATAGAATTTAATTTTTATTGTTGTAAATTACATTTTGACATAATCAAATACTCTTTTATCTCTAGGGGTTTTTTTTTTGCTATAAATATATACTAATTATTTAATTAAGAAATTAGAAAGTTATTTTAAATAAATTAAGGTTATTGTATTAAATTGAATGTGATAAATTTATTTAAAATAAAAATGAATAGTATCTATATCTATAATATAATAGTATCTATAAAAATATATTGAAAAAAATAGAATTTTTATTCAGAAAAACTTGATTAAAATTTAATTTAAATAATTTTTTACTTTTGTAATTTGTTATTCCTTACTTTGGCAGGATATTTAATTACTAATGTTCGGGTCAATTATCAGATTCTGGAATATCGATTAATTGTGGCAAACACTTTTGAACAACTACTTAAATTTATTTAGGTTTGGATACATATATAAAGTTAGTGAAATATGTGACTTACTTAGATTGTTGTGTAATCTGGATAAGATAATGTATTAATTAGTATGAAATAATAAATATGGTATTATGGATAATACTTTTAACTTCAATTTTGTTATAGAACTTGAAGTTAATAAAGTTAATTGTAGATTGAGACTTAAGATAATAAAGCTGAAGCTGAGTTATTATTAAAATGTTGCAGATGAAGGCATTCAAATTTTTATAAATTAGTTTATTGAATCATTGGCATACATTCATGTATATCTATTCATGCACTACAACTCATGTACATTTTAACCGATTTTGATGAAATTGGGTATGAATGCTTTCTTTGTCAATAGTATTGATAAGTTCTTAAATGGGCCAAAACAGACATAAGGTTCGGGAGGCTCTCATAATAAAACACAAGGCTTTTCTAGAAATCTCGAGTTCTAATTGTCGGGGCTTAATTAGTTAAAATTTGATACGAAGACTAATGGTATATACCCTTGAAGAGAAGGTTTATAAATTCTAGTATCGTGGGGTCTAGAGATAACCTAGGAGTTTTGGTAATATCGAGCTCTAATAATTCATCAAAGTTTCAACCGATTTAAATTAAATTTCGTATGAATGTTTTGTTTTCCAAAAGAAAAGACGATTTTGCATCGCAGATGAATCAAGGGATTGGGAGGCTCCCCATATGAAATAATCAGACTTTAAAAGAATATTATGCCAGAAGGAAAGCTTATACAATTCATTTTGGGTCAAAAATCGAAAATTGGCTTTTAATTAGAAAAAGCTTAGAAAAACACCACATTTTCTTCTAAATCAGTTAATGGGATTTCCATATGTTTAAATGGGGGCTTCAATAACAGCTTCTGAAACATAGTTTTAAAGAGATACAACTCCAACAGCTTACAATTCGACAAATACATGAATAACACATGAATAAAAAATAGAAGTGTACCTAACTTGTGAGACACTCTATCTGCTCTAAATTTTATATTTTTATAATTAATTATATTCCTTAAAATTTAAACATAATTCTATTTTAAATTCAATTTATTTTCTTTTAAGTTTTATATACAAATTAAAGAATAACATATTATTTGAATGAAGTAAATAAGGAACCTAATAAATAAAGATATTTAATTTAAGGATTTATATAAGTTAATATATAAAAATAAATAAAAACATATAACATAGAAATACTCAAATAAACTTGGATTATTTAAAAAAAAACATAGAATACGTACATGCATTTTAAATTGTAGTTTTAAAAATAAAATAGATTGAATGTATCTTTAAAATAAATTAAGAATAAAAAAATATTTTCTAAAAAATAAAAATTTTTCTTTTTGAAGTGCAATACTGAAAAATTTAATTTGTCTTCTTAACTTCTTTTATGTTACGAAAACATTTCTTTTTTTATTTTACAGCAAAATTGTTAAAAAAAAAAATAAAAATAAAAATAAAAGCAACACAGCAGTTAAAAAGATATATTTAATAATATAAAAAAAACAAAAAAAAACTAAATAAAAACGAGGAAGATTATAGTTGCCTTTGTCAACTTTTAGATACCCGTGCATACCCACTATGGTGTATAAAATAAACCGTAATTTACTTCCCTTATACATTTAACTCATTACCCCATAATTTTGATGTAAAAAAAAAAAAAATTAACAAAAAAAAAAAAAAAATCACAAAACAAAAAGCAAAATTTTCATTCATTGTCCCATAACTTTAACTTAAAAAAAAAAAAAAAAAAAATTAACAAAAAAAAAATAATCACAAAAAAAATAAACAAAATTTTCATTCATTGTCCCATAACTTTAGCTTAAAAAAAAAAAAAAAAAATAAAAAAAAAAAAAACAAAAAAAAAAAAAAATTGGCCCACCCTAAAAGTCCGAAGGTCCGAGTGATGTCCAACTTTGCCAAGTAACTTGCCCTATTAACTTATCTGCCCAATTTTAATTTTAACCTTGTAGCTTCATTAGATTCAAAGTTATTGAATCGAAAACTTTGTATGGCAGCCCCCCGAAAATGGGGCCCTAAAATTTTGAAACTTCATATAAGTGCTCGATTCATTATATAACTAACCGTGTGTAATTTTCAGCCTCGTAGTATAATTAGTTTTGAAGAAATTCATATTGGTGCAAAGAAGTTGTATGGCAGCCCCCCGAAAATGGGGCCCTAACATTTTGAAACTTCATATAAGTGCTCGATTCATTATATAACTAACCGTGTGTAATTTTCATCCGCGTAGTATAAATAGTTTTGAAGAAATTCATATTGGTGCAAGGAAGTTGTATGGCAGTCCCCCGAAAATGGGGCCCTAACATTTTGAAACTTCATATAAGTGCCGGAGTCATTATAAAACTAACCGTGTGTAATTTTCATCCCCGTAGTATAAATAGTTTTCAAGAAATTCATATTGGTGCAAAAAAGTTGTATGGCAGCTCCCCGAAAATGGGGCCCTAACATTTTGAAACTTCATAGAAGTGCTCGATTCATTATATAACTAACCGTGTGTAATTTTCAGCCTTGTAGTATAATTAGTTTTGAAGAAATTCGTATTGGTGCAAAGAAGTTGTATGGCAGCCCCCCGAAAATGGGGCCCTAACATTTTGAAACTTCATATAAGTGCCGGAGTCATTATAAAACTAACCGTGTGTAATTTTCATTCTCGTAGTATAATTACTTTTGAAGAAATTCATATTGGTGCAAAAAAGTTGTATGGCAGCTACCCGAAGACTTGGTCCGATTTTAACCAAAAACAATAGGGAACCTAGAAATTGTCTACAAATCACTTTGTGTGAATTTCAAGACTCTAGCCCTTTTAGTTTTTGAGTTATCGTGCTGACACACGGACGGACGGACGGACGGACGGACGGACGGACAGACACACATAGCTAGATCGACTAATTTTTCGATTCTGAGCCGATACGTACCCTTGACACTATATCTAGCTCGTCTAGATCGATGCGTTACAAACGGAGGAGCAAATCTAATATACCCGATGTCATATATGTATGCACGGGTATAAACATATATTTAAGGAATTGACACGAATATTTATTTGAAAATTACGTGATTCTCTTTAGAAAAAAATAAAAATAAAAATCACAGTTTCTAAAGAAGACATCCTTGAATTTCTGGTTCGAAAGTGGTGCATTCTATTCGAATTATTTTATTTTTTATATAGAATAAATTTCGATAACTGTGTATATGAAATAATTTTTTATAAAACGAATATTTCTTGTAATTTTTATTAGGATTGCCAGACTTTCTCATTTGATTAAGAAGTTCACCACCGTTATATGGTTATATGAATTGGAAATGGGCTTTGTAATCGATTTTTAATCAAATAATCTATAATGACAAAAGTAATTGCACTAACCACTAACCACTAATCAAATAATCATTTTTTGATAATTGAGTGATTTTACTAATCAAGCGTCATTGGTTTTCCGTCAAATATGGTTTAGGTGTCAGAATAATTTATCAAAAAAATGAGGAAGAGTGTAGTAGAATCGACTGTGTCAACTCTGGGATACCTGCATGACCGTAACATATACATTATATCATCCGGTTAATTACTTTTGGCAAAATTTCAAACATTCAGCTTTATTAGGTGTAGAGTAATGCTCATATAAAAGAAGGAGTTGTATGGCAGCTACTCGAACTTTTTGCTGTAGACCAACCAAATTTTGCAGTAACTTTGGCAATTATACTAAACTATTTTTGGCAAAATTTCAGAGACGCAGCTTCCATAGGTTGAAATATTTTAAATAGAAGTGTCTAGAGCTTCTAGAAGAAATGTGTAGGATAAAAATAATGTGAAAGGTTCTGTAATTGAGTTTGTAGTTTGTATGCACTATTTTGAAATTAAATTTTATAAAATAATGAGTTTTATGTACTAATAAGAGAGTATTAACTAAAAGAATAGTAACAAATGAGTGAGTATTATACCCAATACATCGTAAAAATATTAAAATTTTCCAAATGTTCAGGAGTCGGATCAATTGTTTATTAAAGAAAAAAATTAAATAATATGTAAAATAAAATATTTTAAAAATTGAAAATCTGAAAATTCTGAAAAAACTTCGTACAAGAGAGAATTATTCAATCAAAATTTATACTCTACATTCTACATGGTCATTATTTAGGTACTAACAAACACACAATTTTTTTTAAATAATAATTCAATAACTATGACAACAAGTTTCTCTACTCATATTGAATATTCGACAATCGACTGAACTGGACAAATGATAAATGGATAAATGAATACTTTGATGAATAATTAATTACTCGTGCAAAATTTTCAAAGTCGACTTAAGGACATATACTGAATACTAATGTGCCTTGGCTGAATAGAGGTTAGAAATATTAATTTCAAAAGTTTTGAACTCCAGGTACTCTGAATTGTGAAAAATTAATCAAATTAAAGTAGGCAAACTCGACACCACTCTATAGCGTTTGTTGAGGGAAATAAAATTGAATCAACCTTAATTTTTTGAATGTAAAATGACAGAACTAATAAATTGTCAATTTAATTTAACGTTATTAAGTTTGTTTCAGAGATTTGGTAACTCTTTAATTTATTGCAAACTTAAAAAATAAATATAAATAAGATAAGGAGAAAAAGCTTAAAATTATTTTAACATCATCATTTTATATATGAACACATTTACACATAAGAATGTTTTTATTTTTATTTTTAAAATATCTACAAAAAAATTCTTCTATGATTATAATACAATTTTCCACTACTACCGTTTTTCCTTTCGTTTTTTGTTATTTTTCTTTTTAATAAAAATTTACAACTACAATGTTTTTTAAGAAAAATGCATTCTTACAATATTTTTCCTTACTTACATTGAAAGTTGATTTACATTTTATATTCGAAGGTACATATACATATATAAATATAAAAAATATATTTTTAAAATTTTAAAAATATTCAAAATAAATTTTGTTTTTATAATTCGAGTCAACGTTTCTAATCAAACATTATCATCAAAGATATACTCATTTTAAAATTACATGGAGTTTCACAACGTCATAGTTTCTCATAGATGAAAATATTTTCTTTTTATAGATTATAGAATATTGCTGGAACATGATTAATAAAAGAAAATTTCACTATTGATCCCAAAAAATATTTTAGTCTTCAATAGTGAAGTAATCAACAAAATGTAGTACAATGTAATTTATATGAGAAAATGCTCATTGAAAAGTAAAAATAGATTTAAAATTTTTAAAGAAATTTTACTATTACAAAAGTTTACAAGAAAAATGTTGTGCAAGTTAATTACTGATTTTTTACACATTATTCTACTAATTAATTTTATTAATAAAATTAACTACGTTTACTTAAATTGCATTTATAAAGATTTGCAAATATTTTGCCTAAAGTTATGCAAAATAATTTAGGCAATTAAAAAGACTTGAAAGCGTAATTATGATAAAATTAATTCGAAATCATTATGTTAGAGCAACAAATACTCCAGAAAATGGTCTTATATCTCATACATTTTACCATAATGAGGAGTACATTAAAAAAACTCTGCTCTCGGGTTTTATAGCACCAGAGCATTTTATATATCTAGATTAAAATGGTTATATTCAAAACCTGAATCATGTCCCTATACTATATCACTATAGCAGCATCATGCAAAAAAATCGAATATAAATCAGGCAATATTAATGGAGATAATTTAAGATATGAAATGTCAATATCAGATAAAGATAAAATAATAAAAAAAGATAATTGGTGGTTAGAAAGGTAAAACTTATTATAATAGTACTAAGACTTCATATTAATTTAAAAGTTATTAAAAAACATAAATATTTTTAAAGGTTAAAAAATTAAAATAGTTGAACCTGCTTTGCTAATTTTGTTTTGTAGGTTAAGATATCCATAAGACTATAAAGTATGGCAAAATTAAATATTTATTATAATACGATTAATTAATATCAATAAACCCAAGAAATGTGAGCTAAATCACCGAACAGATCATAAAAACTTAGAATCATTAGTTAAATTAATAAATTTAATATGAAAAGCATAAATAAATGGTATGATATCAGGTGTATTGCTTAAGTCTCAGATTTTAAATTACTTTATAGATATGTTTTGTTTTTGTAACGGTATTTAGGATCTAGTAAAGTTTAATTTCAATAACAGTTATGGATGCAATAGATGAGCAGTTATGAATGCAATTGATGAACAGTTATGTCAAAGATTTTTAGAAGCTTTATAGTTCGAAAATTTTCATTAAAATTAAAACCGAACATCGTTTGCAAAATTTGTACATTAATGTATTCTAATCTGATCTAGTGTTTCATATGTTATTGAGCTCAGAAGAATCCAGAAGTTTACTATAGTTTACAAGAAATTTCTTATTTTCATAGAACAATCATCTGTATAACAATCATTTTTTAAATATATACATTAAATGATCAAAACTTTATTTCGTATTGTTAGTATATATAAGTTTCATCACTTTAAATGTAAGTGATTGTTTTATTAGTTTTTGGCACGTTTAGTGTGATCGCGTTTGATTAAGGGTTCAGTTATATGTTTCAGGCTTCTTGCAGAAGTTGAAAGTAGAAAAATTTAATTCGTTCTTTTATTCCCGAGTTCTTAAAACAAATATTTCAATAAAATTGTGTTATCATAGATTTCAGTTGTACATAGTTGTACGTAGTTAACATTTTGTAAAACGTTTAAAATGAAAATAATACCTTCAAAATTCTTTAAAAATAAAATCATGCACAAAACGAAACAAGAATTGTTTTAATATGAATGATGATATGTATATTTGTATATATGCACATATTATGTAATACAAATACAACGTGTAGGAACATAATTCATTCATATCGCAGAAATAAACGTTTTTATATATAACTAATATTTCATAATATTACAAAAATAAACGTTATGCTGTCAAAGACGTGTGTTTTTTTTTGCTAACTTTTTTTTTTTTTTCTGAAAAAAAAAAAAAATTAAAAAATTAAAAAAAAATGGTTTCTATTTTTTTTTTTTAAATGAAATTTTGCGTGTAAATATTTTCGCGCCAATAAATTTAAAAAAAAAATTCTCTGCTTAGAGCTTAGAAGATAACATTTTTTTGTTTTTTTCTTATGTGATTTTTCTTCTATAAATATATATTTATGCTATTATATACTTTATGTTATGTACATTAACATATATATTATATATCTAAACATATTTCTATTTTTTTAATTTATCGATAACAAATTTATAGCTCATAATTTTTTTTTCCTCCGTTTAAAGTTTACCATAAAAAAAAAAAAAAAAAATAATAAAAACAAAAAATAAAATAATAATTTACCTTCTAGTTCTAAAACAGGAAGTTTCAAAAAAACGTTATTTTTTAAAGCATCAAAATGATTGTACGTGCGTTCATATTTAAAAATAAAAAAAAAATTCCAATACACGAGTAAAATTTCATTTAAATGTCATTATCAAAGTCTTTTAATTTAATGTTAAATTTTTTTTTTTTTTTTTAAATTTTATTGAAAATAAATTTGGAAATGACTGAAAATAAAAAAAAAAATGAAAAATTTCAGATTAACTTGTAAATATAAAAACGTTTTTTTAAATACATGCTAATGTTATGACATTAGATAAAATCGTTTAAACATTGACACTTTGAAATACAGCATCAACTTAATGTGTAGAATTTTTAATCAAAAAATAAAATTTTTCCATAACACCCTGTGAGATTAACACCTTGATTGATTCCGTAGTGTATAGAAGAGTAAAAGTTTAGATGAAAAGGTACAAAAGAAAACTTTTGGGATTTAAAAGTAAAATTGAATACGAATTGTTTAGAATAAAATTCAAATATAATAGTAAATTGCTTTGAACAGACACTGTTGTACATTTATAAGAACAAACTTTTAATGCTTCAACTGATCCGGTTGTATATTTTTTGTTGTTTTGATATGGGGGATAGCATTTGCGATTCTAATAGATCTTGCGGCCTGATGTGCACCCACTTTCAAATACTTTCTATCAATTTATAACTAATATTATTTATTTGGTTAATATTATATATTTGTATATTTTAAATTATATTTGGTCACCATGGCGATTTGTAATGAAAAATTATTTTTCAATAATTTTTTTCAATTAAAAAAATGCATGACCCCTATGGGGATCGAACGAACCTGCATCTCGTAGCTTAGTAAACCAAATGCTTCCTTACTAATCTACCGAGGCTTCGGTTGTATATTTTTTTTCCTTATTATTCCCCTAGGGATCATGGGGCTTCCACATAGCTCCTAGGTTGTATATTTGTATATTTAGTAGTCTAAAAATACTTTTATATAAATACAATATCTTTAAAAATAACGGTTTCACATGAGTTATTAGACTGATCACATTAATTATATTGGGATATAACAAAAAATTCAGTACTGCTTAAGTATACATTAGTATTTATTAGTAAAAGGGTATAAATAAATAAAAATGATGCAAATTTATAAATTTATTCAATTGTTTAGGATTAAAATTATATGTAAAATAATTATTAAGGTTAAATTTAAAGGTAATTCCTATTATTTTAATTAAAAACATTTGTATTTAATCACCGGTAATTTATCTTTCCAATGAAAATACACAATTTTTTCGATTATTTTGCTTTATTCAAAATTATTTTACAGAAAAAAAACTCTTAAATTACTAAATTTCTAATTGAGATCTTAATAGTAAAATTCTCAAAATTTTACCCATTTAATAAAAAAGATTTTCAAAAAAAAAAAGTAGGTAATTTTCATATTTTACATAATTTTTTCAACTAAAAGGGTTCTAATCTATACACGTTAACTGACCTCTTATACTTCCAATTAAAATCACTTTTAACTTCTAACTAAATAAATTTTAAAAAGTGTTGAAAGTTTGTCACTAATATGTATATTATAACAAAAAATAAAACAACCTACACTCAAATTTTTTTGAGACCTTTTTAAAGTAATTATCTCAATTTAAATATATAAAATAAAAAAAAAAGCAAAATGTACCCTTATTTATATGTAAATTAAGTTGTTTCAAATCGCTCCAATAATAAACTCAAGTAAACAATTAAACTACCTTCGTAAATCATTAGAAAATATGAAAAAAAAAACAAAAATTTTTTTAATTTATTTTGTAGATTCTAATAAAAAAAAAATTATAATAAAAAAAAGCATATCTTGAGGCGAAATATTGGGTAAATTATTACCGTTACAGGAATAATGGTGTAATTAAATTTTTAGAATTTCCATATGTTAATGGAGACTGGACTAATTGTATTAAATAAGGTATGTTACCAAAAAATGTAATTAAAAAGTAGCTGTAGGATACCAGAGTTTTGCAGTTAATTTAAATCTGTTATTAAATATAATGCTACTTACCTTTTGATGTCTTACCTCTTCTTGAAATACACTTATTTGAAAGGTGTGAATGTGAATTTCCTAAAGATTATGAAGATCTTGACATTATTTGAACCCTACCTGTCTTCTAAGGAAGCAAAAGGAGGTCAATACATATAAGTTTTATAGAGTTATATTAGAGCCTAAATGTATGCAATATGATTTAGAAGAATATTTAAATTGAAAAAGTTTATAGTTTGAACGAAAAAATTGAAAATAAAAACATGATATGTAAATATAAATATAAAATAATTAAAATTGTAAAGTAAAATAGACATAAGTTCTTCCCATAATGGCCTATGTAGCCGAGGGAAATACTAATATTGCTTAAGTACCTTTTTTGTAATATTAGAATTTAAATAAATAAAAATAAATAGTTTAAACGAGTTTTTAGTGTCAAAACAAGTTGTGGCGGAATGTTATAACAATAATTAAAATTGAAATTGCAATTTTTGGTACCTGATAGAATATTTACTGAACTAAGAAGAGTGTATAGGGACTGTATAAAAATTGGTAAATAAATATAATAGAGATTTTATGCTTGATTACGCACTTTGATGGCATAGGGGTTAAAATTTCAATTTCTCATTAGAAAAGGTCCGGTTTTGAATCTCAGAAAAATTTTATCTAGTTTTCGTTCTGCTCTAGCGTTTCGTTGGTACTATATTACAATGGGTAGGAATGGAATTCATCAGTCAATTTCTGAATATTTAATGAACCATTAGAAAAGAATTAAAATAAAAGAACGCTAATACTAATTCCTGAACAAAGGACAGACTTTAACTAAAATATGACTTTTTAGCTCACGTTTTAAATTATAGTAATAATAAAAAATAATATTAAAAAAAAAGGACATCACTACTGAATGAAGTTAAATAATAACACATACATTTATATATATAAATATACAGATTTAAAGGAAAATTATTTAAAACTTTAATAATTCAAACCTTTTTTTTCCATTTTATTTTTCCCTGGCAACTTTTCACATTTATTATCTTGAAAAAAAAAAACCAAAATGATAAAAAACTTAAAGAGAAAGAAAAAAGACGAAAGGAAGAGGTAGAGAGAAAGGGAAAAAATTTTGATTCATTTGATTCCTCATTTGATCTTTTTTTTTATAGATTTCTTTCGCCTTGTTTTCGATTCTTGGAAAATTTTCATTTTTTTTTTTATTTTTTCATTAATTTTAATCACGTTTGATGATGTTTTTTACTCTCACAATTTTTCCCTTTACTTTTTTTCATTTTTCCTCAAATGCGGGGTATTTTTATTTTTTTATTTTTCTTTTATAAATCTAGGGCTTATTAAAATTAAATTTTTCCGGTTGTTCGAATAATTTTAATTATTTCTACGAGATATGATGCAAAAAAAAATAAAAATTAGGATTTCTTGTCCAAGTTAAAAAAACAAAAAACCCCGAACCGAAAGTAAAGGAAATGGAAGGAAAGAAAAAACTTATTATGTGGGTTTACGGTGGTAGAATTCATTAAGATTGTTTTTCCGATTTTTTTTTTCGAGTAAAAAGCGCCAAACAATGTTTTTTTTTAAATTTATGTAAAAAACTAGGAAGAGTGTTGTAGGGAAGACTGGGCCAACTCTGGGATATACGTATGATCGTAATATGGACATTATATCATTCGGTTAATTACTTTTAGTAAAACTTTAAGTACACAACTTATTAAACTTTCAGTTATGTTCAAAAGAAATTATAGTTGAAAGGCAGGTCTTCGAAACTCTTCCATTACACCGAAAAAATTTTATTCGGACTTTGGCCATAAAATAAACTGCTACTGACAAAATTTCAAACATCTAGCTTTATTAGGTATATAGAGCAATGCTTATATAAAAAAGAAAGTTGTATGGCAGCTACTCGAACCTGTGGTGTAAACGCGCTGGATTACAATAGCGCTGACGGCTATTGCATTAAAACTAATTTGTGAAAATTGCAGAATCCTAGCTTCTTTATTTTTTGAGTTATTGGACAATCATATAGCTGAGTTAGTGGTTGGACAATCATATAGCTGTATCGATTTACTTTTCGATTCTGATCCGATTCATACGTTTAGGTCAAACGTAATGTCAAATTTAGTATACCCGTTTGATCTGTAGTCATACTGGTATAAAAAACTTTCTTTTCTTTGAAATCTTCCAATTGGGAGGTAAAATTTTGAATTGAGAATTTTAATTTATGAAATAAAAAGAACAAAGTTTTTTTTGGTTATTAATTAGATATTCTCCTATTGTATAGATGGAGGCTGTCCTAAAATGCAAAATAGTAGGTCAAAACAGTAGGGAATATAATTTTAGATATCAAAATAAATTATTTATTATAAGTAGGAATTCTGTTGGTGATTTTGTCTATTAAAATAAAAGAAGATAGTGTACAGTAAAATTGCAAAAATTAGCCATGGTAGTCGAAAATCAAATGTTAATTTCGAAATTAAAATAATAAGATTGTGTTTTAAATAAAAAGTTTTTTAAAGGCCTACAATTTCAAAACGGTATATAGCAAAAACTATTGGGAATAGATATTAACATTGGTTCTGAGGTAATTAATTTTGAAAAATGTGATCCTTCTTATGATAAATTTTTTTTTTTAATGTTGAACTTTTAGACTAACAAACCATGTTAGAACTGGAGGGAAGGTCATGAACATATTATATTCGTAAAATAAGGATTGGCGTCTTAATGAATTCTACACACAATTACTATGTACTTTGTCTTTGATTCCCTTAGGTACTGGAATTATTATATATTTTATAATAACCTTAATTTTGGAGTTAAGAGGAATTACTGCATCTATGAGTTATATTTTTAAAATTTTAATTGTTTTATATGTGTATACATCTAGAGGGTGAGAAAGTGCAAAAACAGGTTATTTAAAAAGAAAATAGATTTTAAATCTTACTTTAATTACTTTCAAAATATTAGGAATTGGAAAACTATTTCCGCACAAAGCTTATATTCTACCCAAAATTAATGTTGTTGAATTTCTTTAAGACAATCCGTTCACAGGACACCCTGCATATTATAATATTAATGAACTTTTTAATTTTTGATATAATTCATGCCATTAATTTGATTATTGTTCATTCCATTAATGTGAACCCAAAGATGAATCGTCTACCTCGTCGATTGAAAGGCATTTAACAGATTTTTCACTTTTATCAAGATTTCAACCCAGGCCCTTTGCATTTAAAGTTGGTACTCTAACAACTGTATTACTAAACCGTTTTTCCAAGCTCTTAGCACTTAGGTGTTCATGTATATCATGCATCCTCACATCTAGGATTTTGTTATCACTTAGTGGTAATTTACATTGAGTTTTTTTGAAAGTACTAATACTATTTAATACTTTCACCAACCATTATAAAAACTTTTATTAAATATTTTAATTCTTCAATTTTGCAACTCTGTTTTACACAATATTAAAAAAATACGATTTTTGAAAATTGTATAGTAACGTTTTTTTTACTATTAATCTTTTCTGGGAATCTTAGAAATTCTAGTCTTCATTTCGTGGAAATGTGGTAATTAAAATTTCTGAGAATTTCTATTAAAAAACATTTTTGTGTTGTCTTGTGTTGTGTTAAAAAATGATGTGTTCTTTCTATGTTACTTCCTATATTTTGCTAATTAATAAAATGTTAGTTTTGTTTATTTTTTATAAAACTTTCATCGAAATAGAGCTGCGTAATATTTAGTGGGAGATTTTAATCTAAATTTAAAAAAAAATTAAACCCCGGTTATTTGAGACTTTAAAATTTTAAACATTCATATTGAGATTACAGTTATTATCGTCCCTGGCGACGAGCCATGGGGCATCGGATTCCGATACAATTGGGTGTATTATATGTATCAATTGTAGTGCGATATAATGCCGAAACTATATTAAGTGATTATATCTTATTGTGACAGATTCAGAGTGTTCTTCAATTGACAGAACATAACACCATAATAACTCTTGTTGTTTTTTTATTATATAACAAACTTAATTGGCGCAAAATATCGTAAAGTAGCATAGAATAACCCAATATAAAACATTTCATGAAATGACAGAAAGTCGATTCAACCGACCTATTAATACCCCTCGAAGCCCAATCCCAAGTTTAACTCAATCTCAGATTTCAGCAACTCGCACATTTGTAATCCCCACCTAACTTTCGGCATTAGTATAGTAAAAACTTCATCAATATAGAATCATCGTTTTAAGTCATCTAGCATACTGACGGATGGACGGCGGGACTTTGTAAAACGACTCAGGAGGTGACACAAAAGTATAAATACATATTTATACATTATAACCAAGTTAATATGCCCCTATACTTCTTTTAGATGTAGGGTGTAAAAATATCAATATATATTGTATAGAACCAAATATGAGAAGGAACTTTTGAATTGGAATCAAAATCAGAATATTTGAAAAGTTTTCAAATATTTACATATATCTATATGTGGGACTCAGAATTAGGGGGGATTTTTGTAGAGATAAAAATTTGAATTTGAGTTTTCAGAAAACATTTTAAAATTTTATCTGGAGAACATTGTAAAGCCCATTCCAGAGAAAAAAAAATTAAAGTAAATATTAAAATTAATCATAATTTTTGATAAAAATTTACAAACAATTATTATAGATTATAATATTTTCATATTATATTTACTTCTAATCTCAAATTATTTTGAAAACTTAATAAATTGACGTCAACCACAAATGGAAGACTTATAAAATGTCAAATATCCGTCTAAAATAATAAATGAATTATGCATATGGCATTTTTGCATTTTCTTTCATTTTAATGCAATTTTATTTTTTTTTTAATTTTTTTTTATTTTCTACTTAAAATTGTACATGAGAATTCTTATTTCTGTCTTTCATACTTCGTGACTTTTTTTCCTGCATTTTTATTACAAAAAAATAGTAAAAAATAAAAAAATTATAGGAAAACTACTTTTATTCGTTTTTCACCTTCCATTATACATTTTCCATTCTGTTTTTTCTTTTTGTGGAAAAATGAAGAGAAAAAAAAAATTGTTTTTTATATTTCTGTGTTACACCATAAGTTTAAAGTTTCCAAACATTTTCTTTTCCTAGATACAGTGTATGGACTCGAATAAAAGTATCTTTTGTATGCAATAGACAAAATAAGAAGAATAAGAAGATGTAAGTTGCAATTTCAAACTAAATATAGAAAAACAAGGAACGAAAAACACAAAGAATTTTTAAAAAAGCACATTTTCAAAATTACAGGATGTTTTATATTGGGTTTTATTTAACCACAGCTGCGTAATTTACTTCCGAAAGTCTTCGAAATTTCTTGGAAACCAACTTGTACTGATTCCCAGGTATTTAACATTCGCCCCCTCTAAATGGTAAAAATTTAGAAACTCTGTCTTCGGTATTAAAAAAGTCCATTAAAATTAAGAAAGAGATTTAATAATGCTAAAGTATAACTTTTGAGTTTTAATTTTAAATGTTACTTCAAAAATAATTTGGATTTCAATTTTGGACACCTAATACAGCTCAAAAACCGTGGGCGTCATAAAAGAATTCTTAAAAGGCTCATTTGCTGAGGATCAAACCTCTCCCAAAAATTCTATTTTTTAAGCTAAGCCGTTTAGATGATATGTAAAGTTAAAGATGTTGTATAAATTATTTTTTGCATAACAGTAAATTAAAGTACCGTATGGCAACCTAAAATATTTATTAACGTATATTTATAAAGTTCCTTAAAAGCAACTGAGTCTTACCGTTTTTAGATTAAAAATGGAGCTTATAGAGTTCTTGTTATAAGCATCTAAATATAGAGCTTTTGCTCACTTTTGGGGAGTCAGTATGGGGTGCCCGGTAAGATATAAGATATTTTTTTTAACTGGCAATGCTTATTCGTAGTTAAAATTATTTTTTATTTATTTCAGTCACTGTAAAAATTTTGTAAAATTACAGACAGATGAACGGATGAACACAATGCAACACATTTTTTCAGCACATCAAAATATGCTCAAAAGAAAAAAGAAAAAAGGAAAGAAAATTTTTATTTCTATTACACTGACGATGACAATAACAACAACAATAAGAACAATGACAATGACACAACCATATTAAAACCCATACGGTGAGACGTATTTAGTCTCGTTAAATTTCAAAATTCAACTTGTCTAGCAGATGTTTCCCTTTAGAGATTCTTTTTTTTTTGAATTTTTTTTTTTATATTTTTTTTTTTTTTTGAATTCCACAATCCGTCGTACTTTTCATTTTTATTTATTCTCTTTATATTGCTAGAAGCAATACGAGAGCATCTAACTAAAGTAAAAAAAATTTAAAACTGAAAAAAAAGACAAGGAAAACAAAGAAAACTGTAAAAGGAACAGGAAAGAATCAAAATCCAAAAAATTCTTATTCCATATTTTTACTTTTTCTATAAGGTTTCTGAAACTTCTGAAGTAATTTTACCAGATGTATTTTTGTTTTAAGAAAAGTATAATAAGAGGTTATGTTAAGTTCTTGAATTTTTCGTATGAAATTGTCCAATTTGACTAAGAGTTTGTGTCTGAAGTCCAGGCTTTTTGTTACGAGTCAAAGGAAATTTATGTAAGGAATGTTTAATAATTTTTTAACTCACAGAAGATTCATATTTAATTTTTTATTGGTTATTTTTAATTTCTTATTGGTTATATAGTTGCTTTTGGAACACTCTCAAACATATGGTAGGCAAATAGTATCGCACTGCGTACAAAGTTAAAAATATTTGAAACAAACGTCAAATTAGTACTTCTATACGACTGTGAAACAGGGAAGGTAGCCAATATCACCAAAAAGTTGCAGACGTATATAAACCGTTGTCTACGCCGCATCTTAAGAGTTCGTTGGCCGCAAATCATTACCAACACCCTCCTGTGGCGAAAAATGAACCAAACGATGATTGAAGTCGAGATCCGAAAGAGAAAATGGCGATGGATTGAACATACCTTGAGGAAACCAGAGAAAACAATGCAGAGCAATGTTTTGAGTGGAATCCATTAGACAGAAGACGAGTAAGTACACCGAGGAAAACATGGAGAAGTACTGTTTTGAAAGAGGTAGAAGTGCAACGCAAAACATGGTTACAGCTAAAAGGATCTTGAAAGGTGGAGAGAATTTGTTGACACCCTATGTCGCACCAGAGGTTTTAGGATCCAGTAAGTAAGTATGTATTAAAATTAATTAAAGTTGGGTCAATTTTATAATTTAGCCTTGTAAAGAGTGTACTAGTTTTAAAGACTTACAAGTCTTATACGAAAGTATCTAGCTTTACTTTAAATTTAATTAGTGCCACTAAAGTTAACGCTTTCGATTTTTGAATTTTTATTTTGCTAAAGCATAAGTCAGTGAACATAAGTTGTAATTAATAGCAATTTAAAATACTTATTTTTTAAGAGTTATAGGTTGAAAATTACAAATAATGCAAATATTGACATATCTTAAAATTTTCTTCGCAAATCGTTTGTGCATCTTTAAATTTCTCTGACTTAAAAGAAGATATTTTGAAGATATCATATGAAATTTTTAAAAATGAAGACATATTTTCGTAAAACCAGGCATTGAATCACTCTAATAAGTGAAATCTTAATTATATTTAACCCATTGCCTGCGACGGGATTTCATAATAAATTACAATGGGCTTTTAAAGTAATATAGGGCTTAAATATTAGTCAGATAAGACGAAACACGGCTCGGCTAAAGCTATCAATATCTTTTTAGAAACTATAACTATTAAATATGATTTCAATGGAGTTTGAACTTAAGACATTTCAAATGAATTGACGGTATCATAAAATGACTCCATTTGTTAAATTATCACAATTATTCAAATTTATCTTTTACGTCTGAGTATAGAATTTACTTTCAAAATATTGATAAGTTTTCCACTCGATTACAATTCTTTTCCCACATTTGATAAATATGAATAGAAAAATAAAGGATTTTGCGGATAAGAATTATTTTCTTATAACTGAGTTCAATTTTGAACAGAATGATTACATTTGCAATATATTGCCCCGGTCAATGGTAATACCTTATCCAGATGATAAATATAATTGATAATATGATTAAAATATCAGATAGGGGTTTTTTATGTTTTTTTCCCTCCATTCTAAATTATACAAAAATTTTGTACAAAATATTTTTTTAATTTTTATTCATATCATGGAAAAATTCTGTCATGTGGGTTTTTTTTTATTATTAAAAAATAAAAGTGATTTATCTTATTTAAAAAATATTTTTTGAAGTATTTTAAAATAACTTTTTTTTTTAATACTCAAAAATATTTTCTATAAAATTTATTTAACTAATCTTAGCATTATAATCCGTATAATTAATGTTAGTTAAATTGGCTAGACCATATTATTTAAATTATATCCAAAGTAATTTATTTAAGGAAATCTTCTCCATCACCCAAAAGGTTGTTATATAAATTATATATATGTACATTTTATAAATTTTAAGTATTCAATACACGAATATTTTTGAATGAATTGGTATATTCTTTAATAAAATATAGTTCATGTGGGACTTATCATCTTATGAAGATAAATTGAGGGATAAATGACAAAAGAAAATTTTTAATGTTCATTTACTATAAAGTAGTTTATAGTAATAAAGAACAGAATTTAAGTCTTAATTTAAGTCATTTAATATAAATAATCGGGGTTTTTTAGAAAGTATTCATTAAAAATTCATATGTAAACTATTAAAATTTTTTTTTTAAAAAAACTCATATATTATTGGGTTTTTGGATAAAAATTCTAATTAAATTCAAAATTAAAAAAAAAGGGCATCAAAAATGTATAATTAATCGGATTAACGCATGATATTAAAAATTAAAAGAAACAAGGCCTCGAATATGAACAATATGCATGAAATTATTCTAAAAAATCGCATGGGAAAAAGATGCTCCCTGACGGCGTTAACTAGGCCTAAGAAAGTATTACTAAGGCGAAAAATACATTAGTAAAGCTAAATAAAACTACTGATAATATATGACCACTGGTATTGAATATAAAAATGGCATGCATAATGTACAATGGTATACCACCACTAATATAGAAAAGATAACGTGATATGTTAGGAATGTCGTTCTAATGCGCTTTGTGAAAATAATCAGAAATATTCAAGCTGTGCATTAATAAATTCAAATATCGTTTGATTAATGTGATTTTGAATACCGATTTTGAATAAATACGTATACTATTTATAGATGTCATGACCGTTCATACTGTATAGTACATAAAATGTCATAATCGTTGCTACTGTAATTAGTAAAACGATAAAAATTTACAACCAAATCAATCGCTTCTAAAATTAATTTTCTTAGAAATATCACCAAAACACGAGATTTTCATGTACACATGATTTTCAAAAATGAGATTCATAAAATCATGATATTTTGAGATACGATATTTTAATTTAGGAGATTTCGATATACTCCCGAATCTATGCTTAATACATAGCCAAATTTTTCTAATTAAAACTAAAGCCGTATAATAAATCTTTTTTAATTTAATATAAGTTCAACTTTTTGGATCTTTGTGTGAGTGTTCTTTTCCTGAACAAATATATACATTCATCATTTTTCGCGAAAAATTTTTTTCTTTTGTAGTTTTTTTCTGACAGTTAAAATATGATTTCTTGGAAAATTCTTAGAAAAATTCTAATAAATTAAAAAAAAAAAATTTTTTTAATTACCTCCTTGGAAAATTAATTTAAAGTTTTCGCTTCTGTACAATTTTATGAAAGTCTACACATATACGCTTTAATAATTGAAAAAAAATTATCAAAACTTTATCATATTCAGGAAGAAGAAGTTTATTAGTGTCTAGATTATTTTAACCTTTGATATTTTTAGTTTATAAGGCAATTTAGAAAATATTTTAATATCAGTTTGAATTTTCCAAATTTCTAATTGGGTTTGAAAAGAAAATCAAATAGAATTTTTAATTATAAGTAAGATTAATTAAGATAAAGCAATCGTAATTTCCATCAGTTGCTTTTTTAAGAACTTATTTTTAGAATCTCTTAAAATTTTAAAAATAGAAGCATAATAAAGTACCTATTTATAAGCATTGAAGGAAGTCTTCTATTATTCATTATTATTGTGCGACTTTAAGGAACCAAAGCTACACTCTTTTTGAACCAAACTTTAGGAAGGAACCTGTGATACAAAGGTACAGTTTGGTTAAAGAGATGGGAATATGGAAGGATTTTGAAATTGAGGGGAGGTTATTTCGAAATTTAGGATTAGGGAGGATGGGGAAATATGGTCGTACACATACGAATTACCAAATTGGATGGAATATGGTTCCATAATCTCGACATGCGTAAGCCGAAATTGTCATCTTAACAATTCAACGCATTAAGGATGAGCATCTGTTGCATTCCTTGTTTCACGTTGAAAAACTAAAATTTTGAGTGGAGGCATTCATTGTTTTATTTCTATAGAACAAGTCCACTAGGTATCTATAAAACAGGGAAATTGACTGTGCGCCGATTCCTAAGTGGAGTGAGCGTTGAGTGTGGGATCATTTATAACTACGAAAAACTCTGGTTTGCACTTTATTGAGATATCCCAGCGCCGATTGTGGTGCCCCAGCCAAAATATGTGCATTTTATTCTATTTTGGGTCTAATATATGTTTTATAGATATTAAGAAGATCAAGTGGAGAAATGTAATTTTTGCAACGATACCGAAAACCCAAACATCTAGCTGCATATTTAATTATACCAAAAGTGTGATGTGATCAATTCAATTTTTTTGGTTTAACTTGATGCCCAAAATTCTTAAATGCATTGAGTGCTGCAAAGCTTCGCGAGATGAGACGAAATAACGTTTTCTTCATGTAGAATTGAACACGATTAAATAAATTTGCTGTAGATTCTAAAATGTTCAATTGAAATGATATTGATTTGATAAGTTTAATTACCTATACTTCGAAAGTATATTGGTTGAAATATGTGAAAATAAAGTGTTAAATGAATTTGATTCCTCATTCATACCATAAGTTCTTATAATATTTTTAGATATTTTTATTTAGAAAATGATTAATTAGCTTCCTGTAATATGGTTAATGATTATAAAAATATATTTAAATAAGTAAATGTTGGAATTATTTTTTAATCCTTTATAATCCTTGAACATTTTACTATTAGACAAATTAAAAACCTCTTTAATGTCCGCAGTACGGATATTTTAAATATCAATTTGTAATCGGTTTAAAATTAAAATGTCACTTTCCCAAATATTAATTTTGTTTTAAAATTGCTAATTGATTCTATAGAAAAGTATATAAGTACTTTTTATTTCAAAATTTAAAATTTCAATATAATTTTCCATATTTTTTTATCAATTTATAATTTTTCACAATTTAATAATGATTTTCAAAGAATTATAAAAGTTATTTAATACTTTTTAATTACCTATGTTTGAAGGTAATTCTTTGTATTTTTATTCAAATTATAAATAAGCAGTTAAATTGTATTTAATTTTAAAAGAATTAAATTTTATTATAAATTTTTTTAAAGAATTTTTCTCAAAACTAATTATTTTAATGTCAAACACAAAAATTAAATGAAAAATATTTTTATTAAAAATTTTCTAAGAAATAAATTTGTCATTATTGTAAAACAAAAAAATATTCAAAATTACTAATGAATTTTAAAATATTTGTGATTATGGTATTTTTTAAATTTGACTAACAAATAAGAATTTTTTAATTATTAAAATTAATGGAAATTTTAAACATATTTTAATAATAATTTTTTTTTTTTTTAAATACCTAATCGATTTTAAATAAAAATTAAATCTCAAAAAAAAAAATTAAAATGGAATTTTCATAGGAATTAAAAATGAGTACAGATTGCTTTATTTTTTACTTGGAAGTCTTCTAGTTTGACTAAATTCACGAAAAATGAATATACTTAAAGGCAATTCTATAATACCTGTTAAAACTCTTTTGGCGAAATGCCCGTTATGTTAAAAGCTTTTTTTTGTCAAATGGCATTCGGCGTAATAGTTTTATATAAAATGGTTTTAAGCCAATTGACACAATTCTCTTTTTCTTATATTAGAAGTGAAAATGTTTATTATTTAAAAGGAGAGCATTGAATATTCGAAAACTCAATTTCTTTTTCTTATCAGATGAGTGCTCAGAGCAGATGTCGAGCGCTCAGTACAAACAATGCTCAGATTAAAATTTTATCCGAACTCTGACGCTGTGAGTTAAAAAAGAAACACTCAGAGAATAGATTGTCAATTTTGATCCAAATTATTTTCTAACGTCATTATTGTTTTATAGTGTCATAATTTATTTTATAAAATCGAAATTTATAAGATTTAAAATTTTATATTTTAACCTACGTTCTCCATTATTTTAATATTAAAAAAAACAAAATTTAAAAAAACAACCTAAAAACAAAATGTCTCGATATACGAGATATTTTTTTTAATGGTGTTTTAATTATTTTACTTTTAATTTGACGTTTCCTTGTTTGACAACTATGTGAAATCTGAGAAATTTTAACGAGCTAACAGAACGCGCTCTGAGTACTTTGCGAGTTAAAAAAGAAACACAAAATGGATAATCTGAAACACAGTTTTTTAGCTTGACAGCTCTGACTCTGCTCTGATGAGAAAAAGAAAAACGCTCTAATTATAAAACTTATGGTAGATCTTTTGTATTTGACAACAAAAGAAAAATAGTAACAACCTGAATTTATTATTAGAATATCTGGGTTGGAATGGAAAATCTTCTATATATATAAAAGCGAAAGTTTGTTTGTATGTTTGTTTGTTAGTGTCTTATGGACAGCCGATTCTTATGAAAATTTGTGTATAGGGGTTTTTGGGTACGGAAGGAAATCGTGGGCGAAAAATTTTGCTCTAACGGACTGCCAAGTTAGGGCTGTGGTGCAAGTGTTTAAACTTTTTCGTCCTAAAATGAAAACGGTTCGACCGATTGCCTTCAAATTTTATATACGTGATGTTCCTCGTGAGAATTGAGTTGATACTATTAACAGATTTGGAATTTGTTAACCCATGCCGTCTGACGGTTAGCCAATAAAAATGTTGGAAGCAAATATGGTCCAATTTTGAGCAGTACTGCTTTGGCCAAAGAGAAAATCTCAAAACATTTTTTGTTGAGTTCCGTTAACCCTATGCGGCACAGCGTCATTTTTTAGATTTTTTTCGTTACTTTACTTTAAATTCGAAACGGTTTGACAGGATTACACCATGTGTAATTTTTATGTTAACTTTTTGCAGTAACATCAACTTAAATTAAACCTCCATTGAGAGGCGCAGCAACGCGCACCGTGTATTAGCTAGTTAATTATAAAAATGTGTTTAGTAAAAGATATTCAATGAAAAGCTATACGTATAAAATTTTCGAAAATAATATTTTTATTAGTACCTAATAATAATTACTTCCGAATTTGTAAAAAAATCTCTTTTCCGAACTTTATATTACTATTTTAAAAATACAATTCAGATTTTAGTTTCTAATAAAAATATCTTCTTTATTTCCATTGAAATTCAACTTACAGATAAAAACTTTCACATAAATATAATACAAATTATTTCCATTTTGGAAAAAATACTTTTGTATTATTTTCAATTCTTTATTCTAAAGGTAAAATTTTGTTCTATAATAATTTATAAAATAATAAATTTTTTTGAATAATTTCTATAGAATAAAATAAAAAAAAAATTTACTTTGTATTGAATTGAAAATCTATGGTTAATTCACATGTCGTTTCTCCATATAATATTATACATTGTATAGTTTCATGTTGAGTTTTAAACAATGCCATAGTTTCCGTTTTTAAGATTTTATATAAATTATAATATTGGGATGTAAATATATATATATATATATATACATATATGCAAATGTATAGAGGAAAACGGAACGGAAATATAAATCCAATGTTTTTTTTACAATTAATAGGCAAAAATAGAACTAAATTAAACAAAAGACTTTGTGTAGGAACTACATAGCCTATTTTGTATCTTATATAGAATTTGAAGTCTTTTTTTTTGCATTTACAACTGTAGAAATATAATAGAAAATCCAATTTTTATTCTATTAGATAATATGTATTGTATTTCAATTTTTTTTTGTGGATTTTCCAAAAATTGTTCATCAGCTTATGTGATTTTTGACTATTCAAAAGTCTAGCTGTGTTATTGTATTTTTTGAAAAATAATAGAAATATGAGATTTGTGACCCACTGTTCTCAAATTAATATGAAAATTTTTTTTTTTTGAAGAAAAACTAAAGGATATTTCGATGTAAGATAAATGTATACAGGGTATTTCATTTTAGCGACTATATAATTCTGGAAATGTTATTCAATGTCGAAACAAACAAATCTTTAATATGGGAGGGGTAAATCCAAAGCTTTTGAAGGGAAATTTTAGTTGTTAGGATTATTAGCTTATAAAATATGTATCATTTTGGATTTATAAGTGTTTCTCTTTTTTGTTCTTTCTCTTCTTCTACTCTATCTGAAGTACATTTTATCCATCAGATATAAATTTAATTGATCATATTATCATATTTTAAATTTATAAAACAACAACTTATGCCATCACTCAAGATTTTCCAACGGGAAAAAAGGAGGGTCACAAATGCTTGTTCCTTCACAGTTGAGCTAACCAAATGGCGTAACACGGTTTATGGAAATTCATTTGTCATGCGCTCATCACGTCTATGGAACTATATTTCACCAAATGTGTTCTCCAAAGTTGATAATGCATATATTTACGATTTAGGCAAATTTAAGAAGCACATTAACATCTTCATCCCCCATAATCCAGAAATCCCAAATACTTCCATATCTCCATTCGTAAAGCCAATCTGTACATTTGTGTCACAGGTTTCCTTCTTAAAGTTTGGTTTAAAACGGGTGTGGTTTTGGGGTGTAAAAATCGTGCACCACCCAAAGAAACACCGCACAGTTTCAATGGGTGGCTTTCGAATTTTCCATTCCTTCGTAAAAAAAAACTTCTGAATGGCTTAAACACGACTCCGACTTTCACATTCGTTTTTGATATATTTGTCAACTGTTATTTACGTTTATTCAGGTGGGACATGTTGTATAACAAAAATATTGAATTTATTTGAAGAACAGTTGAATAGTTTTAAAAATAAAATGGAAATTAGTTAAGAGTATTATAGAATAATAATGTAAACTTAATACTATAAGTTTTATTTCCTTATAGTGATTTTAATTCTCAGAAAATTGAAAATGTCAGTTGTCACCAATAAAAATAATCTGAAAGATTATTTTATAAGTAGTTAATACTTAGTTATTAATATTAATTGTAAATTAATATAAAATTTTAATTTAAAACCTGATATATCAGTTTTTATTATAAGTACTTTTTAAAATTTTCGACAAAAGGGAAGTTAATATTAATGAGACTAAAATAGTTTAATTGCTATTGTAACCTTTTGTATTTGATGAGTCTAGTAGAAACCCTACAATCACTTAACTTTAATATAAAACAAATTATCAATAGTGTTTTGTTAGCAATTGATCATTTAAACAACTTATAATAAGTAATAAAGAAAGTTAAATTTTGTACCTAATAAAATCATGTCCTTTTTAAAACCAAACTTGGAATGGATCTCAAATACAAGTTAAGCTTACGACTTTCAGAAACAGGTTTATAAAGAGGAAATCGCTTAGAAAAGGAAAGGATACAAGTGTAGCTTATGATTTTTAGAATCAGGATCAGGAAAGGAAAGGAAATTAAAATAGATATGAAGCTCTCCAATACCGTGAAATCTTTAAGAGTTACAATTAAGATTAAATAAATTACTAAATCGTTTAATTAAAATAAAAAAGTTATTTAAAGGAAGCCGACCAAGTTTAATAACTTGTTTTCTCAAAAATATTAACTTCCTCCCAAGATAGTTATTATTTCCTTTAAATTTAAAATAAATAAAACAAAGGAATAATTCTTTTGCAATTTTTTTGAATCCTGTTTTCTAATTCTCCTGTAAAATTTATTATTTATATTTTTATTTAATTGAGAAAATTAAATTTTACGTTTTTTTCTCAAAAAATTTAGTACCAATATTTTAAAAATGAATTTCCTTGTTTTCTTCTTTTTCTCAGGTTTAAAAATTTTTACAGTTAAATTTATTACTACTAGATTATGAAATAACAAAAAAAAAACCCCCCCACTAAAGTAGAAGACCCAAGAACGAAATTATTTCTATTTTATATTTTTTAAGATAACTATTAGACACTGTTAAATAGTTATTGTTATATATTAAAATATAACTGTATAGTGAACATTGTTTCTCGGAACTACAGATGCCATTTGCTATTGTATTTTATTCAACCGTCAGGCAATAAACATGCACCAGTTGCTTCGGATAATAAATATAAATTTTTATTTTAGTTTTATATATTTTTTTTAATTTTTATATTGTAGAATGTAAAATAAAAATAATTGTTTTTTTGTTGGTAGACACATAAAAAGAAAAAAAAGTAAAAAGGCCAATAAGGTAACGGTAATGTACATTAATGAAAAATGTATGAATAATCTTAGGGTATAAAATGTCTTTGTCACTTACAAGCATTGACATCGAAAAACAGTAATAGACTAAAAGATTTTAAAAGAATATTTTACACTAAGTATTTTAATCCTTTTTGAGTCTTATTTAATGTAATTGTGTATAATGACTCAAATTGGTTTGTATATATATTGGTGTAACAAGTTTTCATAAACTTTTTAAAACTATTTGAAATTATTTGCTCCTAAAAGTATGCAATATTTTAAAATTTATATAATAAAGGAACTACTCGTATTGAATATAAGATTTGATTCTAATTTATCTATATATTTATCTTAAATCTTTTTTAAATTTGTATCTTAAAACAATTTTTATAGATATCTTAATTAATCAATATACTTATTTAAATTTATTATCTTTTGTAAGTTACAATTTTGAGACTACTTTCTAGATTTCTTAATTAATCTATATACTATTTAATTTAAATATTTAACAATTTTTTTAAAATCTTGCAATTCATATTTTTATATCTTGATTTTATTGTACATTTATAATGACATTATGTTTATTATTGTTCAGCCCAAAATGGCCATAACAGCCGAGGGCTTTACCAATATTGCGTAATTCAGTGTAATACGTAATATTCAAATAAATAAATAAATAAATAATATTTGAACTTTAATCTGACAAGCCACATGAGTATTCAATAAACGACTTCAAGTCGACTGCTAAGTATATTACATCAGTACGTGATTATCATCGCATTTATTTACTTGTCAATGTATGTGCGAAACTCTCTTTAGTCGAATATTAGTTGTAACATTTACATAATCACAAATCGGTTGTGCTTAGGGTAACCATGAGTATATTCATCAAAGTATTCACTTGCCAATGTGACAAATTCTCTTTAATTGGATATTAAATATGTGTTATTGTCATAACTCCTCAAATATTATTTGAAATTAAGTTTGTTTAAAAACTTGCCCCCTACCCTGAATATCAAAAATTTCTCACAACATTTAGGTATTCTAAACTTTACAAAATAATATAATACAAAAAAACAAAAAACATTATGAACCTTGAAAAATTGCAACTAAAATATACAAAATAAAATTTCATAGCTGGGTGACCTTCTGTTTAACAGTTATATTTAATATTTTTGTTTTTTGTATTTATGTAATATTTCTTTCCAAAATCTAAACCTTAGAATAACATAACAATTACACAAATATATATGTATATACACATACAACTAAAAACGTGTACTGGGAAACACATAATTTTATAAAAAAAAAAATATACTTAAAATGTCAGAAAATGTTATTGTTAGTAACAGTTAGCCATTTCTGAGTGGTTCGGATTTTATTTGTAAGAAAATTAAGTAAGAAAAAAAAACAACAAAAAATTGGTACCATAAGATTTTTAAAAGTACTTAAAAAGAATCGTACTGTAAGTGTATTAAAACTTTGTTTTTATAGTTCAGGATATATTATTTTTTTATAATCTTGATAAATTTTGTAGATTTTTCTACAAGTTTTTTGTTTTTATTTTGTTTTTGAATAATATCAATTTTTGTAGTGAATGACTTAAATTAAGTGTATTTTAAATAAAATTAAATAAATTTTAAAATATTTAGAAAATTTGTGTTTTATCTTAAAAGATATTTTTTTAAAATTTGGGAGTTTTTATATAGTTAGAGTAGAAGACAAATTATTCTTATCAATGTTTTTCAGATTCAAATTTATATTCTGATATTTATGGTATTGTTTGATGAGATTTATCTTAGATGCAGATTTATTGTTTAAATCTTATAAAATTACTAACAGTTGTAAAATTTCTGAATGTTGTTGGGTTTTTACATTCGGAATAATTAATTTTACAAATAAAAATAATTTTTGGGAAAATTAATGTTTTCTCTTTTTAATTTTATTCACATTGTTTATCTTAACTCTAGCGATTCTAGGATTTTAGTTACTGAATTACAAATATATGATGATTAATGGCATTTGTATTAAAATTTTATTTTTTAAAGTTACTCACTTTTATTTCAAAAATTTGTGTAACCTTGCAATATTGCTTTTATAAGCACTTTTAAAATATATTGCTTATATATTAGAGTTTGAGGATATTCTCCCACTTACATTAATTCTCAGGAAAGTTCATTATTTCGAATTATGTTTTATAAAAATGTATGTTATTGCCTAAATGCAGGAAGTCAATTTATAATATGTCGACAATTATTTCTTTTACTTAATTCCCATTATACTTTGCAAGCACTTTATTCCACTATTCAAGTTACCGGGGGAGGTGGTTTTCTTAAGTAGAAGTTATATACTATCAACATTTTCTTATGCGTTTTTAAGGTTCTCTCCTTTTACATCTTAACCAATTAAATAAAATAAGATCATAAAGCTTTTCTAATATAATCACCATTCGAAAAGTACATTGTCTGATTTCTTTTATCCCAAATATTTAAGAATCTGACTAATGGCGTAGTAGACAAGATATCAACCTTTCATGTCGAAAGTCTCGGATTCAAATCACGGTTAGATCATATCTAATAAATAAATATCGTAAAAATGTATAATTATATCGTAATAGTTTATATCGTAATATAAAATAATATTTAATAAAAATATCTATATAACAATAACTCTTGTATAGGATAATAGATGGCGCACAAAAATAACATTTGTGTATTTATAATTTTAAACACTAGCTACAGCTGAGTAATCAACGGATTAGTGAATATAACGATTAAAGAAACTGAAGCCTAGTCTAAATAGACTAGTTAAGTGCTCTATACTCCTTAAAGAAGTGGAAAAGGAAATTAGAAATCAACTTTAAAAAATTAACAATTTCGAAAGACGTGGTCAAGTTACTGTTTAAATTTTGAAAATGATTATTAGTGACTAAGCTGGTAATTGTCATACAAGATATTATAACTGTTTTCATTTATTACCTAATAATTTCATCAGGTAAATTTAAAATAAATTGTTCTTTTATACACATTCTTTACAAAACATCGTATAAAAAAATGTCAAAGCTAAAAAAAAGTTCATTTCAAAATGATCAATTTTCAAAGAAAAAAGTTTTCTTTTAATTTAGTTAAAGTTTTCATCTCAAAGTAATTTGTTTGGATACGAAGAAGTGAAGCAAATTCTTGCATTTTATTGCAAATAAAATCTAACATCATAAAAATGAATATATGAGATAGTTAGTAAGATTCACTAGGTGCTCCAGTTGTAAAACAGTCAAGTTAAATGTGTAACATACTATAAATAAATTGATAGTCTGGCTAAAAAGTATATCATCAGATCACCTTCTATTATGTCATAAATGCATATTTTTGTATGAAATAATATTTAAATACACACTGAAGCTTAAAAGGCTTCAATTAGATATAAAAGGAAGTACATTATAGTTATTGTAAGTTTTTAAACCATATCCTGTGACATTTTCAATTAGATTCATTTCAAAAAAAATTTTTATTTTTTTATGATGCAATTTTAATCAAAATAAAACTAACCATCAACTACATTTTCAGGAAAATTAAATTTTTTATTATATTTTTTTTTTTTTTTGTACTTTTATAACTTTCATACACTGTAAATAATTTAAATAAATTTGAAAATTGTTATCCCCTCGACTTTAGCTGTTATGAATTGACAGCTAATTTTTGTAAATACAATTTTGACAGATGTCGTAAATTTAATCAAGTACATGTCTTCAGTTGCATTTTAGAATTAATTAAGAGTTATATGGGAAACTAGTTTTTCTATCGAACGATATGTCATACATTGACCGACACGGATTGTTGTCTGAGATATTTTCTTTTGACTTTCCAAAAAGAGGTGCCCAGATTTCGAAGACAGATTTAATTAAGAATCCGCACTTGCTAAAGATGAAGGTTTTTTTTAAAAAATTTTAGAATGTGAGTTTGCAAAAATTGAAATTTATAGAATCGGATTCTGGCGAAGCTGGCTTACAGTAGCTTACCTGTCGCTTTAGAACTCAGTTCCCAAAAAAAAAATAATATAACAATTGCGCCTTGATATTGAAGATGTTTAGTCGAAGCTAAAACTTGTCTGAGGAATTGATGATAAGATATTAAACTATTCAATGTTCTCAAATCAAAAAAATTTTCATAAGGTCTTCGAAGTCAAACTCTTTCATTTCAAGTAAAATTCCAAAAGCATGATTCCAATACCTTTCCAACTGAACGTATATGTATGAAAATAAAAATTGTTGGTTTTTTTTTTTAAATAATTCTTTAAGTAAAAATAAATTTTAACTTTATGAAAATTGTATCTACGGATATTATCTGCAAAAAGTTATTTTTATAATTTTTTTTTTTTTTAATTTTCCAAGTTTTAACCCACAAAAGAAAAGAAGTTTTTTTTTTTTTTTCATTATTCAGATTCATTTTTACTTGAAACACTTGCAAGGCTTTCTTAATAATTATATAGGAAAAATTACTTAAAAAGGTCAACAACCCTTATATGAATTGGAAAATAAATGAAAAACTCTTGCATCTGAGTTTTGTTAAAGGAATAGGCTATTGTTTAGACTAAAAATGGTAAAAGTACATAATATTAAAGTACTTTCTTGTGGTATTATAGAAAATATATATATTTATATCCGATATATGTATATATATATATAATTTCATCATATAAAAGTAGCTGGAAGAAAAAGTTTATTGGTTTAAGAAAAAAATTTTCTTTGAACAACTGACCATACTGTGCATCTGATGTTTTATCTTAAAAATGTATCTGATTCGGTATAATATGTTTATACTTATTTTATTAAATTTAAGAAGTTTAAAAGCAACATAAGAATTTAAGTAATTTGAATACCGGAAATAATTAAAAAAAAAATATTTTTATAACAATAAGGTTATAATAGCGGTAATGATTCTTTTAAATATAAAGCGGAATTGCTATTTTTATACCATTTACGAATGGTAGCAACCCAGAATTACATGAATTTGTTCTAGATCTTAATTAAAGATAAATGTATTCAAACAGAGTATTGAATAATATATTTAAATTTTTAATTAGGTAAATATATTTAAACATTACAAATTGTTCTGAATAAATGATGGAATTTTGTCCGATTTATAAGAATTTAAATTTAAAATTGGTTTCAAGATAAATTCAAAAAAATCTAAGAGAGGCTTAAAATATTACGATTATTTTAGCTTGAAATATATTATGCCAAATTAAATATAAATCCTTAAATTCAAAATAATTTGAATTTTTAGTAAAAATTTCTGTTTCTTCTAATAACTCACAGATAAAGTTCAGAAAATTTCATTTAAATATTAGAATAAATCGAAAATTTAAACGGGAGTTGTCTAGGCAATTTCAAAAATTCAATGTCTACAAACGAGTGTAGTAGTGTTGGAAAGATCAAACACTCCTTGCATAATTCGAGTAAATCTTGGTAATAAATTCAAAATAAATAACTTCTGATAGTAAGGAAAATTGAAAGTAGGAAAATATCTAAAGATTTTCTATTTTTTTTCTAATTTTATCCGTTTTCTGGAACTTCATGTTTTCAATTACCTTCTCTCTATTCCTAGGCACTTTAGATCCAGGATATGGATTGAGTCGTGAAGCCTTTCATAATCAAATATAGAACTATATAGAATTAATAAACAACAGAAAATTTCCCTAACTTCTTAAGTCATTAGAATTACAAAATAAGCAATCGAGTATATAAATTGACAATTAAATGAGTAATTATGTAAATTTAGTATTTTAAAGTTGTAACTCGACACTTGGCCTGTATAACACTTAGTAAAATGGTACCTAAGTACAGTTGTAAATACTATTACATCATACTAATTATTTTGTCAAGTACCAGTATTACTTAGATTACCATAGTTACAAAATTTAAGTATAAATAAAAGAATCAAATTAAAAAATACTTGTAAATCCCAGAAAGTAATTAAATTTCGAGATTAATTACTTTTGTAATTAATTTTTGATAGGTACCTAAATATTTTCGAATAATTAAGTACCAAGAAACCATTAAGTATCAAGAATTCAATTATTTTCTAAATATTAAAGTATTTTGCAAATATCTTAATTTTTTTCTCGGTATTTAAATACTTAAAAATACTTAAGTGTCAAAAAACAATTACAAAAGTAATTGAGCTCTAAATTTAATTTTACTTTAAATCTAGTAGTACGATAAAATCTTGACATCTTGACAAAAAGTAATAAGTATCAATAGTATTGGAAACAGTAATGGTACTATACTTGAATTAGATAAGTCTGCTCGAGGCTCATATTAGAAAAAAGTTGTTTAGTCTAAAGTAGCTTCTGGCATAAAATCAAAATGTTTTACATATTTGGAAATCTTGCAATTTGGACCTTTACCTTTAGTCTTAAATTCTGTGTTTGAAAGTAGTAATAACATTTCCTTTAGTTGTTAAAATAGGGAATCCCCGAAATGTCATCAATATTCAAATTTCAATTTCAAATTTTTTAATTAATTTTGATACGAAAATTTAAACTTCTCTTTGTCTCTTCTATTTTTTAGGGAAAATTTTTAAATAAAACTGTTATGTAAACTGCTTTTATTTGACTTTCCAAACAGCACACCTTTAAAAATCCTCACATTTTACATACTGTCTTGTTATATTACACATTCCGTCAATGCATAAAATTTTTCAAAAGAACTTTTTTCAAAAACTAGTAACTATTCAAATTATGATTTCGGTGAAAAAAATGTTTCTATGACAAATTTTATTTTTAATGGTGTTAAAACTTTTCATTTTACAATTTTTCAAAGTAACATTTTTAAAATAAAAACATTGTAAAAAATGTACGATGCAGCATTGCTGCAGATTAATTACAAAAGAGACAATAGTTTTATAGAATAAAAGAATTTCTGTTTTTAAAAGAGATCCGCTTGTGTCCCAGTTAAAAGGGATGTAAAACCCATACGTTTATTTTTTTTTACTCTTTCCAACGATTTTTCATTTATATTTTATTTAATGCATAAATCCAATAACGATTAATAGTACAGTCAAAAATGGTTATTTTTAAAGAAGGGGATCGTTATTTCATTGATTTTATTCGATTCAGTTGTTAATGTAAATAAACGCTTTCAAAGTTAACAAGTTACAATGTCGTGTATGTAAATCAATGAATGTCGAGTTCAATTTAATCACTAACCTTGATTAATTTCGGAATGTTTCTAAATCTATACCTTTAGAAAACTTTGGAAAAATAAAGTTGAATTTAATCCATATTTTGTAATTTTTTAGAAGGGGAAATTTATAAAAAAACTGTGTATAAAAATATTTTAAATATGGAAAAAAATGAATAAATAGTGTAACTGCTTTAAACTTAATAAAGTTTAATATAAAGTATGCAAGAGGAATGAATTATTTTTGGAATAATAAAAGCGCTAGTCGATATATTAAGCACAGGGGATTTTGGAATATGAAAATTTTAATATGAGATAGAGGAAGCCAATGAAAGAAAATATAGAATCTTTAATACTTAAGTAACTTTAAAAGTTCTTGATATAATTGGTTATGAAAACTTCATAATAAGCTTCAAAGTTTTTAATTTTTAAATTAATAGAACTTTAAATTTCAGTTTAAATAGTCTGCCAATTACCATTACTTTGTTTGCAACAAGCGTTCTGTTGTTTTTTTAGTATTACATTTTTTCTGACGTATTGCCAACCCTGTTGGTCATTTATTTATTGAGAGTCCCAAATAAAAGAATTTGAAAGCTTTCGTCTCTTGCAAGTCAGGATACTTATAAAAATTACTTCTACTAAATCTAAAATTGATACGAAAGTAGAAAATCAGTTTCAATGAGTATTTTTCAATAATAAATTTTCTCTATTCAAAAGCGCTGCCAAATAATACGGTTTTCCATTTACCTGTAGATTATATTTCTCGTCGATTAACCTGTCCGAAATTTATAAAGCTTATATACCACCTAAGACGAAATATAACTTAAATATTTGGCATGGTCTTATCTACGTCAATAGACTTCCACGAACATTTTGTCTAATTTATTACCCAATCGAGAGTTATACAATAAACTCGATTGTCATAATTTTGGATCTTTTACCTTTTTTTTATCAATCTATTGTATAAAATTACACTTTCTCTACTAGAGTGATATTTTACTACCGAATATAGCAATTTTGTTTGTTATTAGAACTGTAAAAATTGTGGAATTTAATACTAGCAACTATATACTCAAAAGCTGGTGAATTACAGATCCACTAAATTACAGAAGAACCACAACAGATCCTTCACGAATTTAGTAATTAGCTTCTCGTTATTCTCATTCTACCTATTCCTATCTTATTTAATAGAACCATAACTACTTCAAGTACAAAGGATCATATTGTTAGTTAGTGGTTTTAGAATAAAAAAGAATAGGTAACAAACATGATTATTCACTAAAAAATGCTGTACCGTTTATAGTTAGCCAATCTATAAACTATTAATGTTAAGGAACACGTTAAGTTTTTATTAATTTATTTATAAACAGTCCCTAACCTCATACAATGTGATAAGGGAGTGAAGCCTTTCCGTTTCAGGCATGGCATATTATGCCATCTATTAATTTTATTAGTAATATTATTTATTTTGTTTATATCATATATCTTTAATATTTTTACAATTACTTTTTTTCAACTAAACTAAAAATGTGATTTACTTGCACCGCCTCTGTTAGTTAGGCAAATGCTTACCCACTAACCCACTGAAGTCAATCAAAATTTTGTAATTAAAATAAATAAAGAAAAATATTAATATCCACTATAGAAAATCCCAATATAATTTTGAAGCTTATTATTTGATTTTTTTTACCTTTAAACTTTCTTAGAAAGGCCTTCTTCTTTGTATTAGAAGTGTCAGCAACAAATAAAACTAACTGATCTCCATTAAATTCTAAAAAGGTTCATAAGTATCCAAAGTGTCAAAATAAATTGAGTAATATATTTAAATCATCAAAGGCCAAAGTGAAATGTCTAACTGTTCTATTATAAATTTTCAAAATAGATTTAACAAAACATTTTACCTTTCAAATAACACGTGCAAATCAAAATTTTTTAAAAATTTTTCTTATAAACCTGTTGTAAAATAATATTGTATAACTTGCGGAAAACAATAAGTTTTTTTTCCTTAATCAAATATTTAATAGTTATCCAATAAATGATTTTTGATGAAAATACTGAAATACTCAATTTAATTCCTTAATAACTTTATTATATTTTCTCATTGGAATTTTCATTTTCCATTTTCTATTTTCAAATTTATTTCCTTGGAAACACAAAACCAAACTTTTACCAACCATCTTGAGAATATATTTGAAAAATTTAATATCAACATTTTTTTTATTTTAAAGTTTTATTTATAATATTTTTTTTTTTGCATAAAGAAAAATTCTTTTATGAAATAAAACCCAGAAACAAAACTTTTATTTATAAATATTTAAATATGAATCCTGTCTAAAAGTTAAACTTTTGTTTTTTTTTTTTTTATTTTGTACATTTTTTTTACACTGAATATATTTCAAGGTCAACCCATTTTCCAACTTATTTACCTTCTTTATTTTCAATGATTAAGCCCATCATAATCATGAAAATAATAAATTTATATTTTTCATATATATATGAGTATGTAGTATATAGTGTTGTCTCTTTCTATCATTATAAGTAAACTTATTATCATGCAATGAAAAACTTTGAAATACTTTTGGAAAAAAAAATTTATATTGGAGGTAAAAGTGGAAAATATATATTGGAGATGATTTACTTTAAAAGTTTTTTTTATATTTCGTTTTTCAAAAAAAAAAAAAATTTAGAATAAAAGTAATTATATATATATATATATATATATATATATATATATATATATATATATATTCATTAAATGTTAAAATATGCAGTGATGGTATAACATTTATATCTATCCTCCTCTAATTTAGACTTTTCTAAAACTTGTAATCGTCACAAATTATGAAAAAATTAAGGAATTCATTTCATGTATTATGTATAATTAACCCACCTTCTGCCAATGTTAAAATTATGTGATGGATTTAATTTAGGATCCTAATAGGAAAGATAGAGCAGAATATGTTTTATGAAATATAAAAATAGACTTGCGAATAGAATAGAAGAAAAAATGGAATAGAAAAAATGGATGCTTAAAAAGTTTTGAGAGTAATAAAAATTTTTCCAAGCATCTTATTATAAGATTGTTTGTGTTAATGTGTGAGGATTAAATTGCTTAAGTTACATTAATTTTATGCTTAAATATCCTCCTTAAACCCCTCCTAATTTTCTTTATTCAAAAAAAAAACATACAAATCAGCGACAATTTTTACTATTTCCAATGATTCCTATATAAAAATGTTAGAACATTCATAAAGTCCATTAAAACCACTATCTTTAAGCAATTGGCCTAAATGTGTTATAAGGCTACTGCATAAAACTTTGGATCAAATTCTTTAATTAAGTGCTATCTAACACTATACAGAAATTGTTATACATAAATATTTAAATGGTTATACCGGCTTGGTTACGAGGCAAAGCAATTAAAACTGAGAGAATGTACAAAAAGGTTAGAAGGGTACAGTTGAGAAGTAGTTTACCGAACTCACATTGATTCTTTTTAAAACGCTTCAAATATTATAATGGTATATTTCTATCAGAGGATAATTCATTTGATAAAAACATTTTCATATTCTAGGAGTTCTAACAACAAATGAGTTTCCATAATCGGTTTTAAACTCCATAAAAACTTCCACGATGTAGAAATAGGCACTTCAGATCATCCTGGTATTATACTGGAATGATTTAAGGGGGACCATTATTGACTTCAATTCAATGGAATAAGTGTCAATTTTTTAAAAAAGTAGTTAAGTTTCAATATTTCGACGAGTGCTAAGAGTAGTGAAAAGGAGATAAACATAAATTTCTACAATAATCTGTCCACCACTGTAAATATTGACAGGAAAAAGTAAATTTTATATTTCTTGATTTTTTTTTATAATTTGAAAAAATGAGGAAATAAAACTTTAATATATTTTGATTTTTTTTTACAGTTTAACTGTACAAAACTCAGTCAGTTAAAAAAAAAAAAAATCAAAACAAAAAAAAAAAAAACAAATCGGCCATTTATTTCATTCAAACTTTAACACTTTTCTGATATTTGATTGAAATATATGCCAATAAATGAAAGAAAGTTTTGAAAAATATTTCAAAAATACCCTACACCCATGAACATGTATAAAATATATAATATAATATATAGGTATATATATATATCACAATATTTTAACGTGTTGCTAAAGGAAAAACTTTATTATGGGGAAAAAAGAAAAAAAAAAAAAAAAAAAAAACTTTTTTATTGGCAGAAATTAATCACAACAACACTTAAAAATGAAATCACCCTTTTATAAATGTTTTATTTGAATAGTTTTTCCAATTTCCATCCATACATCCATCCATCATAGTTTTGATTTATGTATGTCTATTTAGGTTAATGGTTACCATGTTGTTTGACTGATTGTTGAACAACTTTTTTTTTGGTTTTTTTTTTTTTTTATAGGTATTTACCTTTAATTGGTCGAGAAAATCTTTAAAAAGGGTTTTTTTTAAATTTTTATGTAACAAGGTATACCTAGGTAAACATACAACAGTTACCTAAAGAATGTAGTGGAATATGTAATCACATAAAAACTCATTAGTTTACAAAAAAAAAAAAAAAACTTGAAAATGTAAAAATGTTAAATGGAGAAAAATTGAAAATTTTTAAAGTTTAATGAATTTGGTCCATTAGCGTTTTAAGTTTCTGTATATATAATTTTAAAAAAAATTTTTTACTTCCTTGTGTTGATTTTTTTTATTTGTATTGAAGTATTTATTGAATTAACCCTCATATATGTATGAGTAAATGATGATATTTATTATTAAATAAGCAAAATAATATTAGTAGAATAAAATTGTCTTTGAATGTTGAAAAGGCTTTTATTGAGTGAAAAATTATGTAAATTAATTTTCTTTGAAAATCAAAGTACTTACAAGTAACGCATTTTTATAAGTACTCTGATTTATTAGGAATTGAATTTATGTTGAGTATTTAACCTTGGAATTTATCATTTAATAGGCTCTTAAAAGTTCAATTGAGTAGAATAACAAAATTGTTTTAATTGTTTCATTAATTTTTGAGTTATTAATTTACAAGTGTTCTAATCTAAATCATTAGTAGTACAGGGTGGTGCAAAACGACCGATATGGTTTGAATGTGTAATAACTTTTTTATTTAAAGGTTAGTCATTATTATTATTTTTTTGTTATACAGTATATTAATGAGGAAAATTTTTAGCTTAAGTGAAAAAATTATATCCCGTAAGTGGTGACCATTTGCGACTTCGCACATTCGTGCTCTTTCCAGTACATTTTCCATAACTTTTCGTAATTTTTGATCGCTGTACTGTTGTATACTGTTCAATTTCCAATTCCCCAAGTTTTCGTCACAAAATTCTGAAATAAAAATAAAAAATATAAATAAATTTAAAAAGTTATTAACCATGGAAGCAGCTGGAGGTATTTGTTTATACCCGTGCATACATATATGAACATCGGGTATATTAAAATTACTCCTCCGTTTGTAACGCATCGAAATATAAGAGCTAGATATAGTGTCAAGGGTACGTATCGAATCAGCATCGAAAAGTGAATCGATCTAGCTATGTGTGTCCGTCCGTCCGTCCGTCCGTCCGTCCGTCCGTCAGCACGATAACTCAAAAACTATAAGAGCTAGAGTTCTGAAACTTTCACAAAGTAATTTTTAGACAATTTGTAGGTTCCCTATTGTTTTTGGTTAAAATCGGAGAAAGGCTTCGGGTAGCTGCCATACAAATTTTTCGATATTTTATGAGTATTTTTTTAAAATTAATAACGAAAAATAGAAACCAAATTTAAAAACAAACAAATTGTTGTTTAATTATTAATCGATTCATGGTGTAGTGGTTAGGACATGTTACTTGTAGCAAAAATGTTTCGGTTCGAATTCAGGCTACGGAAATTTTTTTTTTTTTATTAAATTCATTTTTTTTATCTATTTTTTTTTTTAATAAAATATATGTATTTATTTTATGTTTGAAAAAATTTTATTTTATAGAAAATTAGACAGAAGATTCATTTATATTAAAAATTATTAATTTTTTTTAATATTTCTATAAAAAAATTCAAAACTGTTATTTAAAACAAACAATTGATACTATAGCAACTACGATTATTTAAAACTGTTATTTAAAACAAACAATTGATACCATAGTAACTAGAATTATTTAAAAAAAAAAAAAATGAGATAAATAAAAACTCGTTTTGTAAACAAATTAATAATTGTTCTATGGTATAGTGTGTAGGACATGGGACTGGTAGTCAAAACGTTTCGGTTCGATTCCTGGCTGGGGCAAAATTTTTTTTTTTTTAAATTCATCTTAAAATTCTCATTTATAAATTATTTATTTTTTTTAAAACATTTTTAAAAAAATTCAAAACAGTTATTCAAAACAAACAATTGATACCATCGCAACTATAATAATTTAAAAAAAAATTGAGATGAACATAAGGTCGATGGCTTAGTGGTTAAGACGTCGACGTTTTAATTGGAAAGTGTGGGTTCGAATCTCGTTGAGAGCATATTTTTTTTTTAAATTCATCTTATTTTTTTAATTAATTTTTTTTTTATTAATTTTTTTTCAATTAAATATAAAAAAACAAATATTTTGAACTTTCTGTCAAACAGTTCAATTGCAATATAAGAATTTCTTATATATTTAATACACGCACGGGTATCTAAAAGTTGACAAGGGCAACTATAATCTTCCTCGTTTTTTTATAAAATTTCTTCTTAACTAAATTTATTTCTGAGATAGATTAATTATCAAATTAATGATTAGATATAGATTCATTTTTGATGAATTTTTTAAATTTCTGATTATTTTGACTTCTTAATGAATTTTTAAGATTATGGATGTTAGAGCTTTTAAGTTTTTTAAGTATTATGTAAACCTTGTGCTAAAGTATAAAGTTCAATAAACGAGGGAGCCCGGCTTTAAATCCTTCAAATAAAAACAAGTTTGTTAAATTCAATTCTATTAAACTGCGAATTATTTTTTTTATGACTCCTCAGGACTTTCGATGATGTAATATTCGAATCCAAACTCTTATGACCCAGTTTATTTGTTATCTCAATTTTTGTTTTTTTAAGTGCTAACTGTTAGACAAATACGTCTGTCATATGCCATTGGTTGTAATATTGGAAGAATATGAAAACATCATATTCTGATTATCAGAATTGATCTAAATGAATTTCCACATACAATTTAAACATGAGATGGTACTAGGATTTATAACATTCAGAAACGTTTTAGATTTTCATTATATACTTTTCTGGTATTTATAATTTAAAACAATTTTATATTTGAATTATGGTGGTATATTTGTACCTGCGAGTTATGTTATTAAATTAAATTATTTGTTTATATTTTTATTTTAATAAATTACTTTTTAAAAATGACAACTGACATTTAATCATCAAATCGAAACATAACATACAAAACACATTAAACGAATATCATAATTAAATTCATATTTATAAATCACAGATAAAATATACCAAATAAAATCCTATTCCTGATTAATTTTATTTTAATTATTACATTATGAATATCATCAATCCGTTTTATTTAATAATAATTTAATTAACAAAAATTTTTGGTTAAACATAATAATTTAAAATACAAAAAAAAAAGATATTTAATATTTTTTTAAATTCTTATTGTTAAAAAAATATTATGAAATTAAGAAACAATTTTGTCGGATGTTTTAATCATTTATTTTGTTGTTGTATGCTAAAATATCCCTTTTTTTGTGTTGTTGCTGTCCTAATTTTGATGAATTAATGAATTTAACTTTCATTTTTTTTTTTTTTTTGTGTATTATTAAAACAAAGGTTTAACTGAGTTTTTTTTTATTTATATATATATATATATACATAAAAATTTTTTTGGTTTTACTTAAATTTGATTTGATATTATGATGAAAATTAATAATCCTATCAAAATATTATGAAGTCATTCAGTCAGAATGAAGGTTTTTGGGTAACCAGTATAATAAAGTTAAAGAAAATTGAAGATAAAAAACGATGTTAACATTTTTTTATAATAGAAAAAGAACAATGAAAAAAATATACTAACGTTGGTCGAATAACAAGTTAATATTTAATATTTGGTTTTTTTAATAAGGACATAATTAATCATTTTATGTAATAATTATGTAGACAAATTATTAGATAAGTTAATCAAATTATATTTAATTAATAATTCAAAAAAGTTTAGTTTAGATATTAAAAAAACAGGATATTATAAAAAAGGATATTAAAGAAACAGGATATTGATATATAAATATTTGCTGCTCTGATCTAGATGTTTAATGAGTTTTTCAATTTGATTTTATTGAAGCAACTTAGGTTTACCAATTTATAATATTTAAAAAGATTCCAAAGCAGGATTTAATTCCTTTACCATATCTTTTTTTTTTCATGAGAGTCATGGAGAGCTTTTAAAGCCTATTGAAGGTGTGAGTTGTTCCCATGCACATGCACTACAACCCTTTTTGAACAAAATTTTAAAATTAGACCTGTGATACAAATGTACAACTTGATTTCGAGGGTAAGAATGTGAAAGGATTATTGAAAATTGGATTAGGGAAAAAAGAAAGGATTCTGAAATCATGGGATGGGATGAACAAAAAATGTATTAACAATAGTTGCTTAATTACTTCTAATAAACAAGACTGTGTCAGCATCATAGGTGCGAAAAGGGGGGCTTTGATCCAAATCGCAACATAAGACAGCGCTATTATTAACACATGCAGAATGTCTTAGAATCGATATAATTTTATTGCTTTTCTCAGAGTAATAATTGTTATGAAAATGTTTGGTTTATATTTTTATACATAAGTATCTGTGAGTTATAAGTATGAATTAAATTATTTATTTACAATACAACATACTATTGTAAATATTGCATTATTGATTAACAAATTTGGTTATTAGGTATTAGTGGTAACTGAAGTAGGTGAAAAACCAGGTAAAACAGTAAATTCATTTGGATTCCAGCACATACCCCTTTCGCATATAAGAAATAAGAATTCTTACCATTGCATTGTTCACCTGTTCTTACTACTTAATATTATTTTCTAAAGAAACAGATTAACATTTTCAACGAATATAAAAAACATTTCAAATAAATTTTATCTTAGATATTTTACTGTGTATATGAAACCATCAGCAAAAAGAACACGAAATATACAACAAAATGAAGAAAATGCAAACTCATCACAATCTAATTTTACTATGTCGTATTTTAATATGAAATAAAGTATATATATATATACTGTATATTTTGCATTATTCATTTTCTATAACGCAATCTATATGAACCCCTTTTACATGTAGATTAGATTAAATTTACATGTATATATTAATGTATACTTTTGCAAGTTGTGAAACTTCTAGATAGGTGATGTTATACGTAAAACGATGTAATAAAATCATTTTAATATTATTTATAAATTTAAAGCTGGTTTTCCTTTACTCCAAAACAATTTATTATGATTCATTATGGCTGTCTAAATTGTTTTATATAAGATCACTTGTAATGTTACATTGCATTTTTTAGATTTTATAAATATATCAAGTTTAAAGTAATGAAAATAGGTTTTTTTTTTTTTTTTTTAAATAAACTTTTATTTTGTTATATTTTTTACATATGAGTATCTTAACCTACAAAACAAAGTTAACAAACAAGGTATATCTCTTTTATTTTTAACATTTAAAAATATTTGGATTTTTTTATTGTTAAATTTAATATATAGTAAGTAAAATTATTTCTGTTTCTGTAAGAACAAAACTATTGTAATATAATCTTATAAATACATTGTAAAATTTAAAAAATCAATGTTTAATAATTTTTTTTTTTTTATAAAACTTAACTAACTAAACCTAACTTAACCTAAACTTAAATTTAAATAAACTAACTTATTGACTATAAAATAGCACAAATGCTTTTAGAAATTAAATTAAGATGTATTTAACCACCAATAATCTTTATTTATAGCTTTATCTTTTTCTGATATGGACATTTCATATCTTAAATTATCTCCGTTAATATTGCCTGGGATATACTCGATTTTTTTGCATGTAGCCCGTCTACTATAATGAAATAGTATAGGGACATGATCTTGGTTTTGAGTGTATCTATATTTGTCTAAGAAGATGAAGTGCTCAGGAGCTATAAAACCCGTGAGCAAGGTCTTCTTAATGTACTCCTCATTGTGGTAAAATATATGTGATATTAAACCATTTTCTGGAGTTTTTAATGCTCTATCAAAATGACTTCTGATTAATTTTATCATAAAATTATCTATTCTCATGATTTTGGCTTCCTTGTACAAATATTTATTAGAATAAAAATGCTTGTATTCGGAATCAGGCTTTCTATGTTTATTAATACAAACTCTTATGCACTTTCTTTCGAATTTACGTATTTTTTCCATTAAGCTTGCACTAATGTTGTACCATATTGGTACCCCATAGACAAGATTTGGCCTAATTAATGTCTGGTAGCATATTATTTTAACTCTATTGCTAATATTTTTGTTGTAAAAGAGTTTTTTAGCTGCCATAAAGGATTTATTGCCTTTATCTATTGAGTATTTTACATGATCTATGAAGTTTAAGTTTCGATGTAACTGAACTCCAAGATATTTAACGAATTTTTTGTTTGCGAGAGTTGACATAGGCGATTTAATTTTAAATTGTTTCCAATTTTTTCTAATGTCTGAACTAGTTTTGTCAACCGTATTACGGAATAATATGGTTTCACATTTGTTAAAGTTCATTTTTAATATCCATATCTTGCAATAATCCTGCACAATATTAAACATTTTTTGTACATTATATTGTATGCTATTTACAGTGTCATTCGCAGAGTATATTATAATATCATCTGCGAATGCCAGGGCGTAGTTATTTCCTTTTACTCGTTCTAGCAAGAATAAAAGATCTGCTGTATATATAGTAAAAAGGATAGGGGCATTAACAATACCTTGCTGAAGACCGTTTTCAATTAGGAATGATTTGTCAGACTCGTTATTTTTGCTATATACTAAAAATTTGTTGTTATATAACATATTTTTAATCAGTATAATTAAGCGTGGCGGGAACTTATATTTTATTAGTTTATAGATTAATCCATCCAACCAAACTGAATTAATCATAAAATCATTTTAATATTATTTATAAATTTAAAGCTGGTTTTCCTTTACTCCAAAACAATTTATTATGATTCATTATGGCTGTCTAAATTGTTTTTATATAAGATCACTTGTAATATTACATTGAATTTCTTAGATTTTATAAATATATCAAGTTTAAAGTAATGAAAATAGGTTTAAAATAGGTTCTTTTATATAGTTAATTGAATTTTATAGCAGGGCATCTGAGTCTTAGGATTCGGAGAGGTGCAGGAAATAACGGACATGAATATGGCCAAAATGAGTTTTTACAGTTTTCAAATAAGTTTGAGTTTTTTTTTTTTTTTTTTTTTTTTTTTTTGAGTATAACATAAAGTTTGAGTTTAACATAAAAAATCTTAAGAAATTTCTTCTCATATTGCATACTTATAGGCTATATATTATATAAAAATTGCATACTTTTAGGTAAACCAATTTCAAAATGTGCTCATCTGAAATTTCTGTTTTAGAAATTAGTATTAAGATGCTTTTTTTGCATTAAATCAAAATAAATTGATTTTAAGATTAAATTTAAAGAAAAAAAGTTTAATCAAAATTAAATTAAAATATATTATAATAATATGAAAAATATTGAGTATTTGAAAGAATATAAGTTCAATGCTTCTAGCTTATATGTGTTAAGATGTACTATATATAGTAATATATTTAGGTTGTCAGACAAAGACACCTTGACGGCTTTTACTAAAATAACTGATAGTTCCTAAAAAAAGTTTAAATTAAAATATTCAAAAATTTACAAAACTTGTTTGTAAACTTGTACTACACTATTAGTTCTGGAATAAATATTGCAGTAATTTTAATACTTCTCGGATGTTTAAAATTCTTAGAATATTGCATTAAAAAAAGTAGCTTAAACACAATGTATAGGTGTAAATTTTTTTTTATGTTATAATAATGGAAATCTTTTCTGTTGTAAGAAATCCTACTTTATTTTTTCTGCTTCAATATCCAACAGATGCACATATACTTTATTAAAAAATTTTAATATTTTCAGTTTTCATGGAAAACTTTAAAATGCTGTGAAAAATATGAATGAAAATATTATGCATATTATGTAACTGAGTTTCTTATACTGAGAAATGGTGGTTTGAAATGGTGTTAAAACTAGTTTTAACAAATTGATAGAATCACGAAATTATTATGTTTAATCAAAAATTGTTAGACTGCTTTCATGGTAAAGCTGTGTGTAGATTTTCTTATTTTTATACCCTTTCAAAAGTAGTTCAAAATCTACAAAGGCTATACTAAATTTGTCATTGTAGCGGGGTAGATATAGACTCAAAGGTATTGATCGAATTTGTTTATTTAAAAAAAAAAAAAAAAACCTATTTTCATTACTTTATCATCGATATTGAAATCCAGCCAGTTGAGCTGGATGTCTGAAATTTAATTGCCAAATGTAGTTGAGTTATAAGACCACCAAAGATTGTGCAAAATTTGACAAAATTTTTTAATTTATAGTTGACTAATCAATCCATTGTAATAAAAAGTTTTTCGTTATAATTTCGTTAATTTAAAAAGAACAGAATTTATAAATTTAAATTTTTAAACTTTAACTTTTGTATTGAAATTATAAAAAATGGCCAACAAAAGATCAATAACTTCAATTTGGGTGCAATTATGCTTGCAAACCGATTCATAACACAACAAAAAAACCCTAGGTATCATATTTTATCCTAGTAGACAACATTTTATTAGTAATATTTTAAATATTTTTTTTTTGTACTCCACATGAATAACGAAAATAATAATTCAAAATAAAATAAATAAAATTGAAAAAAACTATAAATTTTTCATTAATAAAATTACAAAACTGCAAAAAAACAATTTAGTTAGTCTTTTTTTTTGAAATTCAATTTTAATTTCGTGTCCGCTGGTGCAGAGGGCGTTTGAAAACGTAAAATATAATCACAAAAAAGTATCTTTATTTTTTAAATAGAAAATATAAATACAACGATGCATAAATCCTGTCTTAAAATATTCGGGTGTAGTTCCGCAATAAAATGTTACAAAAAAAATTAATTTAAAATTGCAATTGGATGACTTAAAAAAATTATCAATTATTCTTTTGAAAATAAAAACGTAAAAAAAAAAATGTGCAATTTTATTCTTCTTCCGTTTAAAAAATGAAAAATTTAAAAAAATTGTGCAAGTTTTAGTTTAGTAAATTTTAAAAATAAAATTAGGAAGAAATTTATAATATTCACTAACCGTTGATTACTCGACTGTAGCTATTGTATAAGGTTATGAATGCACAAATTTTAATTTTGAATTACATCTATCATCCTACACAAGAATTATTTATATATTTATATTAAATCTTATCCTATATGACGATATTAAATATTACGATAAAATTATATAATTTTACGATATGTTTTTTATTAGGTATGATCTGAGCGGGATTTGAACTCGAGACTTTCAACATGAAAGGCGGGACCTTTACTACTACGCAATTAGCCATATATTGGTCTTACATGTTTTAAGATGTTGGTTAAAATTGACTTTGAACTTCAATCTTCGATCAAATGTTTCGTAATTTATTTTAGAATAGATTTTTGACGAATGTAGGATTTGCAATTTTAGTAAGAAGGGTAAGTAACACAAAAGGTCTGCTATAAGAGATTTGAGAAGAATACTTCCTATATTCATATCCGATATTAGTTTTAAATTATCAAATTTTAATTAAAATATATTATTGTATCCAAAAAAACTTGCTAGAAAATCTTATTAAGCTAGGAATCTAATACAACATGTATCTACAGTTTATATAATGCTAAAACTTTAATTCAATTTTGTTTAAGTGTAGCTCTACTTTTGTTATATTTTTAATGGATAACATTTGAAGTTACCCACAATAACTGTACCATGTTCCCTGGAGCTGTGGCATACCAACACAATTCCACATTTTTGAAAACTTTAGATCAAGTCTGATTTAAATGTGTCTTAAATTTCTGAGATAGTGTTTAGGGCAGACTTACACAACGAGAAAAATTCGCAAGGTTATAGTAGGCATACATGTAATTGATGAAATATGTTATTACAGATTCCATTTTTTGTATTTTCAACTTAAATTTCCAAAGACACAGCACCTCTATTCACTGAAAAGTTCTATTTTCACACTAAATAAATATTAAGTCATAAAATTGAATGCAGTGATAAATATTCGTTCCTTCCTTTCGAAATCCAAAAAAAAATTATTAAGTGATTCTAAAACAAATATTAAAAAAAAAATTTTATTTATTTCTAATATTTGCACAGTATAAAAAATATGAAATTCGTGTTTTAGAAATTTTAATTAAAATTTAAAAAAAAAATACAATTTAAACTTGGGGACATTGTTAAAAAAACAGTTTTTTATATAATTTCTAATTGTTTCTAAAAAAAAAGTGTAAAAACAAATTTTTGTGACAAAATAAATTGTAAAGAGCATTCCAAAAAATTTTAATAAAATATAAAATTTCCTACAAAAGTTCAGTAAAAATTTTTTATTAAATTTTCACGAAAAACAAACTAATATTAAAAATATGAATGTTATAATCATTTTTTATTTTTAATATTAAAAAATAGATTTGATAAGTAAATAATGAAAGTTTAATATTAAAATATGTAGATATTTCTAATTTTGTTGCTCATGAAACCTTTTTGAATATTTAGAATGACTTTAAAAGTAAATATTTCATAATAATCATTTAAATTATGCCCTTTAGGTACTCAATCAAATTATTCCATGATTTTTAAAATTTAAAATTTTTAATTCCATTTAAAATCTAATGTTAATTACAACATACTCGGAAGTAGATATTAGACAGTATTAAAATTAAAATGCTAGCCTAAAAGTATGCAATTTTGATAAATAGTTGTTTTAATAGAAATTCTCCACTATTTAAAAAATGATCCCACAATGGCCCTGACAGCCGAGGGCTTTACCAATATTGCGTAATATTCGAATAAATAAATAAATAAACAAATAAAAAATGATATTCATGAAGTTTCTTACTTTATACGTAAAACTATTGGAAATTGTACCAAAGCTAAGTTTAAACTTAATTTAAAGTAAAGTTTGAACCAAACCGGAAATGTAAATGGTCCTGAACTCAATTACAAAAGTATTGGCAAAAAGAATTCAAATGGGATAATTTATCAGAAGTTAAATGCATTACATTAAATTTAAATTTTGTTTTAAAGGGGTGGGTACAGGAGTCTCTCTCACACCTAGGCCTTGCGGCCCGTTGTGTAATTTAAATCTTTCTGTCTCAAAGTAAATTGAACTTGAACTCTCACTAAGAGTTGGGGTTGAAACCATGTTTTACATTTTGACCGAAGGGCTAGAAAAAATTTCAACTATCTTTCAAATGTTATATGTTGATAATCTCTTACGCGAATGCTCAGCCATTGCATTCAAAATAAGAATGTCCCTGAAAATATATATGGAAGCGTAGGGTCGAGTGAGGGGAGCGTAGTTGCTGAGAAGACTGTAAAATTAGCTCAGACCTTTCACCCAAAAGAAGAAAGATCCGGTTGAAATTGAAGACAGTGTAAACAAGATTAGGTTAGGTAGAAGATTGTAGAGGGTCTTCCATCCAATCTACAAATACTTTTCCTCAACCAAATGACTTAACTAATATTCATTACAATTTTCTATTTTCATAACCATTATCATTTTCAATTTACAAAATCATTTTCCTTTAACAATATTATAAATCATATAAAATGTCCAGATTCTCATAGTCAATCATTTATGCATTAACTATATACAACCCTATATGAGTTTATCCTGTTTAAGGTAGGCATATTAACCAATTCTATTAAATGTTATGTTTTTCAAATTTTATATCATGTATAATACACATTTTATGCAAATACTAAATATACATATTGTATGTATGTCCATATGTTGATTTTTTAACAAATCATTAATGAAATTTTCCATATGCATGCAGTAAATTATTCGTAATGTGGTAGATATGCGTTTCCTATAAGTTCCGATTTAATCATTCTTGTTATAATCAACGGATGTGTTGAATTTTTGGTGGTAAGTAATTAAATTTAAATTTCATATTATACTTTCATGAAACAGTTATTTATTTGTGGTGAAAAAATATAGTGAATTAAAATGATTTATGTAATTGTATTGATTTTTAAAAAATTTTTCGGAAATTTTGGATAATTCGGATAATTTTGGAAGATTTCATATGCAGAATTATATTATTATTAAAAAAGTTTGACTTTTAATTTTTGCGGTCAAATTTGGGTTCCAATCTTACCAAATCATAAGTTTTTATTTTTTTAAATTACTAGGATAATGAAAGACCATGAAGTGTCATTCATATCAAATTCAGTTGATTTAAATATTTCCAAAAGTTTTAATTAAAATTTACTTTAATTTTGAACTGTCTGGCATTTTAATTTAATTTTTTTTTCAAGGTATTCTAAAAAAAATTGAATTTTAATAAAATTTGATTTTAAAATTCAACTTGACTTCATTTTCAAAAAATCAAATTTTAAATGAAAGAGATGGCAATCTATTTAATGAAACTAATAAAATATGTGTTCGTTTACCATAAAAAATAATAAACATCTTCTTCAACGTTATCATCGAAATATTGGGCTAATTGAGTGAACTTGAATTTTATACAACAAAATGTAGAATTAAATTAAAAAGGGATTGTATAAGATTTTATTCTATGGTTTATGTTGTAAAGTCTAATTTTTTTATGTGGAAGCCCTCTTTTCCCCTAATCCAATGTGGTTCATCTGCGAAGCCGTTCTTTATTTTGGAAAAAAAAGCGTTGACAACAAATTTCATTAAAATCGGTTGAGGTTTTTATGAATTATTAGAACTTGATATTCCTTAAACTCCTGGAAGCTCTAGGCCCCATGACACTAGAATAAATGAAATCTAGTCTTGGTAGGTACCCACCAATAGTCTATGTAAGAAATTTGAGCTCATTCCGATATTAGAACACGAGATTTCTCGTAAAGTCTGGTGTTTTTGTATGGGAGCCTTCCTATCTTGTGGTCCGATTTAGCTCATCTACGAATTTAAGGAAAAATCTTAAGATCTTTTACACTTCTTAAACTATGTATAATTCCGAACTACGCATACGCCTAACTAAACAAATGTACGAGTTAGCAAGTAAAACTAAAATATTCAAAAATTTCTTGCCTTAAGTAAAATAATTTACAAAATAATTTCTTAATGGGATGTAAATTAGACATTTAAAATAAATAAACACATACATATACTCGTACGTATGTGTTAATGTATTATTAGAATAAAATCTTAAGAATAAAATATTAACAAAAAGTAAATTCGTGATTTTACTTTTCTTTTCAAAATTTATTAACTTCGTCACCATCAATTTTAAGTAAAGAAAATAAAAAAAAAAAAAAACAAGAAAAAATTAAAATAAAAAGAAAAGAGGAAAAAACACGTTTCAAATAAAATATAAAATAAATTATTTTGTATATATACATATATATATATTTTTTATTTCAAGATCATTTTTATATCTTCCTTTCAATTTCCTCATTTTTGTAATCGATAACGAGTGTTAAATAAAAACAATGAAAAGAAAGGGGGCGAAAATACAAAGAATAAAAAATCGAAAAGAGTATTTTAAGGTCTTTTTATCTAGAAGTTTGTATAATTCTTTAGATAACGAGAGACAATAAAGACAGGACAATAAGAGATAGCATATTAATAAAAAATGCTTAAAATTATTATAAAAATAGTAGGAGTTTAAATGTAAAGGGACAAAATTTGGTTAGTCTAGTGCAGGAGGGTCCAATAGTTGTCATACGACTTATTCATTATTTTACGCATAAATCAAATTCTAATATAATTGCGTACTTGAAACTTTGTCGAAAGAGTTATATATCTTGGCTATGATTTAAGATTAATTTGGTTAGTGAGGTTCGTGTATCTGCCATAAAAGTCTGATGTTCCTTATGTCTGCAGTTATTACATTTTATACATATGTTTTACACAAGTTGGTTCGTTAAATGCATAAATAATTAAAATTGCATCTTTTTAGAATCTTTTGTAAATTAGATCTTAAAAGAATTTGTCTAATATAAATGAATTTTAAAGTCGTACATAAAATTCGACGACATGAAATAAATTGAGTCAAGGTAGATAAAATGTTCGGGAGCAATAAAACCCGTTTTTAAACTATTTTTAATGTACTCTTCATTATGGAAATATATTTTGCATATTAAACCATTAACATTTCCATTCAGAAACTTTTCAAATTTATTCCGAAAAATTTTTAATAAAATACGATGCAAATATTTATTGGAGTAAAAATGCTTGTAACCTGTTTCAGGTTTTCTGTAACCTGTTAGGTTTACGCAAGCTCTTATACATTTTCGTTCAAATTTCCTTATTCTCTTCATTAGGCTTGCACTTATGTTGAACCAAATGGAGGCTGCATATGACAGGTCAACAAAAGTTTGGTATGCTAATTTTTACTATTTCATCGAAATTTTTTTTAAGCCATAAAGGCTTGATCCTTTTTTCTATATTTTTTTTTTAAAATTATCAATTTAATTTAAATGTTGGTTCAAAACAACACCTTACCTAAGTTGACTGATTTTTTTCTGTTAATTTTGGTGGAATTCGAAGCTTTTATGTGGAAATTTTTCAATCTGGCAATGCTCTGAGAAAATTTCCATTTGATTGTATGCAATAAATCTTAACAATGTTAAATTTCAAAGTAAACACTTTAAAATTTTTTCGATATTCTATTCAAGATATTTTAATTAGCTGGTAATCCTAAGCTTTTACTTGTCTACCTGTGAAATTCTTTACTTTAGTTATTTCTGAATCTAATTTTTTAACAATAAAGGAGTTACTAATGCTCTTTTTAATACTCATACATAAAGAGTTGCTAATGCTCGTTTTAATACTTTCAAATACCTACTAAATATTTACTATAATACTTGAAATTGAAATTACTATATATATATTTGTACTATACCTATACATTTCAATATCTAAATAACTGGTTTATTTACACCTGTTCCCAAAAATTGTTGTTCCTATCATCAATTCTTAAGGTATATTAAATTAATATTGATTTAAATGAACTGATTTAATGTACTGAAGATAAAGATAACTGTTATATTGTACATAAATAAAAGGCAACAGATTTATGTGAAGAAAAAAAAACAAATAGTCTAAGTAATAATAGAAGTAAAAGTCAAATTTAAATGTATTGGTATTGAAAGCCTATAAAATCTTCAATTTATGTATATTTTACGATGTCAAATTCTTTTTTCGCACTTTTCTTCTTTTATTCGAAAAAAAAAAAACACGCTCATTGTAAGGAAAAATGAATGATAAATTGTTTGACACTTTTACAAAGCATTATTTGTTGTCACATAACAATATTGGTTTGTTGTTGTTTTTTATTCTTTAAACTTTTCATATTCCGTTAGCTAAGGTGAAATATGTGTTTTTTTTTCTGGTTTATGATGGCTTTTTGAATGGAACAAGCGAAAAATGTTAAAAATATTTTTTTTTTTGAAAAACTGTTTGAAGGTTATAAAAGTGTTAATTCTTTGATTTTATTTCATTTGTCAGTCAGTTTATCAGTTTTTGATTGACAGTTTTGATTGTTAATGATTGTTTATGGCAGAGTGCATTTTTAAAAATTCATAATATTATTCTTTTGAGCAAAAATAGCATACTTTTAGGTTAGTATATAATTTCGAAGAAGTTCCTTTTGCAATTACAACCATGTTTTCAAATAATTTCAAAATATGTCTATATTTATCTCACTTCTAAATATCACTCTATTAACTTTATCTCTTTCAAATAGTTTTAATCTATTTAATTCGATAGCTTATATTTTTTATAGCCTTGGTTTTCTGAATGATTAACTGAGAGAATATTCAGCATTTAGTTAATTAATTTAATCTAATTTTAATCTGAGTCGAGAACACCTAGCCGATATTATTAGTCGAAGATACTCTTTAATTATGAATTCTTGTTCACATCTAAAATTTAGTATTGATGGATTAATAAATAAAAAATACAGGGCTTTAAAAAATTTTGTCATACGCTTCAGATACTTTTTAATAACGTTTTCTATATTTAACGCTAGAACTCTCATGAGAACTATTTCAAAATACTTTAAAAGAGTTTCAGGTTGAAAATTTTATTCAGATTGAAATATTCGGACAATTTTATTTCAGCACACCAGTTATCTTAAAAATTAGGGTAATGGTTAAGAAGGTATGAAAGTAATTTAGACAAGGTAGCAAGTAATATTTAAGTATGACTATTTGCTGAAGAATAGATGGGGTGTGATGAAGCCTCTCCTTAAATAAGCAATTATATAAACTAGGTAATCTTTGGGAATACATACAAGTGATTGAGGAAAAAGAGCAAGTAATCATTGAGGATGAAGTATTGAATAAAGAGTAGATCAAATGAGATGAGATGAAGTGTTTTAAACGTTCTCCTGGCTTCTAAGTACTTTCCCCAGACTACTGATTTGTGTTGTAATTTAAATATTTAGAATAAATTTAATTTTGCTGCTGAGTATTTCTGAATTTATGAAATAACTCATCAGTTTTTTTATATAACACATTGAAAAAAATTTATTTGTTTGAAACTTTTAAAAGGTATTATATAAGAAAAATTGTTTAAAAAAAATTCTTTTGAAAAAGTCAAGAAAAAATAAAAGTCGAATAAAAAAAAAACAACAGAAAAATGTACATATATCAAAAAAAAAAAAATTTTAATATTTTTGTTTTGGCTTCTGTATAGATTTAGAAATTTATCAAAGTATAAAACAAGAATTTTAAAAAGTTTTTTTAAGTTAAGAAAAAAAAATGAACGAAGAAGGATGAGTTTAAATTGTTTTAAAAAAGTATAGAAACTTGTTAAAGTCTATTAATGTTTTTGTCTTCTTAACTAACTGGAACACATATTCCTTCCTGTGTGTAAGAAGTTAGGTCTAATTTCATATGTTGTATTAAATTTACTTTAAGTATATATGTATATTCTTATTAAAATTGAATTAAGAGCTGTTATTTAATGTTTCTTCAAATTTTATTTTCTTCATATTAAGAACTTTGAAATGAAATTTCTGAATTAATGTTGTTATAATAAAATGTTACACAATTGTATAAAGTTTAGTTTAAGTTAAATTAAATTGTGATCTTTTAAATTATAATGTGATTTTAAATTGAAGTACAAAAAAACTGACTGAAGAATATAGAAAATATTTACAAAGTAAACTAAGAAAATCTCAATAAATATGTGGTTGAAAAAATGATATTTAAGTTTTAGTTAAGAAAGTTGCAGTAGGAATTACGATCTGCTTCTTGCCACAGAATTGTAAAAGTCAACTAATAACTAAGAAGGAAACAGTCCAATTTATAGAACAATCAATTGAAGTCTTTAATTGATCCACAATCTTAAGTGTTGCAATCTTAAAAATTGAGTGTAGGCTATAAAAGCCGCTCCAGGGTTAGCTATAAATAGACAGTACCTAATCAGGCTAAACCATTTTAAAACTAAACTCTAGGGTTACAATTCAAATTTACAGTTTGGTTTTTAGAATTGTTGTTAGAAAGAAGGGTTGAAGAATCTCGGTTTAGTAAATCCCGTTTTCACAAAATTTCGTTTCAGAAAATTTATTTTAGGAATTCGCGTTCTTGCAAAATAACGTTTTATAAAATCTTTGTTCTTTAAATAATTCTGATTTTGTATCAAACTCTAAAATCCTTTAATCTACAAGAAAAGCGAGATTTTTTAAACGCGATATTTTCTAAAGCGAGATTTAAAAAAAGGATTTTTTATGATTATGGGATTTTCCGAGATTATGTGACACTCCCTAGAAAGGAATTTAAAGCAACGGGAAGGGATAACATATTAAATTACAGATCATATGGGATAAAAGAATATTATTAGGAATATTGTTATATTTGTTCATTAATTTTATTATATTGCTTGCATAATATGGAATGCCATCTTTAGAGGACACGTGAAATTGTAGTTTGTTTTATGAACATCGCATAAAAAACGAAGCTCTATAAGCAGTTTTGTACGTCCTATGCACCTGTATGTGAGTTCTATATTAAAATTAAGTATCTGGAGCACGGTGAATATTTTTAAATTTGAATTCTTAATTATTTATCCCATAATAGTACAATTATAATTATAACTAGCTGTTGGCCCTTCACAGAATGGCAAACGTAAAATACTTTAATTACTTTGTTTGGTTTATTTGCGTCAAAGCGTACATTGGACATTCAACATTACTTCAGTATTTTACTGAAAGTAATGAAGACTTACAACAGGAATGTTCTTGTGAATCATACTCCTAATTTTTAATACCAAAATGTTTTATTATTTATATAAAATTTCCAAAAAATATTCTGTGACTTTTAAAAACTGAAATGAACTATTTCATAAACATTTAAATATATTAAAAATAAATAAAATATTTTTTGGCCTGCTTATGATAATTTATGATATTTTATTTTTTACACATCCAACAAAACATTATTATTTAATTTTTTATAATTGAACACATCCAACAAAACATGAATATTTTACTTTTTTATAATTGAACATATCCAACAAAACACATTTAATTGAATGCGTTTGTTACACCTCATTTCCTGGACAAATATATTAATAATAAAATTGGGCCTCACATTAACTAATTTATTTTCAAGTAAACTTACTTTACTTAAGCTTTTTAATTTAATATTTTTTGTTCTTTTTAAAACCACAAATTTAAATATAAGTATTATTTAATTAAATATCATCTTGTGGCTATTTTAGGTTTATTTTTGTTATATAAAAATGCTCAAGTGTTGTTTTCTTGTGAAACTTAATAAAAGACAAGTAAAAGAAAAGCTCCTTAAGAAGTCAGTTTTAATAAAAATATTGAAAGTAGAATAAAGTTTATTTTGTGTGTTTTTTTTTTGTCCTAAGATGCAAAAGTAAATAAAATAAAATAAAATAAAATGTAAGTTGCCACTAAGTACTGGTTAGTAAAAATAACAAAAAAAAATTAAGATTTTTTTTTTAGTTTTTAAGAGCAAAATTTTTTCTTAATAAAACTTTTTATTTTTTCAATATTCTTTTTCCAAGAAATTATCAAACGTTCAAGTATTATTAAATTATTTATACAAAAGTCTCCTAATTATTTAAGCTTTTTTCTTGTGCTATCAAAAAAAAAAATAAGAAAATTTTTAACTTTTTACAAGCTTATAAATTAATAACTGTTATTTTTAATAAGGCTTATTAAAGAAATCATATATTTAATGACATTAATATTAGAGCCAATAAATGGCTAATAAGACTATCAAAGGTAAGAAGGCATTAACATTATTTAAACAATATTTAAATTTATCTTTGGAAAATGTTCAACAGTGTATTGAATCTGTTTGGTATTCATCAATTTATGTATCATGTATTACTGTAAATTATTACTGTAAATATAGGTCTTTTATAAAAGTGGTACTCTAGTTTAATGGGGTTCTACTTAAGTCCAAGAAAAAGGAAATCTATTTTATCATTAAAATCAAAACTCTCAATAAATATATGAAAGTCAAGTTTGGAGTAATTAAAACGAGTGAAAACAGAAAGAACTTATTTTTGAGTGATTTCTATTAGCGCATTTTTTAACAGTTTGTATTTCTCCTCTTAGAAGCAAATGTCTTTACCACGACATTTCCATTAACCTCAGTTGCTCTTAATGTCTCCTAGCTATGTCTCGTAGATTTTTTTCACTCCTTGAAAGAGAATAGGGCTAGCAGAAAGCTTCTATATCAAACACTGTTGTGCTTGATTTTTTACCAGGTTTTTTCAAACCTTTACGAATTTTCTACAAGAAATCCGTAGAGAAGGATTGATTTTCCGAATGCTTCATATATTCTTGTTTTCGAGCCTCTGTTTAGTTGTGGTTATTTCTAAATTGACGAAAGCCTCCCGAATGCCATTCCTGCTAATTTAAGACGGGTTCCAATACCTTTTCCAGTTCCACAAAAATTTTTTATATATTTTGACTTATCCATCTGCAAGTTCTCGTAGTTGACTCATATTTGTATTTCGCCTATTAACTATGTCATACTCCTTGCTACTTTTGGCTTTTATCATTTAAGAATAAATTTTTCTAAAAATATAAACTTATTTAATTTAACAAATTCTTTAAATTAGCAAACATTAAATAAAAATTCAAAATTTTTACTCATTTTTGGTATAAATAGAATCTTAAATAAATTATTGAGAACAAATTTTAAGAAATTATTATTATTTTATTAAGAACTCAATGTACTGAAATTAACAATAAGTACTTTTATTTTTTATGTAACATAATTTATTATCTGGGATAAGTAATAAGAGCAATGAGAAGATAGACAACATTATGACCGAAGAATTTTAAGAAAATTCGAACTTTATTTTATTATTGTGTTTATTTATTATATACTCGTACTGCTTTAATGTACATTTTTTGAAATATTTATGTAAGATTTATAAATAATTTTAATGTTGTATAATAAAATTCGTTCATACGTTAAAAATTTTCAATTTACTTGATTGTTTTAGTAAATATTTTCTTAATTTCACTCAAATAATCAAGAAAATTGAATATGATTTTTGTAATTTAGGTTTTTCTTATGCATTATCTTAGCTTAATTGTAAGTCTGTCCAATTTTTTCGGAAATCAATTAAAGTTATTGTAAATGAACTTCAAACATATCATTTCTTCAGGCATATTTTAACCTGTTGACAGTCATGGTATGAACTAAAAAGGTAACTTATACAAGAATAAATCTAGATTTTTTTTATATTCCCAAGGAAAGTGCGATACTTAGGAAGATACCAAGTAATGAATGGAGTAATACCCGAAAGAGTCGACAGTGTAAGGGTTTTTCCACTTCACTGTCTTCCTTTACATTCTGAACAAGGTCATAAGTTCCGATCCGAAATTTGTTTGTTTTAAGATGGAGTTGAATTTCTTTACTTTTAAATATATCTTCAAAATGTCCACTAATTATAAGTCAATTGTTCTTAATTACCGCTATTGAAATAACGGTATGTAAGTAATAGTAATGCTTAATAATAAATAAAAAAGAATTTTACATTATGTAAATTGTTCAAAAAACGAAATATAAATTTATTTTTAATGGTTATTAGATTAAATTGCAAAAATAAAAAATAAAACAGACAATCTATAAAAAGAATTTGTGAAAATATTTGCGAGGTTTTTTTTTTAACTTTTTTAAGTTAAATTCTGAGATTTTTAATTTAATTGTTTTAAATTTTGGATTAAAGATTTTGATTTGAAACTCAAATTTTTCTTAAATTTATGTCTTATTAGAAAACTTTTTATTAATTGCATACTTACAGGCTATTTAACGATAATTGCATACTTATAGCCTATTTAACAATAATTGCATACTTACAGGCTTTTTAAAGATTTTTAATCCACAATCTCTTCATTTGACTAGATATTAACATAATATGACCTGCATTACAACTTATTTTTATTTTAATAAGAATTCCTTGAGTTATACACTATAATAAATGTTGTTACTTTATTTTAAGTAACGTACATACAAATTAGAACTTTTTTAGTTGAAAATGTTTAGTGCTTAGACGGGTAAGCATCTTTTTTGCGATACCTATATAATAAAAAAACATGTAATAATTAATTAAATTTTATTTTCAAAATTTATAAATTAGAAGCCGAGATTATCTTTTCAAATTCTTTTTTTTTTATTTTAATTTTATATTATTTTTTGTATACGGATTATAAAATATTATTAAATTTATGATGATTGAAAAAAAAATGTTCGCGTGGCATTAATATTACAAATTTCACTAGAAAATTCTTCTAAAAAATGTTTTTTTAGAAAGGCAGCTTTTTTTCTTCAAAATTTGAATGGCATGTGTATTAAAATGAAGTATTTATTGAATAACGAATATAAATTTTATTGTTTTCAAAAAAAAAAAAAAAAAAAAATTCGAGATTAAATAAATAAAATTAAATTTTATTACAAAAATATTTTTGACTAAATACTATTATTTATGCATTGAAGTTAATTATTCTTTCTATAGAATTACATTTTTATTTATTTATTTTTTAGCTAAAACATATTTTAATAAATTTTTAATAAAAAAGTATTTTTTTTTTGCGATTTTTTACGAATTATAAAATTTGTGGATTTTTAATGAATTGTGAATATGTTCGAAACCATATATCAATAGAATCAATTATTAATTTTATTTAGTATAAAATGAAAAAAATTAATATCAGAAGTATCTATCCGCATATTATTAAAAAAACGCTTTAAGGTTTAAAAATTTTTAATTTTTGAAAAGCTAGAATTATTAAAAATTTAAAAATTAATGATAAGATGATTTTATTTAAACGAATAATAAATATGGGCAGGATTTTTCAAAACTGCACATTTTCCAAATTGAACAATATTCCATAATAAGTTTTGGGTAAAGAGTACGGGTATATTGAAAACTATTTTCTAAAAATTTTTTAGAACTTTTGTTTGAAATTTATATGAGAAACATTGGAAAAAGTCTGTCAGATCATGTGAGATCTTAAATTTTTATATATTACCTAATTTAAAAATTTTTGGAAATGGTTTCCAAGTTGCATTTATTTAAACATTGCAAATTTTCAGATTTTGACCCCCTATATCTTCGAGAGCTGTAGACTCCTAGACTTCTTCAAATTTTTTAAAACCTAACTTCTTTCAAAATTTCTAGTTCCTAACTTAAACCGTTTGATAGATATATGGATTCAAAAATTTTGTAAAAATTTAGTGTTGCCCTCGTATGAGCATCGGGCATCCACTTGCCTCTTCGATTTGACTCGATGGCAACCCTATACATTTGCATATTTATAAAAACTTTAAAGACATTCATTATTTAGTGTTTTCAAATTGAAAATATTTCATAAAGAACTTTTTTATAACAATTTTTGCATAGCGCTTTTCCGGATTTTAGGGAGGTGAAGCTTCGTAACGGGGGGAGTTATCGAAAAAGTTCTTGTCTGAAATTAATGTTTTTGTAATTCTGAACCGTAGTTCAACTTTCTTTGGCTTATTTTAAACAGTCTAAAAATTTTGTAAACGCACGGATTGACGGACGGCTGGATCATACAAAACTGCGAAGGCACAGTATTTATAAAATATTTTAAAAATATGCTAAATATAAGTACCCTTGTAAAAAAATTCAAACCCATTCTATATAAATATTTATATATACAAAATTTTGTAATAAAATTATTTCGACTACCATTTAAATATAATAATTTACTACATTTACAGCATATGCTAGTACATATTTTTTTTATTTACTGAATGTTTTTATTTTTTGGGGTATGCTCCGCATTTTTATACCCGCATGACTATATAGTCAAAGGGTATAATAAATTTGCCATTACGTTTATAGATATAGACTCAAGTGTATGGATCGGATCAGAATCGAAAAAAAAAATCGATTTACCTATGTATGTCCGTCCGTCCGCACGATAACTCAAAAAGTAAAGGAGCTAGGATCTTGAAATTTTCGCAAATTCGTTTTTTTGCAATAGCCGTCATCGCTATTTAAATCCAGCCATTTTGGTCCATGGGTTCGGGTGGCTGCCATACAACTTCTTTTTTTATATGAGTATTTCTCAGTACCTATTACAGCTACGTGTCTGAAATTTTGGCAAAAGTAGTTTAGTTTTATGGCCAAAGTTTCTGCAAAATTTGGTTGATCTGTTGCAGTGAGTTCGAGTAGCTGCCATACAATTCCTTCTTTTATATGAGCATTACTCTATACCTATTAAAGCTGGGTGTCTGAAATTTTACCAAAAATAGTTTAGTGTAATGGCCAAAGTTCCTGCAAAATTTGATTAGTCTACTGCAAAGGGTTCGAGTAGCTGCCATACAACTCCTTCTTTTTATGAGATAAACTTTTGTTTTATATTTCACCTAATAAAGCTGGTATGTTTGAAATTTTGCCAAAAGTAATTAATGTTTATAATAATAATGATATAATGTTTATACAACGGTCATACGGGTATCCCAGAGTTGACACAGTCTACTCTACTACACTCTTCCTCGTTTTTTTTAAATTTTCTTTAGGGCCCCCATTTTCTAATTTAATTTTCGAAAAACTTGACAATATTTTCCAAGCCTACAGCTTTAAAATAAAAAAACGAAAACTAGATACAAAAAAAAAGGAAAAGTTAATTTTTAAATTTTCCTCTTAGTTTAGTTTAAATGTTGTTGTTGTTGTAGAAAATTTTCTTATGTCTGTTTTGTTTTTTGTTTTTTAAAGAAACCTAAAGAAAAAAAAATTTATTGAAGAAAATAAAAGTTGGCTTTGATTGTTTTCTTTAGTATATATGTATATATATTTCTGTCTTCTTCTAATTTACTTGTATTTTTTCTGATTTTTTTATTTCTATGTATTGACGTTCGTAATATTGTGCAATAAAAGTTAAATGAAAAATATAAAAGAAAATAGAAGAAAATTTCAATTATTTTTCCCTCTGGAAAACATAAAAGTTTTGTTGTTGTTGTTGTTGGTTATTTATTTTTCTAAATTTTTTTAGATTTTTCTTACTTTTGTGCGCACGTAAACGTTACGGGAACGGAACAAAAAAACTAAAAAAAAAATTGTGAAAATGAAAACAAACTCTTTTGTATTTTTGAATGAACTACGACTTGCCAGATAGAAAGTTTATGGCTTTTTTTTTTTTAAATTATTTCTTGTTTTGTTTTGTATTCGAAAAATTCAACTGTCAAACTGTAGATCGTATCAGTTTTAAATAAAATTTAGAATTTTATAAAAAGGAAAACAATAATAATAATAACAATAAATAGATTAAAAAAAAAAATATAAAACAAAGAAACAAACCATATCGAAAAATTGAAATACTTATAGCTGTCAGTAATAAAATTACTTTAACTAAAATACAAAGGGGCATAATCCCTTAAGAAAATTTATATTTCCTTTTTTTGGGGTGTATGAATTTTTAAGATAAAATTTTGTTTTTTAGATTTATTTAATTACGGTTATTTGTATAATTTTATAAAGCTGTATAACGGTTTAATGTTTTTTTAATTTTCTAAACAGTGGTAGCATGCAAGACAACTTCATTTTTAAAACAAAATTCATATTATTCAGTTTGGTATTCTCAACCGATTTGCGAGTGTGACAGTTATAAGCCATAACCGTACTTTGAAATTTGTACTAATACATGATTAATAACTTTACATACTTTGAAATTTATTAACCTGGCGTTAACAAACGTGGTTTTTGCTAGTTTTATGTCATTTGTGTCAAATGTAAATTTTTTTGATTTTTCACTTTTCCACTAGGTTTCAGTTTCTTTAATCGTTATATTCACTAAATCGTTGATTACTCGGCTATAGGTGTTGTATGAGATTATGAATACACAAATGTTAATTTTGTTCGCCACCTATTATCCTATACAAGAGTTATTTATATATTTATATTAAATCTTACCATATATTTCGATATAATTATACAATTTTACGATATTTTTTTATTAGATATGATCTGACTGCAATTTGAACCCGAGACTCTCCACATAAAAGACGGATCACTACACCATTGGTCAGATTTAAATGTCAATTTATTATCTGAGAGCAAAATCGACTCCAAATATTGTCTTGATAGTCCATTTAAAACAAGTAAATGAGAAGCAAATGAAAAAAAAATTCAGAGAAGATTATGGGTAAATCTTATAGCCCAAAGAAGTGCCTTTGATATTGAAATTAATCTTTTAATAGAAAGGACGCTTCCTTTTAAAAAAATCTTCGGATTGGTTTTAATTTTTGACATTAAAAATATAATTTTGAAGTGTCATTATGCAGATAACGCAATCTTATATTTTTCTTTGATAGCGACATTAGATAGCGATAAAATGTGAACGTCAGCTTTACAAATTATTATTATACAAAACAACAGATTTTTAATCGAGCTTTAAGTCGATACTCGAATTATTAGGATATGTTGTCCCGATTGTGTACACCAATATTCTACCAGATGTTTATTACCTATTTTAACTTCTTTTCCATTCTTTAACAACTTAAGAGCGATGGAGTGTAACAGCTTTATTGAACCAAATCTGTTAAAAAGTGGTACAGTTAAGGAAGATATGAAAATCAATTTTTGTCAAGAGCATTGATTTATTTTTCTAAAGATCCATGATCAAGTTCACAAACACGTTTAATTATATTTTGATTGAATGCTCGTTTCAGAATATTCAGTTAAATCTATTCTTTGCAGTCATTAATAATAATTTATTTTCGACTATTTTTTCATAATTATTAAATATTTATTTAATTTATTTAAAAGTTTTGGCTTTTTAAAAATATCTCTAGTATAAATAACCGTTATATAGTTGAAGGTAAATTTATTAAATTAATTTAATAAAAAGTTTTTAAACAACGTGGTTATCATAAAAATATTTAAATTTATTATTAGACTTCATTATTTTTAATATTATAAAAAAAATTTATAAAGTATGGGTTAAATATTGATTTAAAGATATAAACGTCAGAAATAAATACAAAACAACGAACTTTGACTTAACACAGTACTGACCTTGAATTTTATATTATAATTCGTTCCAATTTACCGCTTATGTAGTCTCCTTTACAGCCTCTGCAAATAAAATAAAGTTGATACAACTTAATTAAACTTTAAGAAATAAATTTATAGTGCCCTGGAGATTTAATACTGTAGCACGTTTCAAGAATATGCCTCACCTCTAAATATTAGAATATAAATAAAGCCTGAGGTATAATTTTTTTTTAATGCATTATGTCTTGTGTTGTTTTTGTAAGACATCCAAATACACTTAACAGAGACATGAAACCAATTCGTTGGAGACAGAATATTTGATTGTGATTTTAAATTGTTTTTATTTCTTTAGATTTTTTTTTTAAAGTTTTAAATTTGTGTTTTGTTTATTAAAAAATAAAAAAAAAATTTTAAATTTTGGTTCTGAAATTAAAAATTGAAAGTAAAAGTCTGTTATCAATATTATTCCATATTTGATTTTTATTTTCAATTGAATTGAAATTAATTCAATTGTGAAAATATTTTTTTTTAAATGTACTTGAATGTTTTAAATTTAATGATTATTAAAATTAGTATAGACTTTTTCAATTTTAATTTAAAAAGATGTAATTAAAGTTTCGGGATATAATTAATTTATAACTAATGATATTTTACTGCATTAAATATCAAATTAGACTTAAGGGCTTAAACACTGTAAGCCATGGAGGAGAGTAGTATTTGTCATTTTACGTTAACTAATTAATATGTACAATTTATTAAACTGTTTGACTTCAAAATTGGGTTTTTAATTTGAAATACTTAACATGCAGGATTATCTTGTCCGTACTTTCGAACTAATTGATTCTCATGTGAAACAGGCTCCTTCTTGTTATGATTCGGTTTTTGAAGGCAATTCAATATTTAACTTTTAATAAAAGTAATTCATTTGTTGAATTTATTTCCAATGTGAATGTCAATATTGTGAATTACCATTGTGAATGTCAATGTCATTTTTAAAGAGTGTTCCATTATCTTGGTTTAAAAAATGTTTTTTTTAAATCTCGTTTTTAGAAAATTTCGTTTTGGAAAATCACGTTTTTTATTTAAAAATCTCGCTTTTTAAGAAACTTTATTTTTTATTTGAATAATCTGGTTTTTAGGTATTTTTGAGTTTGATACAAAACCAGAATTATCAGCTTTTTCCAGAATATAAAAAAACGGATTTTCTAAAAACAAAATTTCTAAAACAAGATTTTCTAAAAACCAGATTTTCTAAATGAGATTTTCTAGAACGAGATTTTGTGAAAACGAGATTTACTAAACCGAGATTTCAGACCCAATCCTCATATTTGCCATGTAGAAAACTTCAAAAGGGGATAAAGAAGATTTAATTTTCATATAAAACAAATTCCACTAAAAACGGTCCCTTGATCTTGAACTTATGTCCAAATATAGATTGTTTTCATTTTAAAATTATTTTAAAAAGCATGTGACAAAATATGACATTCAATCCCTAGAGATTACCTAGTCAAATGAATTAATACTTGGAAATTGTACCTAAAATTATTTCAAAATGTCTGAAACCCAAAAAAAAAATAAAAAATTTTTTAAATGGTATATTTTTAATATTCACAATTAATTTATTAGCATTTTTTGTGCATTACATCAATTTTGCAAATATATGCATTAAATTTTAATACAGATCTTAAAATTCTTGGGAATAAGAATTTTGATTTTTTTACAACTAACTTTTGTGATTGACAGCTATTTTTTGACATTTAAAATTATTCGGAATTTATCAAATATAAAAAGTGTACATACATCTAAAGTTTCATTTTTCGAGTTTACAGGAAATTTTTTTTGGTATTCTTGTGAAAGGCTCGCAGACTTTTTACACTTTTGAACCAAATAAAATAACCTTTACATATTAAATAAATTTTTTTTTTAAAATAAATGCAAATGAATTAAACATTTTTAATAAAAAATAAAATAAATTAAATTTAAATAAAATTATTTAAATTTTTTTTTGAAATTTATTTTAAAACCTTGACTTTATATATGTATATATATGTAAAAAACAATTTAATATAATAGTATAAAAGCTAATTAAAATACCAATTTATTTCAATTCACTTGCATTAATTTAAAATTAAAAATTATCAAATAAATAAAATATGGCTAGCAAAAGAATTAAAAATAAGAGATAAAAACTGGTATAATAAATTTATGTATATTAATAATAAATTGAGCTTAAACCACTAATATGGATATGTATTTATTTGAAGTTTAAAAATGAATTAATTTATTAAAAAAATTGGTTAATTGATTGCAGATAATTTAAATATAAAATGTCCTGTAGTATTTTGCTATTGGTTGCAGTTTTTAACAATATTCATATCTAGAATCAAATTTAAAAAATTTCGAACTTCGAACATATGTTTCCATATTTTTAAAGATAAAGGCAAGGCTTGTAAAATATTTGTAGGTATAAGATTAGTACAATTTATAATATAAGAAGTTAGAAAAATATTTATTATATTAAACGGCTGGGAAGCAAAGTGGTTAGAGTGCCAACCTTTCATACGAGAGGCCTGGGTTCGAATACCAGTGAAACTAAAGAAATTTTTCTGGTTTTCGACTCGCCTCATTGGGTTCCATTCTTCATTGGGTTCAAATTAATGACTTAATCAATAATTAATAATTATATATCTTTACTAAAAAATATAATATTATAACAATATAAACAGATACAAAATGTAAACAAATAATTTAATTGAATAATATAACTCACACATATAGAATAACATTTAATTTAAATACAAAATATTACAATATAAACAAAAATAGAATTGTATCTATTGAAAATCTAAGACGTTTCTACATGTTATAAGGTTTAGTAATATCTCATGTTTAAATTGTATGTGGAATTCATTAAGATCAATTTTAATAACATAAATATAATATGACCGCCTGTTCTAACATGCACCTAGAGTATAGACAGGCTGTTAGGCTAATAAAGTTGAACAGTTAGCGCTTAAAAAAAAAAACAAAATTCAACTATTACCGTTTTTGCAATTAGAGTTGAATGTTATGTTCCGCATACAATTTACGCTCTAAAACAACATTAAAATAAAAAAGGTTAAGGTTAAGGATGCTCTTTTTATTTAACAATGTTTGTAGAAAAGTGAGGCAATTAAAAAATATTATAAAAATATAAGGTTTTATATCTCTTGTAGAATTGTATTAATTTAAAAAAATATTCCTTTGAATTCACAAGCAAATGTGGAATGCTTTTAATTCAACCTAAAAGTTTTAAATACGCATGAGAGCTTTGATTTGAATGGCGGGTTTTCAATATTTAAGCTAAGCCTCGTTATAAGTCAATTACCTTCTTAAAAATGAAATATTTCTTGAGTCGACTATAAAATTTTATTTAAGAATTAAGATTTACCATTTAACAAAATTTCTATTTTAGTTTTATTAATTGCCCACTAATCTTGGGGCAAGTATTACGTGAATTTTTAGGCACCTTAAGAAATTGAGTAATTTTCCAAAATAAACTTAAAATTTATTTTGAAAAATGAATTTAAATTTATTTAAAATTAAGAAGAAAATTACATTTAAAATTGTACTAATTGTACTTGTGTGTTATTATAATTAAGAGTTTCCTTATCCTTAAGTTCTAGTTAATTCATTTATTTTTAGATACGCATCAATTAACTAATCTTAGAAACAAAATACACAAATATTTTAGAATAAATCCCAACTTAAAGAAAATGTTAAAAATGCTAAAAGGATTAAAATTACAAAGGACATAATAAACAGGAAAATTTGAGAAGAAAATCTGTTTACGTAACGGTTTAATAAATATAAACTAGAATATTTTGAACATCTTCTTGCACATAGTTACAAAAAAATAGATGTAGGTATTTTTATAATAGACAATAATTTTATGTAGTAATACCACGTAGACACAGTGGCGGTCAAAATAAAAGTTACCGTTTAATGGAGAAGGACATTCCGCATTGCAGTAATTAATGTCAGAACTGAAGTTGACAAAACTTTTGGGTACAAACAGTTCCCACCTTAATAAGACTAATTTAGTATGCTAATTAAGTTAAGTGGGATACTGAATCAAAGAGTGTTAATAAATCGATTTTATGTGTCGATTAATCGAAATTGATTCTATATATTGGTTCAATAATAATTTTGGTAATAATAAGAGTATTATTTAGAAACTTGATGTGTTTCTCTTATAACTTTTGAAAAGGTTTCAGAAAATTATACTAAAAATAAGATTGCCTTATATTCGCATGTGAAACTTGTCAATTCTTTAAAAGTTGTAAAATTCTTACTAATTTTTTAATTCTGTAAAATCTTCAATTATAAACTAAAGACCATATCTAACATCCTTTTATCTTCCTTCTAAAAAAAAATTTGTTTACTTTAGAAAATTGATTGTTTTATTTTTCACTGTAACTGTTTATTTATCTTAAGTATTATCATAAAACTTTTATAATTGTTTTCTCTTTTAATCTTTTTCTGATCCTTTAACATGAAAAACAGTAAACACGAACAACTTAACTTTAAAAATAGGGACTTTTATATTTTGGCACGAGTTAATTTAATATAGTTAGAAAAAGAAAAATCATAATAAATTTGTGAAATTTGTAACTTTTGGGGAGTACTACGAATGCTTATATCTCAAAATCTTGTTTTATAAAAATCTTGTATTTTCAAAATTCCATTTTTTTAAATCTCATTTCAAAAATCTCGTTTCTTAAAATATCGCCTCTTATCAAATTATCATTTTACCAAAATATCGACTCTTAAAATTTCGATTTACCAAATTTTAGTTTTATTAAAATTTTGTTTATTAAAATTTCGTTTTTATTAAATCTCAGTTTAAAAAATCTCATTTTATCAAAAGTCGTTTTTTTTAAATGTGCGGTAAATCCTGTTTTTTCACAAAATAAGGAAAATATAAAAAACAAATTAATATTTTAAATATTTAAAATTAGGGATTCATAAACAAAGACGGATTTTATTTAAAAAATTACGAAATTTAAATTGGATGTGATCTAGAGATTCTAAGATTCTAAATGAGGAAGGATTTTAGAGTTATATTATAAATAAGAGTTTTATGCCTTCTCCAGAGTATTTATATATTGAATATTTTTTTTTTGGGAATTAGACGAGGGATTTGAATGTTGTATTCAGAGTTATGCGCTCATTTAAGGAATATTTATATATCCTTATGTATATCTAAGGTTTTTTTTACAATATTTACAATCAACACGGTTTTTCAATAAATCCATCGAAATTTGAAATAAAAATATTAGAATTGAAGTATGAATAAAAAAAAATTAGATTTTAAAAAATGCGATTTTTAAAAATTGAAATTTAAAAAAAATCTGATTTTGATTAAACACGATTTTAAGAATTGAAATTTAAAAAAACTTAATTTTGATAAAACGAGATTCTGGAATATGAATATTCGTACCTAATCCAAATATAATTTTTATATATTTCTATAAATATGTTTGTACAAATATTTTTTATATAAGGAATAACTTTTTTGCTTAGAGACACACATACAGAATCTATTTACGTTAATGTATGTCCGTTCACGTTTTTCTAAGTATCATTTTTTTGTTTGTTATTTTATTTTATTAATGACCTTGCTCTAAAATAACTTTTTTTTTAGTTCCATTTTACTAAAATTTCCTGTTATTTTCTTTTATGTTATTTAGGGGAAATACAATTAAGTAAATGGATTGCGTAAATAAGTGAATTTGTTGCATTAATTAGTATCTGAAGATATTAAAGAATATTTGTTAAAGATAAAACAAAAAAAAACTTTATGAATATTATTTTGTATTTTAATGTAATTTGTTTTACAAATTACAATATTTTTAAGGAAACATTTTTAAATTTGTCTTAAAATTGTAAAAATTATTACATTATAAAATTAAATTTTAGAATTTTAAATGCCAGAATATAATTTGGAATTCATTTTTAAATATTTTAGGTTTTATATTAAGCACCTTTTACTAATGACATGTGTACTTATCTTTTGCGATTATTACAGTTAGCATAAGTTACTAGTTTTTGGTATCTACAGTATTTGATTATTCAAGCCTAAAATATGAACCAAGACCCTAATATAGGTTTATAATTCTAATTAAATGGGGACTTCTCAATAAGAAAACTACAAGAGCTGGACCTTGTATAAACCTGGAATCAAATTATTTTTGAAAATCTACTCTCTAAATAAAAGTGCAGCTTTTCTGATAAAACTTTTATGAATTGGTCAATTTAGTACTAATTTATAGTTTATAGTTTATAGTGGAAGACTCTTGAAAGAAAATCATGTTAGAAGTGACTGCAAAAGCAACTCATATATCACAGTTATTTTACATATCAAATTTTTATATGAAAAAACAGTCAATGATAGTTCAAAATTGTTTTTGGTATAAGAAAATTCATTTGATAGGGATAAAACATCTTCGTAATATAGGAAAATAATAATTAGTTAAAAGCTTTTCTATGTCCAAATAATAAGTTTCTTCCTCAAAGCTACCCCTAACTATTTTTATATATTTTAACATTATCCCCAAATTCAATAGGTATTTTTGAAGCACGTGCAAATTAGTATAATAGGTAATGGGGCGAGGGTGGTTAATGAATATGTTTATGTATCATATAAAAAGGAATGAATTATATATATATATATATATAAAAGTAAGTAAAAGAAACAGATATATTCATTTCATTAAAATAAAGTGTTGAGTAATTTTGCTGCATCATAACTTTTTTAATTGAATTCATGTTTATTAGAATCGAAAATTATGTTTTGATTTTTGTTTCTTATAAACATTAAATTTATGTTGTAGCTCTCAAATACTTTGATCGAGGTTAATGAAAACTTGAACACTTGTAGTTTTTATGGATGAATCATGATTGATAACCCATGAAAAGTTTTACTAAAGAATTAAACAAAATGATTCATAGATTGAGACTAATGTATAATGATACCTTTAACAGCTATGGAATTATAAAATACAGTAGAGAATCTTTATAATATTCATTAATGAATCTTTCATGGAAACTAAATTTTTAAGTTATAAAGTTTAGAATTTAAATATTAAACTTATAATGCATATATTTAATTGAAAATTATCGTTTTTTAAATTAATTTAAAAAACTTTTAAATTTTTTTTAGGACATAATAAAGTATTAAAACGTGCTAGTACTAAAATCAATTAGATTAATTAAATTGTATTTTATAATCGATTTTTAATAATTTTAATTTAATCCGAAAAAACACGGAACCATATTTTGTTATTTTTTAATATTTTTAAATTTTTTAGGAAATATATAAAAAATCGCAATTAAAATAAAAATATAAAAACTAAAATGGATACAAATGGTATCATTGTATATTTCAGGTCAATTTAAAATTCCCAGATATTTTAAATGCGGAATCAAAAAAACAAAAAACCAAATAATGAAACAAAGAATTTATAATTATTCTTTGTTAACAATTTTTTACTTTTTACAAAAAAAACACAGTTATTATAAGCTATTAAAAGTAATTAAAATAACAAATTAACCTAAACAGAACAGAATGGAACTGAAACATAACTGAAAGAAAGACAAAAATAATCATTAGTTCACCAATTGACTTTTTCGTGTATCACTATTATTGTTTTAAGTGCCAGGGAATTAAAATTGATTGAAATATTTAATTATAGAAAGCAGAATTGCAATTTTTGGTAAACTCGCTTTTCAAAAAATTACATTTAAAATCAACTAAGGAGGAGATTTTAAATGTTGAATTAAATTATTTTAAAGAATATAATTAAAATGTTTACAAATGATTTGATTTCAATAATCATGTTTCATAGTTTTTCTTTCATGATTAGTTTAGGTTAAAAATGGTCAAAGAACCATTCAAAGGTACAGGGTGGCGAGAAAAGGACCGATATGGTTTGAATGTTTAATAACTTTTTAAATTTATTTATATTTTTTATTTTTATTTCAGAATTTTGTGTACACAACAGAACAGCGATAAAAAATTACGAAAAGTTATGAAAAATATAAAAAATTTAAAACGTTTCTACATGTTATTCAGGGTGGCGCAAAACGACCGATATTATTTGAATGTTTAATAACTTTTTTTAAGTAATTAACTTTTAAGTTAACGAGTTCAATCATTAGAAGTGCTTAACTATTTTTTAGAGCACTGACATTATTGATGCGTTGCATTGCAGCCTTTAAATTTTGAATACGATTACAATTAAAAGTTTTTTTACGATTATAATGCTTTTCTTAAAATAAATACAGTCACTTCAAAAGTTATCAAAAATAAAAATAAACTAAAGCTTTTCAGCCAAAATAAAATTTATCGATTTCATGCTATAAATTAGTTATATATATATATTTATATATATAAAATATATATATTTTATATTTATATACAAATGTATTCAAATCTTCTAGATTAGGTACATTTTTTGGTTATGACAGTTTGGCAAAGAAAGAGAAAAATGACATTTTTAATGGTTCATTTGCAATCTAATTTAAAATATTTGAATTTTAATGTTTTTTGTTTTTTTGTTTTATTATTTTTGAATTGTTTTTTTGTTTTTGTTACATTTTACCAATGATACCATCATAATAAAATATTATGGTAATACAGTTGCGTGTAATTAACTCGCAAAGGTTTACTTAATTAATCACAAAAAAATAAAAAATTGGTTTTGTCTTCCTTCCAATTCACCATTTAACATCATGATCTTGCTCTTTTATTCACCATGTTCATATACAACTACAACCACAAATAATTTCATATACAATGGCAGCATTTACACGTTTAAATATAAATAAAAAAACTTAAATGGAAATTGAGAGAAAATTTGTATAATTTACGAATATTCATGATAAATTTTTCGAAAAAAAGAAAAAAAAAAAAAAACAAAAATTGGAATAAATAAAGCGAAAGAAGTTTCTATAAGTATATGGAATTATCATGAATTAAAATTTATTTTGAAGTTTTTTTTTTGATTTTTTATTTTCTTATAATATGAGAAAAGTATTGTAATAGTGGTAAAAATATTAAAATCTCGAACATCAGTTTGGAATTTTCGAAGTTTTGAACTCTCTTGCATTTCTTAAATTTATTTTGAGAAAACCTTCGCGTAATAGATGAGCAATATTTGATTTGCTTGTAATTATGAAATCTTTAGGTTGCTATCCGAATTGAGAGTAAGTATTCACTTCTTGAATTGAAGTAATAATAAAGTTGTCTACAACTAAAAAAATCTTCAGTTAAAGTAAAAAACTTAGAAATAAATTCATGATGGTGGTTTCTATTGTAAATTCTGTAAAGTCTGATAATATTTCTTGTAAAGTGTGATTTTTATATGGGAGTCCAATTTAGCCCATCTGCAAAATCTTTGCCAAAAAAAAACATTTATGTCAAATTTCATTAAAATCGGTTATAACTTGATATATCTGAAACTTCTAAAATCTCTGGGCTCCATCTGGATAGCTCTAGATTTCAATATAAATTTGAAAACTACTATTTATTGATACTCACGGTCTATTTACCAAATTTGAACTCATTCCGAAGTATAGAACTCAAGATTTTTAAAAAAATCCGATGTTTTTGTATTTATATGGGAGCCTCCTGATCACAGGGCCTGATTTGGCCCATCTAAGAATTTAAGCCTCGTAGACTAAAGAACTTATGATCTTGGAAGTTCTGACCCTGCAACGGTTAATGGTGGTAAGTAGATCAGTTCGAGTATCAGAAGTGGTTTGTTGAACCAAAACGAAAAGTCAATGGGATAACAATTCTGCCAACCATTTTTTTTTATGCATAAAATTTGGAATTAAAAATTTGTTTCTAAAATAACAATAGGGATTTGGAATTTTTTTTATACGTGATTTGGGGGGGAAAAGTGTTTGTTTAGTTTTTTTATTTTGCGTATTTTAAAAAAAAAATTTCCAACATCTGAAATAATAAAAGATAAAAAATAAAATTTACATATTTACTTTTGTTATTTTTTTGTCAGATAACAAAATGAAATAGTATAAATTATTAAGTTTTTCAATAATTTTTAAATAAATTTTATTTTATTTGTTTTTAATTTTTATTTTTAATTCTTTGGTTCTAATCTCTATTAAAAAATAAAATTTTTTAATATTTATCATTTCGATTTACAAAAAAAAAAATTTTATTATTTATTTCGTATTATTTTTTAATCATTTTTAAACTTTTCCTAAAATATTGTTTTTTAATTTATTTTGTTATTAAATTTGTGAAAAACTGAAATATGATGTTCAAATGGTTATATATTATTTGAAATTTTGAAATTTAATTTTTTGTAAAATGTGAGTTGATGAAAAACTTGTCGAGGGGGATCCTTACGGAATGCCAATTTCTAGGCCAAATTTTGAGCTATTTGTCTTTTAGAGAAAGATGTTAAACATTTTTTTTTTTTTCAAAAATTTTCAACTTTGAACTGTAATATCTTCAAAACGGCAACACCTATTTTCATTAAGTAAAAGTTAAAATTTTCTTCAGACCTTTATCTTAGTAATTAGCAGAATTATTTATGTACCTAAAAGATTGACAGATATAACAGTTAAATTACAAAAAGACCAAAACAACAAGGATACTTTTAAAGGATACTGTCCTTTTTGCCCTTAAAGGATAATATGCGTAATATTAAAGCTGACAATATTAACTACCTTTGAGACATAATTATTTACTCCTACTCTGGTAGAACATGCAATTCAGAAGATTCTAGTCGAGCTATTGGCGTCTTTGATTTCTATAACGGAAATTAATTCGAGAAATTGAAGCCAAGTCAGATCTTCTATTTAAGCTTAAAAAATCGTTTATTTGATTATTAAACAATTATTTCATAATATGTAAAAACATCTATCATTTAATGATTTTCAGTTGAAGCTTGTGTTCTCATTCATTAACTATCCACCATCATATATCCACTAACTATTCATCCATTTAATCCCCCAACTATCCACAAATTATTCAGCTAGATATTAAAAATAAGGACAATGGCGGGAAATTTGTTAAAAATTAACTTTCAATTAAAAGCGATCCCTGTATCTGTAGTACTGACCCTAGTATTTGTCATGAAACAAAAGGATGACATACATCGACGATTTAATTTTTTATATACATTACTTGATCATGTTTTTTCTTAGAATTACAAATAATTCACAAAATTTGTTACATATATAACTACTTTGCAAATGATAGATTTTAATTCCAAAATACCTTTCAAAATTTTCAATTAAAACAACCAAAAATTTAATATTTTTCGATTTAAGAAAATGATGGATTTACAGAGAATAATTTTCATTGAATCGTTTGAACTTTTTATTCCTCTTGACCATTTATCCATTTATAATTCGAATTATTTGACTTTCGAAAATGTTTCTAAGAATATTTTGGTCTGTACAGATATGCAGCTTAGTTATATCGAAATATACAAAGTTATATGATTTAAGCAGATTTAAGAATTTAATCGTTCAAATACCTCCAAAATTGTATCCCAGAGATACAAAAATATTTGGTTATTATGTATTGATGAGTTTGATATTGTATTTAAACAAGCATGATATGATTATATTCGGATTATATAAAGAGTAACCAGTTTTGTTTTAGTTAAAATTTTGAAAATAAACTATTGGGTCTTATATTATGTAATGTAAATTTAATCTGGTATAAAATTAAAATACAGTTGAATTTATGTAAAATTTTTGAGATTTTAATTTAAGGTGGTGGTATTATTTCATTTTAAAATTTTTTCTAAAATACTTTTCGCTTTAAAAAAAATTTACAAAAACCATTTTAACTGAAAATTACATGAAATAAATAGATTCAATTCAAGTACTTATTATTTAAAATTGTATTCTGGTTTTCTGAAAAATTGAAAATATTAGAGAAATTAGTTTCTTTTAAAGTATCTGTAGTAGGAAAAATAATTTTCATATAAGTAACGTTCTTAGTAAACTCCCTTTTAAGTGCTTTGACTGAATTGAATGGTAAAAATAATATACATTTTTGATTAAGAAATATAGTTTTTGCATTTATCGAATTTTTGCATACGAAAATATTAAATACATAATTGCTGTCGTAGACCAATTATACAGTTCGAGATTTAACTTTTTTATGTTAATTCAAACCTTAAAATCGGAAATTTTTTGAAATAAACTTCACATTCTGAGTTTAGGTTAACTTAATTTAATTCAAGCGGCAACACTATCAAAGTGACATTTCCCATAGTCCACAATTATTTATATGGATGTCGGTAGTGACTGTTATTTAATTGCTTTATCAAAAAGAGCAGCTGGGAGTAGTTTGAAAATAGAACGCTAATTTTTGTTTTAGGAATAGGTAGATATCATATGTTACAAAGTTTTAATTGTCATACATACATTTGATATTATAAAACTATCTGTCATTTGAGAAGTTTTTTATTTTGAATATATTTAGATCCTAAAAATGAAATAAAATACAAAAAAATATTTTTTTTTCAATACATATTTTTATTAAAGTGGTACTAGCCCCCTAAAATGTAGGAAATAAAAAATTGAAGGTAGATCTTGAGAATATGTTACTGTTTTAATATAAGAGTAAATTGCTGGTATAAGAAACAGTTCTTTTAATGTTTGAAAACTTTTGAAATATTGAATATTTTCACTAACTAAAAATTGATGATAGATCTTTTGTATTTAAAGTGTTTCAAAAAAAAGGATTAAGATTAACTGAGAGAAGAACTGTCTCTCATCTCAGCAATTTGTTTTTTTTTTTTTAAGTAACTACTTGCATAAATTTTAAATTAATGAACCAAAAATGTACGGACTGACTTAAAAAAAACCTAAAAATTTTTTATATGAAACTGATCGTTTATATAATTATTTGATCTATGGTTTTATATTATCAAAGTGAAGTATTGTAGTTTTTAAAGTTGCAAATTTTTAAAGAAACTATCCAAATAAATTAATTTTATTTGTAATTTTTCTTATTATTTCTTTTGAATTTAAAAAAAAATTTTTTTTTCTTTTACGGAGTATCAAACTCACATCTATTTACACCGGAGCCACTTTACTAACCACTGAACCATACAATTCTTACAAACTTATGGTCAGATTTCTAATATAAATGTATCACTAACTGACAGAATGAAAAATAAAGCCATAGACATAGGCAAGTTCATATATAAGTATATAATAAAGTGGAAAAACTAAGGTTTATTGCCTATATAACAAAAAATATGATTTAATAAAACCTATTCAAATGAAAAGCCTTCTATAATGTAAAATTAAATTAAAGTCGGAATTTTTTTTATTATCCACTTCTATCATCTTCTCTGGTTCAAAGGCCGATGTAGTTGGGAGAAGCTGAGAGTAGCAAAAAGTACTTTACTCCTTATAAAGGAACACCAACAATAAATCGGTTGATCTATATTTATTTTATAAGCATAATAATATTAAACAGTAAATACTAAATAAAACATAACATAATTGTTGTTTCTTCAAATTTTATCTTAAAAATTTCCACCTTTAAAAATCCCTTCTTTTAACTAACTACCTCGTAATTTTTCTTTTCAATTTATTTCATTTTTGAAATTGTATCAATAATTTGTTTAGGATTCAACTGAACACTTAAAACAGAAATAAACCAAAAAAAAACACTAAAACCCAAAAAAAAATTTTTTTATAAGATAAACAAAGTTCAAATCTACAATGAACTTTGGTTTGTATTCAAGGACGAAATCTTATAAGAAAAATCGTACAAAAATAAGAAAAAAAAATGTTAAACAATTGCTGGAAAAAGAAAATTACTGAAAGTAATGTTTAAGAACCAATTTTACATTACCGCCATCTTTCGTCAAAAATCTTATTATTAAAATACATCAACAAGCAAGTTGAAAAAAAATTGTAAACAAATTTAATTTTATAATACTCAAATAGTTGATTTAAGATTTTTTTGGAAGATTAAAAGGAAAGGATATTGATTGTAATTTCCCAAAGTAAAGGGATACGTATTTTTGTAACGTTTATCCATATTATAAAATGAAAAGAAAAAGAAAGACTAAATTGTCGGACCCTAAATTGAATGAACACAAATTTGTTTAAACTATTTATGAATTCAAAAAATATAAATATATAATAATATGAAAATTGATAGTATTTTGGGGAAATTGAAATTATTTAAGAAATAAGTTAAGTTCAAACACTTGTAAATTGAATGAAATTTGAATAATTTTGATTATAGGAGATCCTTTTACCGAAAAAAAGGGTTACGTATTTGTAATCATGTTTGCTTTTCTTTTGTCAAATTGTAAATATGTATTGAATTTATGCATATTATAGATTATTAGATCAAATATTTTCGGATTTTCATAATTTTTAAATTTAAAAAGAATAACGGGAAATTTTATGATTTGTTAGTTTTTTATTTGATATTTTTTATAAATTAAATAAATTAATTATATTCTTAAAAGTTCAGACATCAGATGGAGTGAAATGTCATTATTTACTAACGAATGGTGTTTTTATTAAGTGTAGATTAGTAAAAAAATATGGATTTCTAAGTGTAGCAATCAATTTGACAGTTAATAACTGTTTCATTTATTTCAAAGTAGATACACGATAAATGTTACTAGGCTTAAATTAACTAAGATTTTTATTATTTGCATTAATTGCTAATATTTTTATTTAATTAAAATAGTTTTTACTTTCATATATTTGTATATATTATTTTTATAATGCACTGTTTTTTTAATACCTATTATTAACTGTTTAACTGCTGTCTATACCATAGGTTGGAACAGGGAGACTTATTTTATTTTTAATAATATTTTGATCGTAATGAATTCCACATACAATTCTATTTTTGTTTATATTGTAATATTTTGTATTTGAGTTATATGGTATTCTATATCTGCGAGTTATATTATTCAATTAAATTATTTGTTTATATACTATATACTTTGATAACTAAAGTCAAATTACTAAATACGTAATAACTTTTCTTTGCAATCAAGAGCTCTATTGCAGCAACTACTTATCACTAATCAAATAATCAAATTATCATATCGTTGATAAGCTTATGTTGCACCAAACCAATATTTGACAATACAACCATAAAGTTTGATTAGTTAAAAACATTCAATTATCAAAAAAATGATTATTTGATTTGTGGTGGCTATTGGGGCAATAGGGCCAAAGTATTTTGTTTGTATTCGTAATTTTTATTAAATTTTATCATTAGTTATAGAATAATTTCTATATTAATGACAGTTATTTACACTTCGAAGCCTTTTTAGGAGTACCTACTTTTATCACTCAATCTCAGAATTGAAACACAGCGCAGTCTTCCAGTTGTCCCGCTCTTTTAAAATTAATGTTATTTGTTTTAAAACTCTGTCAAATCCTATATTTTAAAATAATTAAAAATTATTTCAAATTGTTCAAATTTAACTAAGTAATTAAATTAAATTTTAATAATTTTTATAAAACAATTGAATCATAATAAAAAAACATTTTTTTTTATAAAAATTAATTAAAAACGATGTTGCAAATTGCAAATATATTATTGCAATGTTATACTCGTATTTTTAAAATTATTTTCAATCAATTTTTTTTTTTTTTAGCAGTCTTTAGGGGGTGTTATTTATTTTCTAACAAAATTTTAATTTGAAATTTAAAAATGTTTTTTTTTATGGTTTTTGTTATTGTTGTAGTTTATTTTATAAAAATAAATTGACATTTTCTGAACTATATATTAATGCGATTGCTTGTATTTTAAATTTTCAGTAAATATTTTAATTTCTCGATTATTATATAAATTGCAAAACAACACCCCAAGGAAAGAATTGTTATACATGTATATATGTTTTTTTATATATGATTATAATTTATATACAAATTTAAATAAAATTTTACAAGACCAATAACAGATTTTTATTTAATTGAAATTTTTAACCCATTCAACGAATAGTTTACCTGAGTTAACAACTAGTACTTGAAGGTGTTTACATTGAGATGCAAGAAATTAAAGCCTGAACTGCAAGAAATCTTTATATATTTCAGCGTTGAAATCTTTAAGTATGTTGTGTTGTAGATGAAGAATTTCACAGAATTGAAAAACTTGTTTTTAAAAATTTTAACACCTAAGATTAATGCTGACATTAAATAAAAAACTCACCACACTGATTCAGATTCGGAATTTTACTTTAAATTTCTTCTTGAAAGAATTTTTTCTTATTGTGGGTAACACCCAGTACTAATGTTGTCTATAATTAAAAAACTCAACACCCTGACTTAGATTCAGAATATTATTTAAAACTTTTCTTTAAAGATTCTTCTACCTATTGTATTAATGTAGTATTATATTTTACTATTAAACTAGTCTTTAAAAACTTTCTACTTTTCGAACACCTAGTGCTAATATTCAATTTAAATATTTTATATATAAGAAACTCACCACACTGATTCAGATTGATAATTTTAGTTTTTATTTAAAAACGTTCTATCTATTGTCTGTAACACCCAGTACTAATACTGGCTCTAACTAAGAAACTCACCACACTGATTCAGAATTTTTCTTTAAATTTTATTTTGAAAGATTTAATACTTCTTGGGGAACACCTAGTACTAATGTTGTCTTTCAATATTAAACTCACCACACCTACTAAGATTTAAAATTTTACTTTAAAACTTATCTTTAAAGATTTCCTATATAATGTACGTAACACCCAGAACTAATGTTGACTTTCAATATTAAACTCACCACACTGATTAGCCAATTACTTATATTAAATGTTGAATAGAGTATTTCTATCAACCGAAATATTTTTTTTAAATCTTACTAAAGTACTTTTGGAAAAAATATTTCCTGCAAGGATCCCTTCAAGGACATTGGGGTTAAAAATGTTTTTATTTTATTTTTTAATAAAAAGGAAGTATGTAGAAAATATTTTTATTTAAATTGTTTAACACAAAACAATTTATTTGAAAAGAAATAAACATCCCTAAAGAACCATCAACTGTAATTTTTTCTAACATTGTTCATACATTGGCATTGTGTTTATTTAAAGTTTCAGTTATGTATTTTGGATATAGAACTAGAAAATTTTTCAATGTACTATTTTTAGTATACAATGACTGCTATGTACCACTAGAATTATATAAATAGAATTTGATAAGAAAATGTATAGAAATAGTAATATTATATTAAATATATAAAAATAATTTCATTTATAACATTGTAAGGGAATTGCAATTCAAAATTATCCAACCATAGTGTTAAATTACATACATTTTGAATGGATGAATAGAGTTTTGAGTTTTGAACTAAATATCTGATAAATAAAATACTGTGAAGTATTTAAAATAAATATATAACAAAAATTAAAAACAAGATTATAGTAGTCTTCTTTTGACTTTCTCGTATACTTATTCAAAACAATTTATAAATATCGCAATTTATTAAAAAGCGAGGATTGGTAGCCCTGTTTAAAAATATAATTAATGTAAATATAAATCCAAATCTATTTAATTATCCGAATTAATTACTTTACAATTATGTCCTTAATGCAACCCAATGATTCCCATTTCCCCTTATTTTGAGCTACTGACTTCATTAAGTCCAGCCTCATTGACCTGTGAAAATTCGTAAAAACATCAAAATCCAGTTTACTTGCGTTTGCAATACTTTACTTTTCATACGTGTATATACGAGGGGTTCTTAAGAATGAATAACTAATATTCATCTACGTACCTCTAAATATTTGAATATATTTAATATTAATAAATAAAATATAGCTTCATTCATTAATATATCAATATTATTTTAGAACTGAATACGGAAAATGTTTTAAGTAGTTTGAGAAGACTATTTTGTGTGTACAATTCTTCCCTTCCATTTTTCGAACTTTATTTTAAATTAAAAAATATTTTAAAAATTTAATGATACATTTCTATTAGTAAATGTACTAGTTCATCATTCAGATCGAAGATACTTGATTACCTTCATATTACATATTAAAACGAGGAAGAGTGTAGTAGAGTAGACTGTGTTAACTCTGGGATACCCGTATGACCGTATATATACATTATATCATTCGGTTAATTACTTTTGGCAAAATTTCAAACATTCAGCTTTATTAAGTGTAGAGTAATGCTCATATAAAAGAAGGAGTTGTATGGCAGCTACTCGAACCCTTTGCAGTAGACCAACCAAATTTTGCAGTAACTTTGGCCATTACACTAAACTATTTTTGGCAAAATTTCAGACACCCAGCTTCATTTGGTGTAGTGTAATCCTCATATAAAAGAAGGAGTTGTATGGCAGCTACTCGAACCCTCAGTAGTAGACCAACTAAATTTTGCAGTAACTTTGGCCATTACACTAAACTATTTTTTGCAAAATTTCAGACACCCAGCTTCATCAGGTGTAGTGTAAAGCTCATATAAAAGAAGGAGTTGTATGGCAGCTACTCGAACCCTCTGCAGTAGACCAACCAAATTTTGCAGTAACTTTGGCCATTATACTAAACTACTTTTGGCAAAATTTCAGACACGCAGCTTCCATAGGTATAGAGTAATGCTCATATAAAATTAGAAGTTGTATGGCAGGTACTCGAACCCGTGTACCAAAATGGCTGAATTTTAAACTCGATTCCGTTTTTTGCATAAAAACGAATTTGTGAAAATTTCATAATCCTAGCTCCTTTACTTTTTGAGTTATCGTGATGACGGACGGACGGACGGACAGACGGACGGACGGACATACATAGCTAAATCGATTTATTTTTCGATTCTGATCCGATCCATACACTTGAGTCTATATCTACCCCCCCTCCTTCTCTGCGTCACAAACGTAATGGCAAATTTATTATACCCTTGTACTATATATTCATACGGGTATAAACATTAAAAATTTATTAAAATAAAATTTAAAAAATTTGAAGAAAAATTCTATTGACATTGATAGTATATAATATAATAATTTTTTCCTTACTTCATCTCTTCCTGAGAATATTTTCTAAAATATAGAGCTTTAATTTGACTCTTCGATCTTACAATTCTGGTACTTCTGATTCTTCTATTATTTTTCCAGTCGGTGTTGGGTTTTAACTATTCTTAGTGGAGAGTTCGCGACGTGTCTTGTTTCTTAAAAAGCTGTTTTACGATTTTAATTCGTACTGCCTAGTAAACTCGTAAGACCCTTGAGATGTAACTGAAGAATGTAGGAACGCAACATTTTAAAATTTAAATTATATGTAATTGTCTTTTATAACTTAAAAACTTAGTTATCATAATTAATAAAATTCAATCATCTTTTACTTAAAACGTCTAGTTGGCGATGTAACATAGTTCCTATGGCCAAAAATTCTATCAAACTTCTGAATTTTTAAACCAGACAAAAGTTCCATAGTAAGTTAAGTAAAATTATAATTAGGAGAGTTTTTAGAGAAATCTTTAGGTTTTTATGAAATTAGAGTTCTGATTTCATTAGTATATACTTATATATAATAAGTATTTTGGATAAAGGCAAACTCTGATTTTGTGATCAACTCTAAGATCCAAGCATTTTTCCAAAACCAAAGCATTTAAAATATAAGTAGAACAGTTTCCATGGTCAGTCGCGTAATATGCTTGAGATTTCCGTTTTTCCCATGTCCCATATAACTTCTGACTCATTAAAGTGAGTCAAAACTTCCAAATGAAAATACACGCGTTTGGACTTCTGACACCTCACCGTATAGTTAACAATTGTCATATTCTAAGAAAAAAAACTATGGGTAACTAAATATGTTACCAAATATATTGTGGTAAAGTTGTTCTTATTTTAATTTTATTATGTGTGATATTGTATATGTATATGTATTCAAAAAAAAAATATGCATTTTCCAGCATTTTCCTGCTGTTTAGAAAAGTCTTTTGAAAAAAAAAAAAAAAAAAAATTTAAAAAATAAATGAAAAGAGATAGTAAGTAGTAGTAAAAAAATTTATATTGCAGTGGTTTTGTTTTGGTATATCATGTCATTTTATATTGCGTTTTTTATTTTTTAATAATATTTAATATAAAATATATAATATAATATAAACAATTGTATTATATATAAGTATGTACATTTAATATACTATTTGATATTTGTATAAGTTTTCTTTAGAAATAAAAATATGAATATTTATAAGAGTTGAATTTGAATTTATATAATGAAGTTTTGTAAGAATTCTTTTAAAAATAAGAATCAAAAATGAATCTATAGATATTTATGAGGACAATTTATTTTCTTTTGCGACCATTAGACGGATTCTTCTTCAAAGCGAGGAGGTCGACATGATTGGGAATTTGAAGTGCAATTAATGTTAATTTAACCTTGTCCTTAATTCTATTTATAAAATTTGTTTAAATCAAAGCAATTTTAATCAATAGTATTTTAAAATTAATATGTTTTCGATTTCAATCATTCTAGAATTAGAGTATTTGCGTTAGAGTTGGCAACCCTTTGTTTATTTCATTTTATTTTATTTAAAAGTATCATACTGCATGCAGTGTGATATGAGAATTAATATCTGTCCCTTTCGAGTGCGAAAGGAACCCTTTGTTATAGAACTCTACATTTTCAAATATCCTTGAAATTCAAATATTTTCCAACATGGCACAGTACTTTTCTGATGATTATAAGGGATCCTCAATACATGAGTCATCAATATTTACTAAAACAGAATTCAATTCAGATGATTTAACTTACAATTAAAATGATTCAAATCTTCATCGTTTGATGCATTCAATAAATTTTCAAAATATTCTTTCCACCTGCTTTTAATGTAAAGATTATCTTCTGCATCTCTAAATAAGTTCACTTCCAGATCACTAACTTACAAACAGTAATTGGGTCAACTAAGAGATAATTGTCTTAGGACTTTGTCGTAGGTTGATTGAGTTAAATAAGAGAGATATGATTACCTAAGTCTTCTAGCCCTATTATAGCAAATAGACGATTTATATAAAAGCTAACAATAACTTAGTTTACAAAAACCACCCGACCTCTTTTTTCGTAACCAAGTCTTGAACAATTGTTAAATATTAAATTGAATAGAAATATGGAAGAAGATAAAACTTGCAAAAAATGGTAAATACCGCCAATTTAAAAGTACTTATTCTAAAATACTTATCATTCTTTTAAATACTTATTTCAAAAGAATTTACTTTATGAAGATTTTTTTACAGGCCAGGAATGAAATATTTTTTTCTATTATTCTTTTTTTGTTATTAAATAGAAATTTTGTTTTAATTTAGATATTTTAAAAAATGAGGTGAATGTAATTTTAGTATTGTAATACAAAAAACCCATGATAAATAACTAAAAATGTCTACTAGTTGAGTAAATAGTTTCTAAACTGGTGAAGAAAAGAAGGTAAGTATAGAAAACAAAATTTCAAAAACAAATAAGAAAAATATCATAAAACCGACTTTTAATGGATAACACTACATTTTCTTTAGTTAAGTTGAGATGCAATTTAAAATTTAGCAGGAAGTTAATTTTTTTTATCTAAAGATATTGTGATTTGTGAATAGGATGAAATAAGAATTTATTGTATTTTTAAAATAAAAGAAAAACTGCGCATAGAGAATTAAAATAAACGGAATGAATGTTGTAAAATAAATTCAAAGAAAATCTACAAGAAATGCAGTAGTTAAATGTTGTTGAATAGAAATAAAATGTCGGATATTCGTTAAAAAAAGAAAATGGGTTGAAAATTATTTTACCTAGAGTATATTATTTTGAATAGATAGCAGAGAAGTTATTTATAAGTTTTTGATTCTTAAATAATTAAGATTAAGTATTTTAGAATTCTACAGTGAAGTACTAAGTCTATTTTTTGTGTTATGTAAAAATTTAGATTAAATTAAAGAACTTTCTGCATTTTAACTCTGATTTTTTTTTGAATTTTATAATGCAAGAAGGGGATGGATGTATTCAGAAACAAATATGAATATTATTTTTTTAATAGAAGATGTAAGGAACTTTAAGTAAAATCTGAATATTTGGACTTGTGGATTTTTTTTCTAAATAATTTAATTAACAAATTTTTGAGAACCACTGTAAAAAACATAAAAGAAATTGTTCTTAAACCGATAAAAAAGTTTTAATAAATTTTTTATAAGCTTATTTATCGATTTAAAAAAATTGTAAAATTTACCGATTCATTTTTTTTTTTATATTGATCGTTTTGGTTTGTGTCTATACTAGAAGTCTTCTAACACAGTTATAAGAAGCTTATAAATAATTTCAATGTAATTTTGGGTATTGAAAAGTGAAAATATATTATAAATTACATTTAGATTTGAAAAATTTTATTTTTATATTACAGAATTATTTAAATGTAAAATATTATTCAATTCAATTCAATTTACTATAAACATATTATCTGGTTAAAAATACAGGGTGGCGCAAAAGGACAAATATTATTTGAATGTTTAATAACTTTTTAAATTTATTTATATTTATTATTTTTATGTCAGAATTTTGTGAAGAAAACTTGGGGAATTGGAAATGGAACTGTACACATTAGTACAGCGATAAAAAATTACGAAAAGTTATGGAAAATCTACTGGAAAGAGCACAAATGTGCGAAACCGAAAATGGTCACCACTTGCGGGATTTAATTTTTCTACTTAAGCTAAAAATATTCCCCATTAATATACTGTATAACAAAAAAATAATAATAATAATTAACCGTTAAATAAAAAAGTTATTAAACATTCGTTTTGCGCCACCCTGTATAAGATAAAATATACAGGGTGGTTATTATTTACAATACAACCCCATTAATATAATCAGCTTTTACCATAAAGATTTACCATAAGGTGTTGTTTTAAGAGAATCTTCAAAAGGCATGAAATTTGTCAAGAGTTCTAAATTATAAATAAAGATTAGGCCTACATCTTAAAACTCAAATAAAACAGAGAAGGAAGGAGCATAAAATACCTAATGGAAGAAGGTTTGTAAATTAATGTACCAACTCCAATGTAAGATTTGAATTATAAAAATATCGTGCTACTAATAATTTAATTGAATTTTTTTTAATAAACCTTTATACTAGCTTTAGTCTATATTACTATTACGTCTATATATTACCATAACTTCTTTAGTTTTTGGATCTGTGAAGTTTCCAAAGAATTCAAAAGTAGAGCATTTTTACAGCAAATTTTTTAGATTTTTTAAAATAGATCACGGTAGACAGTTTACATAGACTTCAAAAGTTAATAATTTTAACTTTTTTTTAAAAACGTTTGAGCCAGATTCCACGTACAAATAATACATTTGCTTACGTTAAATCCGTTTTTCAAAGGTTTGGGAAAAGAATTTAAAAATTTAATAATAAACTGAAATTTATCTAAAGAATTTATAAGTATAATATTAACACGAATAGGGTATTAATGTAAAATTTTCTAGAAAGTTAATATTAAAAAAAACAATTAATTTTACTATTTACATATTACATTTATTTATATATATTACAGAATTAATATTTATTTCTTTTTTAATTTGAATATTTTTTATAATTTTTAATTTTAAACATTTTAAACATATATATTTAATATTTAAAAGCAAAAATCTCTTTTGCTTTATAACAAACAAAAAACAAAAAAAATTAATAGAATTTTATAAGTACAATACATTCTGAGTACCGCATTAGGATTCTTTTTTTAATCTATATGTTGGCAAAAATGGAACATGATAAGTCCAACTCCATCTAAAATTACAATGAAAGAAAATTTTAATAAAACAAACTTTATTATTGTATATATAAACTTACTTTTTTAATAAATCCATTCCCATTGGGAAATCATAATCAGTTGATGGTTTTTCAACAACATCACCATCACCCAAATCCATTTCTTTTGCCCATTCTACTAGACCACGTTCTTCGTCTGTTCCGGGTATAATGTTATCTAAGAAACATCCTAAAAATCCACCAACTAAAATTGTTGTACCTAATAATACTGATAATGCTGCATCAACTGTATCATTTCCAGTATTAATAGCACCAGGATTATTTTGCATCCATTTACATAATACCATTGGAAAGAAAATCGATAAACCTAATATGTATAGATTTCTTGATGATCTTAAATCAACATATTGTAATGTTGATAAACCGAATGCAATAATCATACCAAACATAACACAAAATATACCACCAACAACTGAATCTGGTATCATAATAAATATTGCACCAAATTTACCAATAACACCTTGCAAAATCATTATAAATGATGCCCATTGTATAACACGTCTACTACCAACCTGAATAATATGAATTTATATTAGAAAAAAAATCCAGTAAAACGATAAATTACTTTTGTTAGATACCTTTGTAACTCCAATAGCACCAACATTTTCACCAAATGTATTTGTACCATTACCAGAACCCCATAAACCAGCTAACATTGTACCAAGACCTTCAGTTGCAATACCTCGATTAATTGCATGTAATGGAGGAGAACCAGCCTCTGTAATTAAATATATTAAACATTAGTTATTGGATTCGTTATGAATAATATTTTTAATATATTGCAGGATCATGACAATGTCGTTGAATATGTCATGCACGTTTATTAAATTTTAATATATAATTAATTTATTTCTTCTCAGAATATTTTTCATTAAAATTACAAAGTATTGAATTAAAATTCCCAGCACTTTTAAAATTATTTTTAACAAGTTTTTTTTTCTTTTTTAATTTTTTTATTTTAAACCAGAATTGGTAATTCTTTTAAATGTTAATATATCTTTTACATTTAATTTTAAATAATAAAAAACTGTATAAATATTAAATAAATAAATCATAATTATTTCATATATAACATTTTACTTTCAAATAAAAGCCTGTTGATTCTAGGAAATTTAATTTCTTAAATCAAGTTATGAAAGAATAATTCAAAAAAAAAAAAGAAAATGATCACAGATCGGTTGGAAATTTTCTTAGAAGCTTTTAGAAAATTTACAAATATAAATATGTTACAGGGTGTAGAATATTCAGTCGAAATTCATATTACTAAAAATCACATTGACAACATTATTAAAACTGAAAACTTTTTTCGTGAATTGTGTTTTTTTTAAAATGTCACTGTGCTAAACATGTGATAGCCAAACTTCAATATGTCAAAAAATAGTCTGACCCTTTTAACTCTAAAATTTGGTCAAAACTTTTTTAACTCTGATTATGAAAAATGATTATATGTAGCTGTCTGTTGACTTCAAACATTGTTTTTAAGGAAGCTGTCAGAATATTTGCAGAAAACACACTCTAATTTTTTTAAGTTTTCATATGTCAAAAATTCTACAAAATGCACTTACTCTGAAATGTATAAACCCAAAAAATGGAACAATTATAAGACAATTATATGATAAGATAGCTATAGTAGTTCGCTATTTTCAGACATTTTTACAAAGTTTTTATTAAGTTCGAATTTTTAGTAATTTTTTGACAGATAGGTAAATATATTTAGCAAATTGACATTTTGCGAACTGTCATTTACCAAATAAATGTGGTAGCAAAATGTACCGACTTCATTTATAATTTAATTGAACAAGTATCTATAGTTTTTAAATTATAAACTTTAATTTATTTTGATTATCATTTTTCATTTAATAATGTAATACAAAATATGAAGAGACATGTAGAGATATGTTGGTAACGTACATTTATATCTGTTTATAATAATATCTATATACATATTTATTTACTGTAGGTTGTCAACACAGTATATGGAATTTTTCAATCATATTTTTCAATTATAATTTCATTTTTGATTTAATTTTAAAAAGCAATAAAATTATATTCAAATAAATAAGTTTTGGTTGCATAGAATTGTATATGGGTGTCAATTATTTGTATGTATATCATATTATTAATTGGTAAAGAAACTCTAATCCTCTATAAACATAAAATTCAATAAATATTTATTTTGTATATTTTATTTTTTACAATAATTTGTAACAACTGGGTGTCCCACTATAGTTAAATTATAGAATTTTAAACTATAATTATTTAATATAACCTGGGAAATGTAAACGGAGAACATTTGAGATACGATATGTCAATACCAAACATCGATAAATTATTTATTTGCTTGAGGTATAAAGTCATCAATCAATCTAAGTAATTTAGACGAAAAACTTAAAAATTTAATAACGGACTTTAAATACAGATACCAGCAAAACTTCCCTGTTAAAAAAAGGCAACCACCTTGACATAACCCAAAAAGCTAGATTAAAACCTTGCAATCCTCATTCTAAACAACCGTTGCAGGTCTCATCTTACGCAACTCTACAAAATAATATAAACTGCAATTTAAAGACGATGTAGCCGCCAAAAATTGGCACTCGTGAGATTAATGTCCGGTAAATTGCAATATTTGAATGCTAAGAATTTTAAACCATAATTGGGAGGATGTGGTCTATTTAAAAATAGAAGATTTGAAGACTTTCGTAACTTATTACAAATTTTTGATGGTTGCTATGGTAACTTGTTAAGAGGTATACTAATATTTTCATGATTTTAATTTATCACAATATATAAGTTTAATATTATTTATTTAAAAAAAAATTCCGTGGAAAACGTGAAATCGTAAATAATAAAAAAAAAATCTTGAATATATTTATAATCAGATTAATGATTTTTTTTTATTTGTTTTTGAAAATGTTGTGACAGCGAAATTTTGCATAATGTATACCTATACCTATAATTATTTTATTTTACACCTATTAAAATTTGTTCAATAATAAATATATGTACATATTTATAGTATTTATAAAACATTATCTTCATTAAATAATATTATCGTAAATTATTTACATTCTAATTGATTCATCATTGTAAAATATATAATATTTTATTAATAATATGTAAATAATTTAATTAGCATTTAATTTTATCTATCATTTTATTTATCTATTTTATACATTAGTTATATCTTCTATCTAATTTTAATTAATTCTATTATTGATGTAAAAGATACATATAATTTATCTGATGGTTGTTAATTTTAATTAAAAATTTATAGTAAATTTATAGTAAATTTTTGATTAACGAATTATTATAATACAATGTTTTTTTTTTTAGAATAAATTAATAAATAATATTAATTACTATACATGTGCAGTTTTAGTAATTAATTTTGTTATTCAAAATATTTCAGTATAAAAATATGTACAATGTATTAAAAACAAACGTATATACAACTGTGCAAATCTGGATAAAATTTGATGATTGAATAATATTGTATTGTAACTCTCACACTCTAAGGGGTTAAGCATTTCCTGGATCGGCGTATTAAAACCTAAACACACAAGTTATACATAGTAAAATTTGAGCACATAAACATTTTGTTTAAAAATTCTTAATATTTTTTTTATTTATTGTTCAACTTTACCAGCTCTAATCCGGTAAGAGGTTTAACCCATCGTTGATTGACGAATTAGACCCGGAACACAAAACTTCGACATGGCCAAAGTTAAATATATGGAAATTAGTTTAATAATTATCAAGACTTTTTGCTTTTGAAAGTAAGTTTTATAACCTTTTAGTCTCTAAGGGGTTAAACATACTTTGGATAACCGAATTATTGTAAAAATAAATATGTCATAGTTTCCCTAAATCGGAATATAAAACATTGTTTAAATGTAGACCATATCGATTTAAATTAAATATTTTTAAATAACCACGATAAAAAGCCCAACTTAGAAAAAAATCGCATAGCTGACAAAAAATTTCTTTAAATGGAAGGACGGCCATTTAAGAATTTAATAAATGAATTTAAAAAAAAAAAGGTTGTCAACACTTATAAGCAAATTGATTTTAATTAAAAACAATCAAAATTTAATTTTCAATCAATAATATAAAAATTAAAATAATTTAAATTGTTTATTATTTTTCAAATATGCTTGAATGCTTACAATTATTATGCTAATTAATTTAAAAAAGCTTTTAAAAAATTCAATTCATGTGTATAATAACTGTCAGATATAAGCAAATTGTTGATAAATCCGACAAAATGCATTTCAGTTTTTTTTTTATTATTTTAATATTCAAATTTAAACAGTTAATATTTAAGCTTTGAATTGGATAGCGCCATTCAAATGAAACATCAAATAAAATTTAACTACTACATTATAGAATATAAAATAAATTACCTAGAATGGTTTTATTAGGTGTTAACAAGAAATTAGACCATGATAAATGATAATCAATTAGATAATTTTAATATTGTAATTTGATAATAACATATATATATGTATTTGATTAATAAATTAATTAATAAAAAAATTAATTGGCTTTGCGAAAAAATTCTCCAAGAGAATATTGATTTCATCATACAAATATTGGGGACTTTTTTTGTTTTTAGGTTTGAGCACAATTTTATACTAAATTTACAATTTTTCTTAGATGTACAATACTTTTGTAGAGAAGAATTGCCCAGTTTTTTTAAGATTAGGATTAAAAACAAAATTTCCCTATTTTTCTTATGTGTAAACGTATGATTTTAAATTAGAACAGATCTTATGGCCTATCTACAATGACGCTTTCATGTCGCTCTTATGTCGCTCTCATGTCTCTCTCATTCCGCTCTCATTACGTAGTCAACAAAGGAGTGTCCACAATGAAATAAACATGACAGTGTTTTTTGACATTTTTTTGTTTACAAATTTCATGAATTAAAAAATATTATTATTATTATATAAATTTTATTAATATTTTATTCTGATAATTTTTTTTTATTTTTCAATAAAAAATACTTATCAAAGTTCAATTCTTTGACATTTGAATACGTAAAGAAAGCGAAAAAGTTAAAACCTAAACAACTTTCTTAATGACTGCGTAATGACTGCAACAATGGCTGCGTTTATTGTAGACACATTCATTTAATTCAATACATTTAACTTAGTTTGACAGATAACTACATGTAGAGGGCGGAATGAGAGCGTTCATAGTAGATAGGCTTAGTTTAATGTAAGTCCAGGAATATTTAAGTATATGAAACACATGATGAAACGCTACATGAGACAGAAACGTTAAAGGCTTCGACATGACTTTTATAAATTTATTAGAGCAACATTTTTAAAAAGCCATTGCACCTTTATTGCAAGTCATTGCACCTTAATTTTTTTGTGAAGCTACAAGCCTTTCCCGCAGCTAAAATTAAATATTAGAAATAACTCACTTTAAAGACGTGTATAACCTTACAAGACATGTTCGGTTACTGGCCGCTTGAAAGGAAAATTTAAAAAAAATTATGGAATTTCTGAAATAGAAAAAAAAAAAAATTAAAATAACGGTACATTTGTGACGTCACTAATTACGTCTCCTAATCATATATCCAAAACGGTTTCACCAACTTCCCTACCTACAATAGTTTATAAGTTTTTCAAAAAATTGGAAGGAAAACCAAATAGCTATAGAGATACAAAAAAGATCTGATAATGTATTTAAAGCAAAGTATACCCTCGAACCCAACCCCACAAAAATATTCTTGACTGATGATATTTTCATTTTCGGGACATTTTTCTTATGGATTCCTTTCATGGAGCCGATTAATCAATTAATATGCAAAATTTATAATAGAAAACTATTAAAAAACACTACAAAAAAAAGTTTGTGACTTGACATTAATATAAAAGTATTAAATTTTAAAGTCATCTTTTAAATAATTATACAAATTAATTTTGAAATAATATATAAAGTATTATATTGTTTAAATAAATGATTCCGTTGGTTATCAATTATGGTAATACGAGTACATATACTTGAATAAAACACTTATTTAAAAATGATTGATAGAAATAATTATAATTTAGACATTCAATGAAGCTTAATGTTTATTTTATAATTTTCAAAAGAGTGTTAAAATTCATTTGAATATTATGTTTATAATATTGTATGTCAATTATTTGACATTTTAATTATTTATAAATTTAAAACTGGGGAATATTTTAGGATGTTTAATAAAACTGTGTAATAGTTTATCATTAAAGTACTTGTATTATCTTCTTACCTGACATTTGTGAAACGGTTGGATAATAACTAATTGATTCAACAGTGCATGCTATTACACCAGCTAACATACCAAGAACACCTAAAATTAAGATTATTATTAATTTTTAATATACATAGTTTTATATACTTAAAATTATGTATATAATTTTAATATATATGTATATTTATTAATATCTTTACTTTTGTTATTAATTTGAATTAATTAAAGATATTTATATGTACATTAAATAAATACAAACCTGCAAGCGTAACTGTAGGAACACCAAATTGACCTGGATATGGTATATAAAACCATGAAGCATCTGTAAGTACACGTAATCTTACATCCGTTCTTGATGGATGTCCTTTATCAAAAACATTTGTTAATGTTAATATTCCACATAAACCCCACATTATTGCTATGGTAAGAAGAACCTACAAATACAAATAATATTTTGTAAAATTCTTTATGTACATATATATATATTATATTTGTATACATCAGAATGCAATTTATGAAACATTTGTTATGGAGGAAGGTAATTAAGATTATAAATTATTCAATATAAAGAATATTCCTATAGAAACTACTGGAAATAAATCTGCTCATTATTGAGTTTCATTTTATATACTGTACATAAATCTCCTTTGGGATACTTTAAAATCTTATTATTCATTATTTTGTAATCTTATTTACTTATATTGCACTTTAAATGATTTTAAATATTTAATGGTTTTCCATTTACTGTATTAAATTCAGATTGTATATAGGTATTTGAATAAAGTTTTAGTCTTTTATAGCATATGATGATCATTAAATTCCCTACTTATTATGCATTCAACAATTAAAACTCCTAATAATTTTTACTAATTTACTGGTGGAATGGTAGAAAATTTTTAAATTAGAAATATTAAGCCATTTACATAAATCTTTAAGAATAAAATGTATTTGCTAAGTGTTGGCATTTTCCTCATCCCCTGTAATCCCAGAATCCTATATTTTCCAAACCCGATTTCCCAAAATCTTTTTGCATACCTATTCTCAAAACCAAGCTGTATATTTGTTTCACTTGTCCACAGTTGTTGAAGTTGTATATTACCTTTGGGAAGTACGCACAATTCCATTAGGTGGCTTTCGAAACTTTCCATGTCCTTCGTTAAAAAAGAATCTGTATCTAGTCACGAAAAATGAGGAAGAAGGAATGTCATAGTAGAAATCGGGACTAGCATGATTTTTCTAATCTTGACGGAATTAATTAATTCTTGATACTAAATCCATGACAAAACTCTATACAATGGAGAAATAATCAAAACTCTGTCAACTAGTAAATATTATTTTAAACATTTTCGATCAATGTCTTCAAAATCTTGTTTGTGAATATCCAAAGTCTAAGAATTGGTGGATGTATTATTTGGCAGGAGAAAATAAATCCTACAGCAATAATGCCCAATATCTCTTATTTCCTATTTCGCGAATTAAACTTTATTTCTTAACTTAATTGTGAAATAAGGTCTTTTAGGCTTTATTACTTTAGGCTTTATTCCCCCCGCCGTTGTGATTAACATAAAATAAATAAAAATATTATTCTCTGTTACTAATACCTACCGGAAATAATTTAAATAATTGAAATTTTCGTATTTCTAATCCTTCACCTTTCCTATATGTTACAAATGGAACATTAACATTAACTAAAACTTGTGAAAATAACGTTAACATAGCAGTTGTACCAGCAGCAATACCCCAATGTTTTGATGCAGTTTCTGCTGCATGTTCAAACAATGTCAATCCAACTAATGATACAGTTGGTACAATTGTTAATGGTGTAACAAATTTTAAAACTTTTCCCACTAATCCTGTATAACCAATAATAACTTGAAATAAAGCTGATACAGCTATAGCACCAGACAATTCTCGCATTCTAACTTGCCACAATTCTAATTTTTCATCATCATTTAATTTGGCAATTTCTTCTTCAACTGGGCATTTCCATTGTGGTAAATTTAAAATTGCCAAAGTTGGTACTAAAAATGATATTGTACCACCTTGTACAATTGGTAAACGACAACCCCATGTTGCTTGAAAATATGTAACAATACCAGTTACAAAAATCATTGTTGATATTATAACACCACGATTTGGATCTTCATCAGCCATACATAAAGCTGGTGTCAGTATAAATGGTATTGAAACAATTGCACCAATCATTGTTAAATAATGTTGAAATGCTAATGGTATGCATAAGTACCATGGTGGTACATCATTTATACCATAAAGAAGTTTTGATTCTTTTTTTTCTTCTTTCGGAGGGATGGTCGAATTTTGATTTACCGTATTTGTTATTATAATATGATTATTCGGTTTTATTGGCTCCATCTGAAATTAGACAAATAAATATAAAATAAATATTTAATAATCAATTTTACTTTTATCAATTCAAAAGGTATTTATAATATCAATATATTATCATTATGAAGTACCTTTAGGCTTTATTTATTTACTTTTATGTAACATTTTTATTTGCCCTTTTAGGGTGAATTATGTTATCAATAAAACGGAAATAGAAACTTCATTATAACTAAGTTTCAAAAAATGTATACACACTATCAGCCAATTAGTTTTTATAAATAAAAAATTGTTCCAGTTCAGAAGATCGAATTTATACTTTAACTCTACTGGCTTGAACGTTTTATTATGTAATCAGCTGTGTGATCATTGCTAAAGTTATATATTGATATATCTCTAAAACTATTGGCCCTACAAATACAGTTATATATTTTCCGACCTCGGACCATCTTAACCTTAAAATTAAGGTTTCATTTCTGAAAATAAGACTTATAATTTCCGGTACCTCAAAATAAGAGTTTGGGTTTACAAAATTATACTTAAAGATTATTATACAAATTTAAGTTATTGTAATTAAAAGTTTATACGGTAATTATGAGTTATAAAGTTCCAATTAAATTGCTTTACTTGTTGCTATAATTGTTTCTTTATTTTATCATAAGTGCTATTATAAAACATCTGCAATTAAAGAGTGGAATAGGTATAATTTTAGAAGATTTGTAAGGGGCTTGATAACCTTTGAGGAAAACTAATTTTTTTTTGAAAAATGTTTAACCCTTTAGAAGACGATCTCACATTTTAGTAACTTTCATATTTTTTTAAATTAAAGCGAAATAATAGTTTTTAAATTTTTTAATACTAAGCATCATTACAAAGTAACAACCATAATTCAACTTTCACCATTATGATATGTGATAATTTTATTATAAGCTTATAAAACTTTTACAAAATTCTGATGAAATGTATAATAAAAAGACCGACATTAAATAATTTAAACTATATTATAAACTTAATTTTATTCTTAGTTACAATATAATAATGAATAAATAAATAAAAAGATAATAATTTAATATATATATATATATATATATTTGATAAATATTAACTTATTAAATAATATTAAGTTTATTTATTTATTATTTTATTTAAATTGCATTAAAACTTAAAGTTTATTTAGTTTAAGTTTATTGAGTTTAAGTTCAAGGAAATATTGTTTGTATATGGAATTATAGTATTTTCAAGTTTAAATGGACGCAATTGAGACCTTGAATTAATTTATTTTAAGTAAATTTTTTTGAATTCTATACCCTAGGTCATGATTGAGTTTTTGAATAAATTGAGCAGAGGAGCAGAGGAATTATTGAAATCTTGTAATTTTTATGTATACGTGTTGTACTATTAGTCATTTAATCTCTATTAGGACGTTGGTAGAAAAGTTATACGAAAGTTGATTAAAAGCTAATTAAAAGCTGATTAACCAGTTTTTAATTTTATATAAATTGAATTTTTGATTCGCTTAAGCTAGATTGCTTTCAGTGGCCGCATCAGTTAAGCGTTTATTTCTTAAAATTTCAACTTTATCTTAAGTAAAGTTAATTTTACTCAAATTATATTAATAAACTGCAAACTTTTTGAAATTAATTAAGTAATAAACGTTTTTACGAATAAAATCATATAATAATTTTGATATATTTTGAAATTTAATTGTATATATTCTCCAAAAAAGTCACGTTCTCTAGATAATTGAATTTATAGATTGCACAATACTTAAATTACCGATTACGTCACTGAAAAAACGAATTCAAACTTAATTAGTCTTAAATTAATAGTTTTTTAATAGTTAACATTTAAATAATAAGAGCTATTACATACTTAAATATGGGTTGACATGTTATTACATATGATTTTGATTTAAACTTAAAATTTTTAATAACTTAACTGAATACCTACTAATTTAATACACTATTCTTACGTATAGTTAAGTGATACAATAATTAATACTTTAATAAACATTTTTATGCACTTTATTTGAAGATGGCAACTTTTGTTTTTTAATTTTAAACCCAAATCAAATACATGTTCTTCTTTTGATCTAACATTCAATTTTGGGGGGATGGTCTCTTCTTTTAATTTCAAATTAATAATTAATTTTGTTAAATGTGGTATTGCGGTTAATTTGTTTTTAACTCGAATAAAACCCCAAACCACAACCACACCTTTTCATATTTTATAACTTTTTTTTTTAAATTTTATACTAATTTTAACTAAATCTACTTCACATTTTGTATAACATTTAATACAAAGTTAAAATTATACGTGGTAGTTTTTAGCTTTATACTTAAAAAATACTTACAAGGAGACTTTCAAAACTCCGAGCTGCCTTCATCTTTGGAAATATCTTCGATTCTATTCCCAATTAAATGAAAAATTCCACTTCTATTCCCAGTTCAATATAAAATGATTTAAACTTATTTTTGTATGTTAAAAATTTCCCACATGCAATTCAGGGCAATTGAACCACAATTAGTTTTCCTCAAAAATTTTATTTCCTCTCTTGTTAGGGCTTAATTTTCTCTTATTGGGGTTTTATTTCAATTGATTGATTTTCTTTTAAAATAAATTCTCAAAAACGTTTTTTGAACGAATAAACTACATTATAAGTTAATTTTTACTTCCACCAGAAATAAAAAAAAAAAAATTAGAAAAATTGAGAACCTTGACAATCGCTAGCAGACTGTATACTAAAATTTTAATTTATGCACAATTTTTTGCAACGGTTGCATATAAAAAAAAAAAACGGTTGTGTTGGACGCTAACAGTTAATATCAAAAATGGCAGTTAAAAAAAAAAAGAGAACAAAAAATATCTCGAAGTAAACAATAATTTTTTTTTTTTTAGTTCTACTACAATAAATTGATAAAAAAATTTACGACCTTTAAAATTATTTAACCCATTGCCTACTGCATGTTGTTCAGGTGGTTGTGGTTTCCTAAGATATTTGATTTTAAAAAATGGTGAACAGTTTTTATTGAACTGTAACAGTTGTCAGTTATGAGTGAATTTTTTGACTGTTATATACTGAAGAAGATAGATCGTAGGCTGGGAAGACCTTCAGGGAATATGTCCAATGTCAAATCTTTTGTTTATGTTCAATTAAACTTTATTTTATCGATATTAAGCTATGCAAACGTTCTAAAACCTTTGGGAACATGGAAATTAAAACTGTATTTTGTTAAAAATAGGTTTTGTAATTTTGCATTAAAGTACATACAGAGCTGGCAAAATTCCAATACTTTGGTATTTAAGAAAAATAACAACTACCAGTATTTTTACTGGGAGAATATTCATTAAAATTTAAGAAATGTTACTGTTCATTCTAATTATACACTGTTTCCGCTGTACGTTGTTTTTGTACACAAGCTTAATGGGGGTTAAATCAATTTTTAAAATTCGATTCATTGTTATGTGTGATGTGTCTAACAATATATTGATGCATTATAAACATTTTGATATAAATCATTCAAATTATTTTACGTTTTAAAATATTAAACAAACTTAAATATTTTTAGTTAATATTTAAAATTTATACTTTGATTGTTGGCATCAAAACTTTCCCAGCTCGATGATATTTAATGGAATTGATTTTCTCAAAACATATAATTATATTGAAAATATTAAAAATGCAATAAATTTCTAAAACTATTAATGTGTGTATGATAAGGGTTAATAATAATATAGTTAATACTATAATCTATTGTAGAACATAGATAATTTTAAGTAAATATTTAAAATGATCTAATCATATTAACTTAACTGTGTTAATAATAATAAATACTAGTGTAAATAATTATAGGTATATTTAATATGTAGGTGATTAAAGGTGAGATATTTATGGTATATTCAGTTAAAAAATGTAAATTTCAAACACTCCTACCCTGCTCTGAACTTTTCCTTATATTATAAAATTTAGATGCATTTTAAAATAGAATTTTATGCGAATAAGAAAGACCACATTGTATGTAAAAATTTTTCATTGACAACTAGAAAATACTGGTAACACAATCAATTAACAAAATTTTAATACTATTAATTAAAGGTAATTAGACTGTGAAAATTATTGATTAGAATTCTTTTGAAATAAAATTTGAGATTTTTGTTTTATACTTGGTATAAAGTTTGGTGCAGTGGCGAGGCGCCTACGGAATTAAGACCTGCGGGTTTTAAATCAATTATTTTTAAAAACAACATTTGTGGTCTTAAGTTCTTCAGAAAAAATTAATAAATCTTACCTATAGCTTTTCATTTTAATAGTCGTGGGACTTGAAATCATTTCTGAAAAAGAGTTAAATTGACTGGATTTGATTTTTTTTTGTTTTTGTTTTTTAGCGCTAACACATACAATTTAAACATGAGATAGTACTAGGCCTTATAACATGTAGAATCGTCTTAGATTTTCAATATTTACAATTCTATTTTTTTTTTGTATTATAATATTTTGTATTTGAGTTATATGGTATTCTATATCTGCGAGTTATATTATTCAATTAAATTATTTGTTCATATTTTGCATATTTTCATATTTTCAAATCATACATATTACATTTCTAATATATACGAATATAACAGTTGTATAAGTATAACACTTTGTTTTCCAGAAGCTTAAAATTCTGGTGAAAAAAAAGAGGTCTTCATATCATTATTGTATTTAAATCAATAACAAATAATCAATTACCAAATTACATATTTCTCAATTTATTTATTTAATTTTTTATTAATATAATAGCAAAAATACAAAAATTTAGCATACAAATTACAATTATCATTTAAATAAGTCAACAATTTGTATTTATAACTTATTAAACAAATATGTAATTGAAAATTATATTGAATATAAACAAAAGCTATTGTCGTGATTACAATAATATAGTTTCAATAATTGGTGAAACTTCCGGAAAGGGGTTGTGAGCTATCAAGATGACGTCATCACATAACGGTACTAAATATCTCAAAGTTTTCGAATATATATACCATTAGTGGCGATGGCGCCATCTAGTGGTCGAAAAATGCATTACAAAATGTTCCTAAGATTTTGTAGCATTTTTATTAAAATGTTATATTTTTCCTGTTAGTCCATAAACTGGAACCAACTACTTACACTATTGTAGGGCATGATATTGTCTTTCATAAACATCTTGTTTCATCTGGATCGGTGCTACCATTTTTGAGATATTGCAATTTAAAGTGAAAATTTAAAAAAAAAAAAAAAAAAAAATCAAACTTTCAAAAAAACTACTATAACTGTGAAATTTTCAAAAACACCCTGTATTATTATTATACCATTAGAAAGGTCTCTTAAAACTCTTTCCAACGGTATATAATAAGTATGGCATATGTTGACAAATAGCCCCACCAGAGAACATAAATGCAAAAATGACCCAACAATTTTATTAAAAAATACATTTTCATACTTTATTTGTCATAAATTTATTTTGCCTTTTTGTTTTCCATTTGAAATATTTATTTTAAAATTTAAGAATGTACTTTATAGTTTGATACAATATTGAGTTGGGTTTTGTTTAGAGGATTTTTGAGGTATTTATATGTATGTAAAGTATAATTAGAAAGGACCTTAGAGTTGGTTATAAAGTCAGAATTATACGCTTTTTCCAGAATATTTATATACTAAGATTTTGAAGATTGACAGGGTTTTGAGTTGGATATAAAATTACGCTTATACTGTTCTAACAACCTGTACAACATTCAAATGCGAAATAAAGCCATATCGAGAATTTTTTTACGTAGGGCTTTATTTCGCATTTGAATGCGAAATAAAGCCATATCATTTTCTAAAATTTTACCAAATAAAGCCATATAGTAAAATTGATACAAATTCTAACACTAAAATGAAAAGAATGGTATAAGAATTCGGATACCTAATTCATTCAAAAAATTAATAAGTTCCTAATTTTTTTTAATACACTGTAATAAAACATGTTAAATAATATTATATTTTCATTACGGGGGCTGCCGCCCCCGAACCCCCGCTAACTCAATTATTGAAGCTAGATTTTGAATCCAACACTAAAATGAAAAGAATGGTATAAGAATTCGGATACCTAATTCATTAAAAAAATTAATAAGTTTCTAATTTTTTTAATACACTGTAATAAAACATGTTAAATAATATTATATTTTCATAACGGGGGCTGCCGCCCCCGAACTCCCGCTAACTCAATTATTGAAGCTAGATTTTGAATCCAACACTAAAATGAAAAGAATGGTATAAGAATTCGGATACCTATTTCATTAAAAAAATTAATAAGTTTCAAATTTTTTTAATACACTGTAATAAAACATGTTAAATAATATTATATTTTCATTACGGGGGCTGCCGCCCCCAAACCCCCGCTAACTCAATTATTGAAACTAGATTTTGAAGCCAACACTATAATGAAAAGAATGGTATGAGAATTCGGCATAGCTATTTCATACAAAAAATAATCAACCCTAATTAATAAATATAAATATTCTGGAAAAGGGGGCAATCCTGCTTTTGAATCCAACTCCAAAATCCCTCCTAATTGAGAATCCCACATATACACATATATATAAATATTCTGGAAAAAGCTTTAAGCCCTGCTTTTGAATCCAACTAACAATCCCACATATACACATATATAAATATTCTGGAAAAAGCGGCAATCCTGCTTTTGAATCCAACTCTAAAATCCCTCCTAATTGAGAATCCCACATATACACATATATAAATATTCTGGAAAAAGCGTAAAACCCTGCTTTTGAAACCAACTCTAAAACTCCTTCCTAACTATTTAAATAAAAAAGTTTGGAAAATTAAATTGCTTCTATTTTCACAAATAAAATTACTTCTGATTTTGTAGCCTAAGGGCCTTTCTAATTATATTTTTACATACATATTTAAATAAAAAAAATTTTAAAACTTTGAGGTTGTCACCTCCAAAATCCCTCAAAACAAATTGTCAGAACCTAACTCAATATTGTATCCAAACCTAAAATGCATTCTTACATTTTTAAATTTGCCAAAAAGGCAAAATAAATTTATGACAAATAAAGTATGAAAATGTATTTTTTAATAAACTTGTTGCGTCATTTTTGCATTTATGTTCTCTGGTGGGGCTATTTGTCAACATATGCCATACTTATTATATACCGTTGGAAAGAGTTTTAAGAGATCTTTCTAATGGTATAATAATAATACAGGATGTTTTTGAAAATTTCACAGTTATAGTAGTTTTTTTGAAAGTTTGATTTTTTTTTTTTTTTTTTTTTAAATTTTCACTTAAAATTGCAATATCTTAAAAACGGTAGCACCGATTCAGATGAAACCGGATTTATATGGAAGGCAATATCATTCTCTACAATATTTTATGATGTTGGTTCTAGTTTATATTCTTACAGGAAAAATATAGCATTTTAATTAAAATGCTACAAAATCTTAGGAAATTTTTGTAATGCATTTTTCGACCACTAGATGGCGCCATCGCCACTAATGGTATATATATTCGGAAACTTTGAGATATTTAGTACCGTTATGTGATGACGTCATCTTGATAGCTCACAACCCCTTTGCGGAAGTTTTGCCCAATAATTCTGACAAAATTTACGTTTGTAATTAGCTCTAATTACTTTTCAAAAAAAAAAAAAAATCCAATTTAAACAAATTCCCAAATGCAATTATGTTATATACCTATATGTCAACATATCTTCATTTTTCTAGTACAAAGTGTTCCTATTGTTTCTGGATAAGCAAGCATTTTGTTTATTATTTATTATAATAACAGTGAAAAGATAATAATATGTTATACAGGGTGTACGAAGAATTTGTTGTGTACCTTGAGAAGATAATTCAGAAAGTTGAAGCAAAATAGATATAACTTGATAATAGCTGATATTTTCACCCATTTCCGAGATTATGGAGTTAGAGACTATTTATATTCAAAATACATATGGTCAAGCTCTTCCATATATCCAAATTCATAAGGTAAAAATTAATATAGAATAAAATGTTATATAACATTTTATAGTTTCTCCGATATTATTAAAGATATTCGTTAATACTCGTTTATTGGAAATGTATAAAAATAAAATCTTTCCTAATTAGATATTTTGCATTTGTTTCAACTGTTTTAATTATTTACAGAATATACAAAGGTCATTTTCAGTACACCCTGTATTGTACACAACATATATGAATACTTAAAGTATCTTTAAATCAAAAACTTTTATTACCTTAGTAGAAGCATTAAAAATAATAACAATTTTGCACCTGTTCTTATAACAATTTATCTACTGAAAAATATTCGAAAATATCTTACTTCATTATTGCCTATAATTAATTAAATTAAACTTCTATCATAATATTGTAAAAATACCGCTTAGACTTCATTATATGTATATTTTAAATTCCATTGCATATTTTTCAATAAAACTTTGTATTATCTTACAGTAAAATTATAATAAATTGAATTAAATTAATTTGAACATTAATTACATTCCTACATAAAACAGTAGCAAAATATTTGAAATATGTATTTAATATTAATATTATTATTTACTGTAACAAAATGCCTTTTAAAATGTATGCTATATACATATATGTTTGTATAATATTACATTACAAACGATCAAAGTAAAATATTCATAAATAAATAAAAAAAAAAAAAAAAAACATTTTCCATAATAAAATATGATTTAATATTAATGTTAAGTATCTATAGATTTATATGGAAAAAATACAATTATTTTAAACATGGGAGTAAATACAAGTAATAAAATAAAAATATAATTATTATTATAACAGTAAAAAATAACAAAAAAAAATAACAAAAAAAAAAGCTGTTTAATAATCATTTCTACATTAAATCATTCCTTAGCGACACCGACACTACGGCAACATATTTATGATTTGAAGTGTTTGCAAGTCATATGCAATTCAAAAGCTCATAAAAAATATCACTCATTCTCTCATTATTTTTTTGTTTTTTTTGTTTTTTTTTTTAAACGTTATTTTATTTGAGTGAAGTAAACGGCTTTTTACAATGCTACTTCACTTTAGTTGAGTGATTTTATACTTACTTTTGAGAATTTTTTTTTTAATGTTTAATGTTTTTTAAATAAATCCATACAAAAAGTTGTGAGGTTGCATTTAAAGAGTGCTTTTTAAAAGTTTTTGAACATGTTATAAAAAAAAACTAAGTTAAATTAATTAAGAATTTTTATTTAATATAGGTGCATTTTATAAATATTATTATTTAAAATTAAAAATAAAAGGAGAGAAAAATAAAATAAATTAAATTAAATATGTGTGGAAAGTTTTGAAATTCTAAAATTAATAAAACTCGTAACACATTTTAATTTAAAGTGATAATTATTTAAGTAATAAACCAAACTATGGTGTTTAATGAAATAGAAAAGAAGCCGTTAATTTTGTGTTTATTTTTTTATTATTTTATGATATAATTATTTAGTTAAATAACGTTTCTAATTAAGTTAGGTTTTCACCTCACACGTTTGTTGAAATTTAAGAAATTGAAAGTGAAGCTTTGTTTCTTAACTTACTTTGTGGATGAAATCAAGTTCGGTAGTACATAAAATCTAGTAAAATCTTTTAATCCAGTATTCTTCTCGCAGAAATAGAAGAGTTTGTAGTTGAATTTTTTTTAGAAATCCTTTTAAAATTGAGAAAGAGTTAAAATAGAGTTACAGTTACAGTTTTTAAGACAGACACAAAACTTAACTTGTATCATATTCTAGTTTTAAAATATTAACCAATATTCAATTTAAAATCAGTACATTTTTGTGTCTTTTAGCTTCATAGTTTTTCATGACATGAGATTTCAAGATGAATTTTGCATCAAACACGAAGATATATAATCTTAGTTTTGAGGTCAGCAGCAGTTTTCATTTTAATTTATATTAAGGATTCGGCTTTTTGGATTATTTCAATGTTATTGTTTTTGAGAGGAATAATACCTATGGGCTCTCTTCTGCTTAAAATAAATGAACTGTGTTTTGGATTACTTATGCATTTTGGAAAGAACTTTATTATGATAAAAATTTAATTGATTTAGAATCAGTTGATATGCCTATTTAAGAAGATACAATCTTCTTTTTTCCACTAATTTATTATTAATTTTACAGGATGATTACTTATTTAAAAAAAAACATTTCTGATCCTTTTTTTTATCTTCTTTAATTTTGAAACAGAGTTAGGTTATATGCACAGCATGACAGACGCATATACATTTATTCCAATATTAGTTGTAAATACTATTAAAAGTGACTGTAATATTATTAAAAATTCATATTGCGAATGTTATTAATTAAAAATTATGAGACTTTTGAGATACAAAACATACATTGGGAATTAAATAAAAATATAAAAAAAAAAAAAAAAAATATTAAATTATATTTTTAAATTCATGATTAACTCTGGGGAGTTTTAAAATACACCAGTTTATTGCAATTTAAATTTTTATTTTTACAAAATGTATTTCTTAAAAAAAAAATATTCCATTATTTTTATTAAAAATAAATCTTTGGCAAAAAAATATTATAATTTATTTATAAACAGAAATCAGCGGAAAATTAAATGTAAAATCTGGGAAATTAAAGTTAAGTAAAAACTTTTTGATAAAAGATTATTAAAAATATTTAAAATTGTATTTAATATAGTTAAAATAAAATTTTTTATAAAATTAAGCTTGTAATTAAGGGAGATTAAGTTACTGAAAAGTTTTCATAATATTATAAATCTGTTTTAATTTTTTTATTATTTTATTCCTTAATCCGATGGAAATTGCGTCTTCTGAAAAATGTCCAAATCATCAATAAATTTTTTAAAATTTGAATGAATAAGATGAACGTTTATGATTGATATGAGACTGAGCTCTAGTAAAGACTTTAACCATGATATTACAGCAAATATGGCAAATACTACCAAGCTCATCAATACACCGGTAAGATGGCGAAACACGGCATATGGAAATTCGTTTTTAAACGCGTATTTCGCGGTTATGGAATCAGTTATGTAATGTGTTTTAAAGTTGGTATTTATATTTCCAATTTCCTTTTCCAATCCTGGTTTTTTTACAAAATAATTACGTCCAATCGATAATATTAGAATGCAGCCCAAAAGTCGAAAATTAATATAATTTTAATTTACTATTCGTTTAATTGACATTGAATAGTCGGTTAATACTTAAGTCTTAAAATGTATTACTAAATATTTTCCACTAATTATAAACTAATTATACATGCTAAAATAGATTTTACATCAATTAAAGATTCTTTTTTTAATTTAATCAAAAAATTGAATAGTGATTAATTTAATTGATAATAAAAAAGTCACGTGCCTTGTTGTCTACATTTGGAATGAATTTTTGGCATAAATTATTGTAACAATGAAAAAAAAATTTCAAATTGTTGGCAGATGTATAAACTTTTTTTATATTCCGTGAAAATTTTAGCGTCTCATTTGAGATTAAAGAGCAATATGCCGCGGTTTTCTGTCTAAAAGCAATATAGCGCCCCATAGACTTTTCCTTAGTACAGACTTTAATAGACTTGATTATTTATGTACTTTTGCATATTTATAACTCCGATTACCTAATTGTTATTAAGTTTATACTAATTTTAATAAATACTAAAATTCCTCTGAAATAATCTTAAATGTTTTAATTTAATGATTTTTGTTGAAATTTTGAAGAAAATTCTAATTGTGCAATCATTCATAAATTACTTAATCATATTTAAAATATTTAAATAATAATAACTAATAATATAATAATAGTTTTATTAATATATTGATTCTAAGAAATGCATTGAATTCCACATTATTGAAAAATATCTCAAATTTTCTTGGAATTAATAATCTATTTTAGTAGTTTTAATAAACTTTGTTCACATTTGTCTAAAATTATTAATAATTTCAATAAATATTCAATTAACTAATTTCATGACATCATATAATTTATTAAAAATTGCACAACAAAAATATTGTGAAATATAATTTGATTGATTTTGTAATATTTTTATAATTTTATTTTTGGTTATTTTTAATTATTTGTAAAAATAATGGTACATTGAAAGAGGCATCTATTGGAAGGATAATTAATACCGAGAAAACCTAGACTTCGGAGACGACTTCTGTCCAATTATTTTTGAAGATGCACAACCTAAATTAAATCACCTACATCTAACATCCCTTGAAATTGACCTAGGTATTAACGTCAGTAAAACTAAATGACAACCCATTCAAATTAGACGATCGAGCCATTGAATCTATAATTAGTTTCTGTATTCTAGGGAGTATCATCTCACCTACAGGTGGCACCAACGCAGATGTACTAAAAGAGAAACGATAAAGCTAGAACAGCCTTCATAGACCTTGCCCCATATGGAAGAGTTCGCAAATATCAAGACAAATCAAACTAATAATATTAATTTCGTACGCTGAAGCGAATCATAAGTTCCTCACTAATTCCATTAAGAATAAATTACAAATCTTTATAAATAAACATCTCTGAATAATTTGCTGTATGTTCTGGCTTAAGAGAATAAGAAATGCAGACTCGTGGGCACTAACAAACGAAGAATCACAAATTAAGCAAATCAGCGAAAGGAAATGCATTTAGATTCTAAATGAGCTCTAAACTAAATTTAATTTAAAACAAAAATTTCGAAGCTGTCATGTGACTTTCTAAAATAAATTTCACTTTGTTTAATTAATCACCTAATGAATTAATTAATCACTAGTATCGCCCTGTGCTCGAGATTCGAGCTATTTTTGCTTTTAAATTTACATACAAAATTAGTTTTTTGAAATTTATAATAGACTAATTTAACACGAAAAATTATATTTTTTTTCCTATACGTAATAAAATATATTGCAACAATGTTGTCAACAATTCTTGCGCTTGAAATTTGCTAAAAAAAAATTTATAATTTTTTCAGTTATAAAAACGTTGTTGTATTTTTGAATTTTATTCCTATAGCTAAAGTCGCTTTAAAGAGAGTATAATGTGATACAGTTATTGAACAAAATAAGCGATTTACATTCTAAATATAAATAGTGTTCTAATATATAATGTTCTGAAAATTTGATGATGGTGTATTCTGTATCCTAATTAAAAAGCTTATTCATAGAGCATAATATGTACAACAAAATTTAACATACCTATCATAATTCATAAGTAAATAAGTTAAGTACTTAGTATTATATTATATTGAAGCTGCCAAAATACAAAATAATAGTTAAGTTGACAGAAGTCGAGATTTTTTTTAAAATCACAACTTTAAGATTTATAACATACCTATCTATATTGATGATTTTTTCCTCCCCTTGTTCCATTTTTAAATTTAGTAGCTACATAGGCAAATAAGCACTACATTTCAATAATAAAATCTTAAATTTTTACTACAAATGTATGTACATATTATACCAAAAACGATTCTGAATTCTTTACTTTACCTTATATTATACCTATTTGTATAGGAGTGAACTAACTACTCTTTTTACAGCTACACCACACTGCCTCTTGAAGAATAGTAGATGAAAGGAGTAGATAATTAAATATTTATTTTACCTTAATTAAAGCATACGACGTACAATTTTTATACGGCAGTACGTCAATATGTCTATCTATATATCCGTAAATTGATAAGCTTTTTAATTAGGATACAGAATACACCATCATCAAATTACACACAAAAATATTTATTTGAATGTTTTAATTTAGAACAAAAAATTTTATTAATTTCATATAATAGGTATATATATTTTGAATTATTTTCAATATAAGATATTTTTTATTAAAACATAATCTTAGAAATATAAGAAAAACCAAAAACCATTTGTCAATTTGTAAACTTTAAAAATCCGATTACAGTACATCGCGTTACGCGTATTTTGGTTGCTCTCATGTAAATTCATGTACCTATTTATTTCTAAATTTTTTGACAGAAATTATACGTCAAATTTTATGTAAGTTTAAGTTTAAGATTATTTTTTAGTTTTTTTTTGCGAACATATTATAGGTATTTTCAATTATTTTGAATGTACTTATGTTTTTTTAAAAAAAAAAATATTATTTTAAAATATTTTATTTTGAAATCTAAATCGTAGCAACATCAGAAAAAACAATTACAATATTTTTATATTATATTTTTTTTCCTATACGATTTGTCAATTTGTAAACTTTAAAAATCCGATTACAGTACATCGCGTTACGCGTATTTTGGTTGCTCTCATGTAAATTCATGTACCTATTTATTTCTAAATTTTTTGACAGAAATTATACGTCAAATTTTATGTAAATTTAAGTTTAAGATTATTTTTTAGTTTTTTTTTGGGAACATATTATAGGTATTTTCAATTATTTTGAATGTACTTATGTTTTTTTAAAAAAAAAAATATTATTTTAAAATATTTTATTTTGAAATCTAAATCGTAGCAACATCAGAAAAAACAATTACAATATTTTTATACGCTTTGTCAAATTTTAAAATTTTAAATTCCGAAGTACAGTACACAACATACCTACTTATTTCAAATTTTTTTGTCAGAAACTGCATGCCGTACGCGTTTATTCTGGTTGATCTGTAAAGAACACATAATTTTTCTTAAGAAATGTTATTTTTTTGTTTCTGCAAACATACTATAGGTATTTCAATTATTTTGAATATATGTAAAGTATTTTTAAAAAAAAAAATACATAGGTATTTTTAAAAACAATATTATTTTAAAATATTTTATTTTTAGAACAGTAACAACATAAGAAAAAACAATAACTTTTTTATATGCTTTGTCAATGTTTAAATTTTAAAAATTCGAGGTTCAATAAGTTATTCTCATGTAATATCATGTACTTAACTACTAATTTAAAACTTTTTGTTAGCAATTATACACCATAAGCGTTGATTTTGGTTAGGTCCAAAGGAACAAATCATTTAAATTGCAAATTATTTTTTTAAGAAAGATTTTTCGTTTTTAATTTTTTGCAAACATATTTCAATTATTTTGAATATATGTTTTAAAAAAAATTATTTTAAAAAAATATTATTTCAAAATATTTTATTTTTAAAATTTAATCGTAGCAACATAAGAAAAAACAATTACCTACAATATTTTTATACTCTTTGTCAATTTTTAAATTTTAAAACTCCGAGGTACAGTACGTCGCGTATGCTTTCATGTAAATTTATTTACATAACAACTTATTTAAAATTTTTTTGACAGAAACTGAACGCCGTACATGCTGAATTTGGTTGATCCATAAGTAACAAATCATTTTTCTTAAGAAATATTATTTATCAGAAGTCGGTTTCTTATTTTACAAAAAACTTAACAAAAACCAACAACAATATACGATTTAAAAAAAAAAATTTTTTAGCAAACGAAAACAAAGTACAGTACTTTTCGGTTAAAACGACCATGATGGGATGGAAAATATTCGTCGTAATAAACGAATGTCGTTTTAAAAGAATGCTGTGAATTTTGAAAAATTAGTATAAGACTATGCATTTGCTAAAATTTTATTTGATGTGTCAACCTCAAGCCTATGTATAGTGCTTTTTCTTCTAATAAAATTATTTTTGTATTTTTGATGCGTTATTATGATTTTTTTTATATTCAAAAATAAATAATAAAATACTAAATTAATCACCAAGCAACATAATTAGATATAATAATTTTAAATAAAAGAAATATCAATGTAATAAAAAACTTTCATTTTTAGGGAAAAATTTAATTCTTTGGCAAAAAGTGTAAAAATTATTATAATTAAAATTGCACCGAGTTCGTTATAAATGAAAACTACTGTATTAACCAAATGTATTGCTTTCATTTCGATAGAACTCATTTTTTTTCGTTCACTTTTTAAGATAAAGAAAAAACAAAAACAAAAAAAAAATTTTAAAAAAATTTAAAACTCCTTGTTCATTGAATGAACTAAACAAAAAAAAGAAAGATATACATAAGTCGGCGCCTATAATCTTTTGAATTAGATTTAGCTGCGAGTTACAACCGAAAATGAATTACATTTACACAGAAAGTCGGCGCATAATATTAGAGTCATAAGCCTCACTTTTAACTGCGTGACCGTTAAATTCAAAATTACGTTAAATTAGAGACAGGTTTTCACCTGAAAAAACGCAATATTCTTAAAAAAAAATATGATTGTCCTATGAAAACAAAAAAAACCTTTCTTTTGGTTGTTGTTTCATTAAAATTGGTTAAATAGTTTACCCAGAAAAAGGATGTTTATATTTGTATGGGAAAAAATAAGCCGATTAAATATTATGATTTGTTAATTTACATTTCTAATACAACTTTTCAAACCAAACTAATTTTAAGTGATTGTTACATCATATAGCGCTAGAATCTCATTTTATTAGTAGTATGTGAAAATACTGTTTTAATTATATTAAATTTATAAAATTTTTATTATATTTTTTCAGTTAAAAAACTTTTCAATTAAAAAAAACCCTTTGAATCTTTTAGGTACTTAAAAAAAACCTCAAGTATTTTGGGAATTTTCGAGTAGAACATTATTAGTTTCTAACATTTAGAGAATCTCTTTAAAGTTTTTACATATATTATTATTAAAACCCAGTAATTCAAAATATGTTAATATAACTAAAATTTTATAACCTAATACTATTTAATTAATTATTTTAATTAGAAATTCTTAAAAAATTTATTCAATAGGTTAAAAAAATTTCCCATCTCGAAAAAAATTTAACACGAGTGTTTTTTGGAATTTTTTATTTTTTATGAATTATTTAGAAACTTATTGAACAAAATTATCTAATTATATTTCAGAATTTTTATTTGTAATTTTTAATTTTTATTGAGAATTGAATGGAGCAACGTTTTTATAGATCTTGTTTCTAGTGTTATTAATATAGAAATGTAATTAGTTAAATTATCCAAAAACTAAGTGAAAAAAATCCAGTTTTGGAAAAAATAATTATATAAAATTTTCTATTTAGCATTAATTAAATTATTATAACAAGTTCGTTAACAACACTTTGAATTAAATAGATTTCTGAATTTATAATTTGTAATTTTATTTTGATTTTTTATTTTCTAATTAATATTATTCATTATTTATTGATTTATTGTTTGTTTTTGTTTAAATAATGGGTAATTCATTATTTTAATAATGGGATTTTATATTAGAGTGATTGGTTTTTTTGCGTTATTTATTAGAAATTTCTATTATTCCACGATTTTTTTTTGAAAAATTTTCAAAAATAAAATAAAAATAATTAGTAGATAACTATTTTTTGCATTTTGTAAAATAAAAAACTCACATGATTTCGTTTAGAAGCATGTGACACGATTAATTGAGGGTTTTATTTCTGAAAAAATTTTAATAATGACTTTGAATGATTAATAAGATTTTGTAGTGATGAACAGCCCATTTATAATAAAATTTTATGTAATACTATTGCAATTTCTAATTCGAGTCGTATATGTATATATTCCATTTAATAGTATAGAAGATAATTCGTTTTTTGTTCAATTTGTATGACTCCTCAGGAAAGCCATACAGAACATTTAACTTAGAAAACTTCCAGAAATATTTTTACTTCGAGAACACTATATATAACTCTATATACATAGTAGTACATTTCCATTACCATAGAGATTTTAAATTCTCGAAATCCAATATGGGAAAAATTATGGAAAAGATGTGTAAGATGAAAGAACCATTTGTATTTGCAAAATTTATACAGGGTGGGCCAAATTGAACTGACTAATTTGAAAGTTTTATAATTTTTTGTATTATTTAAGTTTTAAAGTTTTTAATTTTATTTTTTTTGAAAATAAATAATTTTATAAAATTTTATAATGTTATAATACTTAATGAAAGTCATAAACATGATAAGAAGCTTAAATATATTTTTTCAGGATCGGAGTCCGTTCTGTACTTTAGGCATTATTATAATGCCCAATTTAAAGTTAGAAAACTCAATTTAATCTTAACAGTGTCCTTTTGAAATTTGAATAACTCGATTTCTCATTTGTACCTTAAACCAATTAGGGTTTTATGGAGTTTTGAAAAGGATTTTAATATTCTAAGTAAATTACAATCTAGACAACGAGCTAGACAATGTTAACATATTGTGATATCAATAACAATAAATATAAATTTGTATTCTATTTGCTCTTATTATTCTATTTTTAAACAACGTTTGAACTTAAGTTTTAAAGTTTTAAATTAAAGGAAATCCTAATAACCAATAATCTAAGCAATTAGTTACATTTAATTAATGGTTATAAGAATAGAAGTGTGTCTAATTAAAAGCTTAGTATAAAAATTAAAAATAAATTATATACTTTTTATATCAATTTCTATAAGTAATCTCTCATTAATTGTGACTCATTTTAATTGACTGTGCAATTTAGAAAAATCATATTGTACATTTCGAGGGTTATTTATATTTCAATGAAGTTAGTAATAATTCAAGTTGTACATCTACATCATATAAAAACCCTTAAAATAGGAAACTCCAGAGTAATTTCAGAAATAGCTGGAAAAAAATTTCTTAATAATTAATTAATTAAATTTAATTAATTCAAAATTAGCAATATTTAGTACATATTTTTGAAGATCTAAAGTAAGTTAAAATTCTTTAAAATCGGAATTCATATATCTCGAAATATTTTACAAAATAACTTAAAACTAATTCTGCCTCTCTTGGTATTCCCTATATTGTTTTATTTTATTTACATAAGAATATTTTAAGTTCTCTAAATTTGATTTTAAATTTAAAAAACTTGTAGAATTTACTTGTAAAATTTATCAGTATATAAACAATTAATAAAACCGCTTAAAATAATATTTAAATATACGCAAGTAAATATAATAAAATATTAAAGTAATAAAATGGAGGTTATTACCATTCTAAAGTAAATACACTCTTTAATTAATTAATTAAAGTAAATAACAATGAATTAGTAAATAGGGAAAACTATTTAGCATAAGATATGCTACTGCCTCAAATTATTATGTATATTAACAGATTCCCATATCCAGAGTATCTGTAGTTTGTACAAATTTTTGATGCTCATATTGATTAGGGTTTAGAGATATTGACATTAGAATGGTTTCCAAACTGTACTTAATTTTAGTTTCGTATTTATTTGGTAATATTAAAATTCTATACTTCCATCTTAAAATGGTGTAAAAGTAGAATTTGTAATCAGAAAGTCAGAGAGCCAAGATGTTAAATCTAAGCATTTTTTTTTAAGCACCCCATAATAAAAGGTAAACTTATCACTTAATAAAGCATAAACAATTAAGATCATATAGTTGTGTTTCTTTGCGGAAGCCTAATATTATCATCATCGAAATGAAGAAAATAAATAAAAGTTATTTTAGTAAATTTTTTATTTTTTTTAGTTTTTCTTTTATGGAAAGTTTTTAACTTTTGAATTTTATCCATAAATAAATAATAAAATAAGAAGAAAAAGTTCACAAATTAAAAAAAAAATCTTTTTGTTAAATATTTAACATGTATAGACAGTTTTATTTTATACTAGAGTAAATGTAAGATAAGATATTAATAAAAAGCTTACAAATAAACGTAAATGTAATAAATCTTAAATTTACAAGTGACGAAAATTTTGATATTGAAAAGACACTTGAAAAAGTTACAGAGTAGTGGAAAATGAAGTACCACTTTTTTTTTTATTTATATGTTGAATTTTTCATATAAAATTTTATTAATTAATTTAGTTGATTTTTTTTTATCCACAACATTTGAATGGATTTTTGAACTGCTGTTGTGTGTAGTTATGGATACCATAATACATCCTCATAGGAATACATTATTCCTACAATTTATAAAAATGTTGAAGTTTTGTAAAATCCTCAATTAATCTCTCTAGATGTATCTCTGTAAGAGATATTTCTTCAATTTTAAGAAAACCCTTTTTGGAGGGCTCTTAAGTCTGGAGTTTTAATTTTTTTGTTTATTATTTAAAAAAAAAATTATGTGTATTCAATTTACACATGTTTAAAACTTGTAAATTTTACTAACTAATAATTTTAATAGACTAGAACTTATTTCTTAAAATCTAATTTATCTCAAAAATTTCAAGTTCCTAACTTAAACCACTTGGTTAATGAAAAGGGTCAAATATTTAGCAAAAATTTGGCATTTGGCAATTTGGCAACCTATGAAGCTAAGATATAAAAAAATGTATTGGCGTTTCCAAATTGAAAATATATATCTTAAAAATTTCTTTGTTATAAGAATTGAGGTATGGGGCTTTTAGGTACTTTTTAAACTGTAACTTTTTAACTGATGGGGCTACAGTAATACGTTCTTCCATGAAATTTTTTTTTTTAAGTGTTAACTGTTCAACTGTTAGGCTAATAAGCCGGTTAGTACCAGAGGTACATGTTGGAACAGGGGCCGTATTATATTCATGGTATTAGAATTGATCTTAATGAATTCCACATTCAATTTAAATATAAGATAATACTAGGCTCTATAACATCTAGAACGCCTTAGATATTCAATAGATACAATTCCATGTTGGTTAATGTTGTAATATTTTGTTTTACAGTTATATGGTATTCTATTTCTGTGAGTTATATTATTCAATTAAATTATTTGTTTATATTTTTGCATTTGTTTATATTGTTGTAGATATATAATTATTAATTAGTGATTAAGTCATTAATTTGAACCCAATGGCGAATGGTAGCTGAATCAAGTCGAAAAACAGAAAAAAAACTTTTCTTTCACTTTCACTGGGATTCGAACCCGGGTCTTTAGCATGAAAGGTCGGAACTCTAACCCCTGTGACACCCAGCCAACAGTATAAAAGTTTTGTAAACTTACAGATGAATGGACGGCCGGACAGAAGGACAGAATGAATTTAGGCACACTTTTTTTTTCAAAATTTTTTGACATATGTATATTAAAAAAGAAAGTAAATTAAAATATGTTTAAAATATTTTTTTTTGACCGGAAGCTAAATATTATTATTGGAACAGGTTTTAAAAAAAAATTAGAATCTAATTAACTCCAACCTAAAAAATTCTTCTTTTTAAAGAATAATTAATAAAATATTTAAATGAAAATACTTAAAATACGTATTAACTAGAGCTAGACTAGTTTGCAAAATAAGTGACGCAATATATGTGATTACGTAAAATAATCGTGTTCTTTGCGATTTTAATTTGTAAATAATTATGAATGAAATACAAATTTCCCATTTACCTAAATGGTTCAAGAATTTTTCATGCGCTAGTAAATTTGCATAAAGGCACATGTATACATATATTAAAATAGACAGTGACGGGCAGATATTCAAAATATGTATGTTTAAGTCAAATAACATTCAAAAAGGAACGAAGATTTATGAGGGTTTAAGAAAAGCTTAAACTTATTAGATTTTCTAGAGTATAGCAGGAAAAGTATATTTGGAAAAACGATTGTCCTATAATGCAGGATACAGGTTTAAGAACTAATGGGAAGCTAAGAATCAAAATGAATCTTAAAAAGATTAATATTGTAAAATGAAGCATCTTTCAAAGATGAAGCTAAACAACAATAACATTCGAAAGGTTTAGAGCAATTAGTACACTATTTATTTAGTGAATGAAAATGTTTCAAAAAATTTCCAATTTTACTAATCTTACAAATCAAATAAAAATTTACACTAATTAACAAATGCATATTTTAATCTTTTTGCTAATTTAATTGATATCGTTTTTAGATAATTTAATTTATTTTATTTTATATATATATATATATATAAATGAAATTCCCAAGTGGAAAAATTTTATTTTATTGTTTTGTAAAGAATTTCATCAATTTAAAATTATAATTTTATAAATTGAATTCAAATGCTATATTCGTCTCATGACCATTTTTGATTTCACATTTATATTGGAAAATAATTAAAATTGAAGTAATATTTTTACAATTCATTACTAACAATCAAAATGTTAAAAATTTTTAATTCAAATTTAACACGATTTTAATTTTTTATGTGCATATTGATTAATGAATATAATGTATATTTAAAAAAAAAAATGACGTTATCCAAAAAATTTTAATTTATAATTAATATCAATTAAAAAACAATAATTAAATTTATTGACTTTCTTTTGTTAATGCAGATAAATGTAAAAAAAATAATTATTTAAATACCAAATATGGTTTTATTAAATTGTAGTGTTGTTTTGTAAATTAAAGTACCTGTAATATTTAGATAATAGGATACCATTTGAATTTATTATATTATATCTATTTATTTAATTAAATTTTTTTATTCCTTTTCCACTCCTTTAAGGAGTATAGGGCATTCACCAAGTTTTTATTTTAAACTAGACTTCAGTTTCTTTAATCATAATATTCACTAAACCGTTGATTACTCGGCTGTAGCTATTGTATAAGGTTATGAACTATGAATGCGCAAATGTTAGACAAGAATCTTACACAAGAATTATTTATATATTTTTATTAAATCTTATTTTATATTACGATATTACGATATAAGTAAACAATTTTACGATATTTTTTTATTGGATATGATCTGACCGGGGTTTGAACCCTAGACCTTCCACATGAAAGGCGGCGTCTTTACCACTACGCCATTGGTCAGATATTATTAATTATTTGATAAATGCACTTAGAAATTTTTTGTATTAACTGTGTTTTACCCATATTTGTAAATTTTACATAACAAATTTTGCAAAAATAATTAATCAGATAAATTTAACCTTTGCAAGGTTTTCAAATGGTTTTGGATCCAAATGCGGTTTTGTTGTAAATGGAACGTATATCATATAAGTTAAAGATCGAACTACGAAGTTATAGAAATAATATATAATTAAAGGGTTTGCTGATTTTTTAATATCTTACACAATAACTAGAGACGAGTAATCAATCAGTTACTTTTTTACATAAAGTTTATCGATTTTAAAATCTATTGTGGTCTTTTCTCAAATTAAATTGATCTCAAATTTTCAAATGAAATTGGACTTTTTTCAAATCAAACACCCCCGTATATCATGTAATTACTACACAGTCTGTTCATATAAAACGGGACAAATTTGATGTTAAAAAGGCCAAGTTCACATGAGTATAAATTATAGAATCTTTTTTCAAATTCAATGCAGAAAATAAGTTAAATTAATCAATAACTGCTTTCGGAAATAATCCTAGATAATAAGATTTGTATTAACTAATAACTAGGAATTCAGTGATTTTCTATTTATTATTATATATTATTTATTTAAGATTTAATTGAATAAAATATTAAATGGTTATAAAATTTATTTTAGTTGCCATAACTACGTCACACTTTTTATACTATTTGACTATAGGTCAAAAGGGTATAATAAATATACCATTACGTTTATAACGTACAGAAGAAGTAGATATAGACTCAAAGATATAGATGGGATCAGAATTTAAAGGTAAATCGATCTAGCTATGTGTATCCGTCCGGCATTCCTTTCGTCCGCACGATAACTCAAAAATTAGAAGAGCTAAAATTTTGAAATTTTTATAAATTCGTTTTAATGCAATAGTCGTCATTCGCTGTTTAAATCCAGCCAGCTTACTCCACTGTTTCAAATAATTTCCATACAACTTCTTTTTATATGAGCATTACTCTACGTATCTAATAAAACTGAATCTTTGAAATTTTGCCAATAGTAGTTAACTTTAATAGCCAACGGCCGAATAAAGTATAGTCAGTGTAGTAGAAGAGGTTCCTAGAACTGCCTTTCAACTTATATTTTCTTTTGTACATAACTGAAAGTCTTATAAGTTTTGTATTTAAAATTTTTGCAAAAGTAATTAGCATTATATATTTTCATTATATATAATAACTACCATATTCCGGGCATTCGGGTAGGTATCCCAGAGTTGACACAGTCTACTCTACTACACTACTCTATTACATGCATTTTATTTGATCTGTACTTTTCTTTCAAAATAATAATAAAATCTTAAACAAAATTGATCTTGAATAAGTCAATTTTTTTTTTGTATTATTTTCATTTTATTTTAATTGAAATAAATTGAAACATTTTTAAATTGGATGCATGTATGATATATAATAAAAAAATATTTAATCAATATTGAATTCAGACCGTTGATTATACTGGTTAAAGATAAAAATCAATTTTAATTATTTCTAATATAAATATATAATTTTAGTTAAAAGAAATTATATATAATTACCAGTATAATAATCTATATTTTTATCAAAATTAAGACATAACAGCTACTGTTAATGACTGTTTAATTAAAAAAAAAAAAATTTGAATTAATTTATTCAATATTGTTGTATTAATTTGAAGCGTTAAGGTTCAATATAAAACTTAATTACTTTTGAACTAATCTACTAATAGTATTGCTTGTGTATGTACAAGTTCCTGTAATTAAATTGCAAAATACTCGACTCTATCAAGGTTGTAGAGAATACCATAAAATTACCATATTGCTTTAAAAAATTATGGATTAAAATACAAATTATAAAATACTAGTAAAAAAGTCTGTCGGACGTCAGGTATAATTTTAATTTCTCTTTTTATATAATATATTCTTTTTTCCTGCTATTGCGCTACTGAATCAATAAAAGGAAATTCGTTACCTAAAGAACATTAAGTTAACATTATAATAGTTTGTTTTAGTTTTGTAAGTGATAATAAAATAGAAGTATACATACTAAAGTGTAAAAAATTTCTTTATACGTTTTTATTAAAATTTTCTGTATCTACCTGTTAACAGATTTCTCATACGTTTTGATTTTTTTTTTTTCTGTTCATAATTTACATTTTATAAGTTTCATTTTTTCTTTCTCTTTTGAATGTAAGTATTTAGAAGTATTGTACATGTGTGAATAACACTTAACATAACATAGGGCACGCTGGTCAGCAGCAGCAGCAGTTTGTCTTTTATTATATCTAGAAGTTCAGTATTTGTTTTATTTTCATTAGTTAGATCTTAAAATTTTTACTTGTACTTAACTTCTAAAGTAACTTGTAGTTTAACTTCTACTTAATATTATAAAGGGTGAAGAAAAGTAATTATAAATTTTACCAGCGATATGTTATGCATTATTCATTTAAATTCTAAGTAATGCGAATTCAGATTTTATCTAAGCAGTTTGTTGAATCATATAATTGAGAAGTTTTATGAACTTATCAAATAAGTGGCTTTTCAATAAGATGAAGCAGAAAATCTTTAGAATTGTTTATTAGTTCGTTCACTTTTTCAATATAGTAAAACTCTATAATTTATTATATTATATTTGTTCATTACCATATTTTTTCAAAATTATATAAATATACAATTTCTTATTCTATTTATCTAGATTCAAGCAATAAATCTTATATTAATAACAACTTTTAAATTCATTCTACTATGATTATTATTATTTTTCAATATTATTTTGTATTAAATATTTACATTTCATAAATAACTTACTTTTGTTTCATAATAAAATTATTTTATTTTAAATATTCCGTCCAATTTTTTTACTTTATGTGACGTACTTCTGTAATGTTGATAAGTTTTATTAATTATATATTTATATTGTTTTGATTTTTTTAGTATTGTTTTATTATTTGAATTTTCTATTTCTTATTTAAATTTTTTTATTTACTAAAGAATAATTTTTACATAATTTCATGTTTTTAATTAAAAAAAAAAAAGGGTAATTAAACTTAAAAGTTATTTTAATAGAATATCTAGTAGTTTTAATTAAGTCATCAAAAATAATAATTTTTATTTTGTTTTTTTTAATTTATAAGTGTTATTAAATAATAATTAAAAAAATTTTAATTATCAGATGTGTATAATTGTTTTAATATAATCTATATATTTTTAAGAACTTTAAAATTATAATAATAGTAAATATAAAAAAATTTTCAATATTGTAATTATTTTTGAAAATATAAATTGATTCAATGATATTGAATTTCATATTACAAAATTATTTCAATCACTAATTTGTGCACATTTTCTATTCTGGGGCGGGATTAATAGTTTTATCGTAATTATTTATTTGTACATTAGGCAGATCTAAATAAAATTTATTTCAATCAATTATTAATAAAATTAAGTCTTATGTTTGATTTAGAAAAAATATTCTTGTACACATAATTAGTTGTTAATATTTCCCGTTACAGTCTTTAAGGGTGCTATTGTGATTTACAACACAACCTAATAAACAGTTGTCATTAACAACTTTGTTATGATTCTCTGTTATTAATGACAACACAACCTAATTATCTGTCAAAATTACACAAACTATTTTTTAAGTTGAGTTGTCTTCAAATAGAGTTATTGTCAATGAAAACAATTTACAACTATGTTGTTTGAAACAACTTAAAAGTGACAACACATTAAGATCAGTTGTCTTAACATATTGCTAAGTTAAATATATGACATTACCTACTTGATTTTAGAATTGTAAAATAGAAACAAATTTTAAAAATATTGGAAAAGTGGAGGTACCTATATACGAATATTTTAATTTAAAAAAAATGTTTATTTGTTAAAAATATTTTTGTTTTTATATTTAGTAGGAAAATAAGAGTTACCAATTCAAAACAGTTTGAAAAATTAATTTCGTTTATAGGTACATATATTATTCAAACATTTAAATTTGACACTTCAAAAATGTTTTTACAATTAATACTGTAACATGCCGATGGCAGCACTTTTATGACATAAAACTTCTTTGCAATTGCTAAAATTGTTATAAACAATAAAATATTTTCGTTGTGTTGTTTTTTACGTTTTTTTTCAGATTGTTAGGAAACAACTCAACTAAAAATTGTTGCTAATCATAATAGCACATATTGAATAAATCTTCTCATTCTGGACCTTGAACTGACTTTAGTTTCAGAAAATTAAAATAGATACCACCTGTAGTTTATAACAACATTCCGTTAATTTTTTTCATGGAAGTGAATTTGATACTCTTAATATCAAATTAAAAAATTTACTCAATTCCGTTACAGTAGTTCTCGGATAATTGCCTCATCGAAAATTACATCAAAAATTGAGCATTTATCCGGGAAGGCACTTAATCTAAATTCCATATATTCTTAGAGTTTGTAAAAAAAGGTTGTTTCTTAAGAAAATTGAGCAAACCAAACGGAATGAATTTTAAATTGAGGGATTTTTTGTGCACAATTAATTATATTTTCCATAATAAAATATTGCCAGGAAATATATTTTAATAGATTTTAATTATTTCATAGTATTACAAAAATTAATTTTTAAAATCAAAATTCAATGGAAATTCTATAAATATAAGATAATTGCAGTATAAAAAGCAATGATTTGAATGAAAAAAAATTTAAAAATTAGATTTTACCAATTAAATATTATCTATCTAATTAAAATCATTATTATATTGTACATTTAAATATCAGTATGACATGTAAAATAAAATGAATTAGGAAATTCTTTTAAATATCTCAATAAAAGTCGAAAAAGTGGAAATGAGAATGCCCAAAACTACAAAAATTATCAAAACCATTTTTGAAATTCGTTTTTCTTTCGCAATTTGAAAAAAAACTTAATATTTTATATTTCATTTGGCTTTAAAAAAAGTAAATTTTATGTATAAAATTATTTAACATCATTAGACATTTCATTGTAATTATTTACCTAATTATTAAAATTCTGGACATAGCTTTAGACGCTTCTTCACCTATTTTTAAAAAAATTGAAAAAATAAATCCACTACACTAGGTATCAGATGTGGTATCAAACGTTTCACTCAATCATAAAAGGAAATGCGAATTTTCAAAAAGCGCATCACAGTCATTTAAAACCCTTTTAATATAATATTTTAAGTATGCAATATTTAATAAATTTATTTCCACTTCTACAATTTAATTTTAAGGCAAACGTATATTAAAACTCAGTATATGTAATATATTTATGATATTTAAAAAAGTATTAATTCAAGTTGATCAATTTTCTTTGTTTATTTGAAATTTTTCTTGAACCTTATGAAGTTTTAATAAATTAATTAATATTGAACACAAATCATGTTAAAATAAGTATATAATTAATTGTAAAATAGTTAAAATAAGAGTAAAAGAGTTCTTTGTACTAATCAAGTCACTCATTAAATATGATAATGATTTATTTTCACATAGTAATGGTAATTAAATTATTTTGTTTTTGCAAATTAAATTTTGACAAGTTGACCAGATTTAATTGTAATTTTGAATATTTAGTTAATTTAAATTTACAATTTTCATAATTCGTAAAACAATTAATTAAATTTCATACTCAGATATTTGAAGTTAGTGAAAGTTAAAATTCTAGTTTATGTCAAAATCATAATGACAAGTAATCAAACTTGTTTTGAAAATATAAATAATAAATATGTAAATAATAAATTAATTAAAATTTTTTCAATTTTAAACAATAATTTAAGTAATTTTTAGAAAATTTTTAAAAAATCGTTATTAAAATTGTTAAAATTTTATTATTTTAAGAAACTTACCGGAATTGCAGTGTCTTTATTTGAATCCATTCCTGTGTCTTTATTTGAGTCCATGTTACTTAAATATTAAATTTATTATAATAAGTACTTATTGTTTTTTTCCAATATTTATTATTTTTTTATTTTATTTTTAATATAATAAAATTTTTTTTAAATTGAATAGAATTTTTATAATTTTAATTATATGGTATAACTTATAAGTAATTGCACGAATATAAACAAAGTGTTGATTTATATTTTATTATACTAATTAATCTTTAATACATAAATTGAGTGATGAAATGTTAAATACTATTATTATTTAAAAAAAAAATGAATTATAGTTTTTTTTTAATTAATTTGCTTTATTAATATATAATTATTTGTTTTAAGATTATCTAGCTATTTTTATTAATAATTAATTTATTAAAATTAATTTTATTTCTATTATAAAATTTTCCTAGTATTTTATTTAACCGTCTTTTAATATAATTTTTTTTTTAAATTAGTTTTTGTTTTTAATATTATTAAAAAAATTTAAAAAAAAAAATATTAATTTAATAATATTTGGAATTTATAATAATATTCTATAAATTTTTTTAAATAAATTCTTTTTATTTATTGAATAATTATTAATTGACATCGCTGGTGACGGTTAAAATTAAACTGATCTGAAGAATAACTGATTTTTAAAATCTTTTCTCTTCGAAAAATTTTCTTGGCATAAAATTTTGTTATTTTTTGTTGTTGTTGTTGTTATTGTTATTTTTTGTTGTTGTTCTTATTGTTTTAATTATTTAATTTTCTATTTGTTTTGTATTTAAAAAATAAAAAATATTTTTAAATTTGTAATTTTATTGTTGTTCTTTTTTTGTTTTTATTTTGATTTTGTTGTTGTAATTGCATTTACTTGTTAATTCTGTTTTAAAGCGTTGTGTACACAATTTTTCTAAAGGGTGTACGAAAATTATACGGTGTGTGTGTATGATAAAAGATGATGTTTGCTTTTGTTAATGCAATGTAAAGTTAAAGTTTTGAAATGCGTTTGGATTTTTGAAAAAATTATTTATGAATTTTATGAATTTAACATACAATTTGAAAATGAGATTGTACTAGGTGTTATAACGTGTAGAAACGTCTTAGATTTTCATTTTAAATCAAATATTTTGAATTATAAATTTTGTTTCATCTTAGAAAAATGTTATTTGGCATTAAGATAAAAAAGTTATTTAATAATCGGAATTCAAAATCTTTTGCTTTTTTTATTAAATTTAAATTTTGAGATTTTGCAATAAAAAATAACCTGCTGCAACATGTTATTCATTTGTATTTCAGAAGTCACTCAACTTTTGACACTTTAGCTCGGCATTTTATTTTTACTTTAATAAATGAATTTACTGAATAACTGAATTTTATAATATACTTTTACTCTAAATTCTTAATCTACTTTAAATTTATTAACTTTTATGCGAATGTAATGCCGCCTAATTTAAATTTTTTTTTGTTTTATATTTTCCAAGTAATTGGTGACAATTGATCTTAAAAATTTAATGAAAATAATTATTTAGATTTGTATATATGTATGTGTTTACATTTAAATTAAAATCATGATCTCTCATTAATGATAAAACATAATAGACGTTTTCACATAAATTAAAAAAAATTGACTTAAATATAAATTTTCAAGTGTCTGTCTTTTCACCTTTATTTTAAGAATATATTTTTTAATTGTTAATATAATACTATAATACCATAAATTAGAGTATGGAAAAGTTATTTTCGAACACTTTGCTGAAGTTGAATTTCGAACAATTTTTTTGAATTTGCTCAAATTTGGTAATTATGAAATCTCAGATATGATTGAATTATTTTAAATATATTCAATCCGAAGTATATTAATTTAATCGAAGATAACATCTATTAAACTGTTCGTTACAGTGTATGTATGTTAGAGAAGTAATTTTTTTTAAGTGTGCTAATTTTAAATTCGAATACTGTCAAAATTTGACAGATAATTTCATTTTAATTGTTTTTCCAATAATGGGCATTTTTACTACAGGATAGAAATTTTGACGCTAAGCTTGTATATTTTATTAAAACAACTAATTCACAAGTAATGAAAAAACAAGGGTTTTTAAAAAAGCACATTTTCAAAATTATATTATATTTCATAATGAAATTGAAAAATTAATAATTTTTTTAGAACTTTCATTCTTGAACCAAACACATAGACTTTCTTCATTTTTAAGAAACTGAGAAATTGAATTAAGAAACAGTAAATGTAGTAATAAATTTTTTAATTATACTAAAAATAAATTCCTAACATACTAATTATTAAATGATTAATATTATTATAACAAATTAATTTATATTATTTTTCGAATTATTTGTTACAATTAAAATAAATCAATCAAAAGTTATCGAACTGTTCAATTTTTTTTTTAAATTATGAACTTATTAATTGTAGGAACGTACAAAATACTTGAATTTATAATAAGTGGAAAAGTTTGGAATAGGTAATTGTTAAAAGTTAATTTACATTGTTTGTCAACAGTTTAGTTAATCAACGTAACTATTATAAAAGGAATAGCTTCCGAAATCCACCTACTGCACCTACTGACTACATAATTACAACAACGGCGTTTTTAGCTCTAATTTTGAGCTAGTTTCCGTTATAAAAGTAAATTATTTCTAGTAGGGTTATCAAATATCTAGAAAGCTTATTATTCGCTACCTAAAATAGTGAAGGAAGCTACCTTAGAAGGCTAATTAACTAACCTCTCCAGGTTCGTTTTCAATTTAAAATCTAAATCTTCTCTAATATATTTCCTTCAAATCCTCTTCCCCTTTATTTAAACCTTTAGTTGCTTTTTAGCTCAGATATATAATATTAAAGGGAATACGTCCTGGAGCTCGCACAGCGTGAAGACAATGGAATTAATAAGTTTATAATAATTATAAAAATTTTCATATATCAAAAGTACAAGTATTATATTCAAAATTAAATTGATGTTCTCTTTTTAAAAAGTTCGGTAATTCGCTAATTCTATTATTTATTTTAAATTTCTAGTGAAAGTCATTAAGATCACTTAATCAATATTAACTATAATACTTAAAAATGTTTAATATATAATAGGGTTATTCCCTTATAGTCAATAAATAATCATTATATGACAGATTAGTATTTTCTAAGTAAAATTTTTGTAATTCAAAATTTTTTATATAATCTTCGTTACCTTTTATTTAAATACAACTTTTATGGTTCATATACTTATAATATTTTAATAATATTCTATAGATACAATTATTTTTTTATTGCAAAAAAAAATAATTAAAAGTTTTTTTTTCAATATTGCTCAATAAAATCTTATTTACTTTTAATTTTTATTTCATTATTCAAATTTTCGTTTTTAAATTGCACAAACTTTTAAATTCAATGAACTTATGTATCTAGAGATTTAACATATTAAATATAATTCTTATGTATATATAGTATCTTAATATTACGTATTATTTAATTATTAAAGTGTAAAATTTAATTGTTGGAAATTTTTTAATTATAACAATTACTATTTTCAAAAAATTAATTTTTATTTATAAAATCTTAGTATGGAAAAATTTCGTCCCAACATTAAATCGTAAAATAATTTTATAATGATTTCATTTGCTGAATTTCGTATAATAATTGATAATTTGGAATTAATTATGACAAATTTTTATATTAGATTTATTTTGATTAGATCTAAAATTAAACTTACTTTTTAAATTTCGAAAAATTTAAATTTTTGTTATATCTCTGCTAATTATAACTAAGATGGGGGGCATCAAATATAGTTAGACTTCAAAACGGAGTTAAATAGAGGTTGTCGGAGTTATTTGTAATTTAATAATGTATAATTTTAATTCAGATATGTCTCTTTATTAAATTATGTTATAACTTATAAGAATATATAATACAATATGAAATTATATCTTAAGCGATTTTTAAATTGATATTTTATTCTGTTTTAATTTAAATAAAGTTTTCTTAAACGAAGTTATAGTATCTCTTTTAATTCAAGACGCTTTAATTTCAGCTACCAAATTCTTGAAGAATTTGTTTGATGATTCGTTTAAAAAGGAACAATATATACAATTAATATAATTGATTAATTATTAAATTCCAATAATAAAAAAATTAAACAATTTAATTTAAAAATGGTATTTTTTAAGATAATTATTGATGTCTTCAATTTTTTATATTTAATTGAAAGAGTTTTGTGAGTTGAAAGAATTTTTAGAATTTATCTGGGTTAAATGTTCAGTATGGCCTTACTGACGAGTCTTATAGACTGAATAAAGGTGGAAACAACTTCTAACTTTTGTTTTCAATTCAAAACCAGAAAAATTTTCAAAATATAAAAATTAAAAACATATTTTTTTTAATATTTTTAAATTTTTAAAAATTTTTAAACTTATTAACTAAACTGCATTTACAAAATCCAATGTATGTTTAAAATCCAAAAATATTTTAAATATAAAATATATAACTTAAAAAAAGTAAATTAAATTTATAAGTAATATAAAGTATTGGAGTTGGATGCACAACGAGTTGCATGGCCTTGATATAAGGACGGCATAAACTAGCCTTTGAAGAACAACAAAAAAGGCTTCATACTAAAAATATTAAAATATAATTAGAACAAGCACATTGAAAAGTTTTAAAGAAATCGTCAATTGTTCGAAATAGGTACTATATTTCGAAATTGTATCAATAACGAATTAAAAGTAATCATATTTAGTAAATTGTATAAGTTTTTAATTTTTAATATTTTTCTAATTAAAGTGTATGGGCTGGAGCCTCGGTGGGATAGTGGGTAAGGTTTGGTTATAAATCAAGGGAGCTCGATTTCCGTACGGATTATGAATTGTTTTAATTGAATTTTTCTTTTCAAATCCCCATGGTGACGAAGTATAATTTAAAATTCACAAATATATAATAGAAAATAAATATTTGAATAATTGAAAGTATTTAATGTAAGAACTCAATATAATAGAAAATAAATGTAAATTGAAAGTATTTATTTTAAACATATAGCCAAATAGGCAAAGGACTATAATAAGGTAAGGACTATATAAATATATCAGACAATATTAACTATTTGTCTAGTACATAAATTATAATTAAACAAATAAATTAATGGTGTTGGCTTTGCTTGAAATTCATTGTTACGTTTATATTGAAATATATGAGTACTGTATGTTAATTTGTGAAAATTACTGAATTCTTTACTTTATTATCTTATTTATTTTATTATAGAGTCAAAAACTGGGAAAAAACCTAACAGTCAAAAACTGAATATTGTAAGAATATTTTATAATTCATTTCCAATTTATTAAAGTTGTTGTCTTGCCTAAATGTTTAGTCAAAAAATCACAAAAGTAATTAATCATAAAAATTTGGTACATATGAACGAGTATGTCTGTAGATTTTAATAAAATTTAAAAGAAGAAAGAAGGATTACAATTCGAAATAAAAGAATTAATTAAAAAATAAGAATTATAAAAGGAAACGGAAAAAGAAACAGAAAAAAACAAAATAAATAAAAGAGGAATTTGAGTTTTGGCATACATGACACATGCATGATTACAATACGAACAGTGCTACTTGCAGTATGTAAGTGCTACTTGCAGTATGTAAGTGCTACTTGCTGTGCTTATCTTAATTCAATATCAGAAATGTTTTTATAAACAGATTTTGAATTCGACAAGAGTATTTAGTGTGTAAAGATGACTTCAAACGTCTTAAAAGGAGTTGAATAACAAAATGACATAAAAACTAATAACTCTTGTTAATGTTTTTTTATTTCATAAAACTGTAATAATAGTTGGATACTCTTTCACAGTAATCAATCGCTGCTAAAATAAATTTTTTACTGCATCCAAGAAATATTTAATTGATTATCTGTATATTAATTTACAAGTTTAATCAGGTTGAGTTGAGAGGCATTATCTGGTATATTTTCTCTCTGGAAATAAAATTATGATAAATCATATGATTACAAGTAATTTATTAATATAAATTGTAAAAGTAATCAATTCGCATTTCATATCTAATATATCACTAACAATAATAAAAATTTTAAGAAAAATATTTTATATTAATTTTGAAAAATATGTGCAGTATAATTTAGTATTAATTAATTAATTTTTGAATTGACATTGATTAATTAAAAATTATATTTTTTGAAAAAACGGAGAAAATATCACGTAAATATATAAATTTACTATTAAGTACTTATTAATAATTATTTTGAAAAAAGAAAGAGAGAAAAATAATATTATGGTAAAAACAGAGATTACAAGAAACGATTGCTAGTGTTGCAGAACATAATATAGGACCTAGAATGTTTTAATTCTCAATTAAATGTCGTTAATTTAGTTTCTGTCTCATTACAAAAAAATAATGTACTTTTTTTTTATTTTTGTTTGTCTCCTCTCCTTTTTTTTTATCATTCTTTCTCTTTTCATTTTTTTTTTTTTTGTCCAGCACACAAATTCATAATTCATATGTATAGAAAAGTTAACACTAACACTTTTGTTCATGGTTTTTCTTTTTTCATCCTGTGTTGTTTTTCATATAAAATCTTATCCATTCATTTCCGGTTTTTATTTTTTTTTTTTTTTTTTGTTATCTTAAACTGTTTTTGCACTTTTCATGTTTCATTTTTTTATTTTATTTTATTTTTATTTTTTATAAAAAAATGCGCTTTATTTTTAGAAAAAATGCAGTAAAAACGTTAAAAATGTAACGAAAGAGGACACATGTATTTAAGAGCATTTTGTGTACATATATCTCAAAACCATATATATTTAATGTGAAAAGTATAATTATATGTTACAGTTAATGTGCGAAATTGTAAAGTTTTTATTTATAGGAATGAAGGTTAGTTGCTTCTTTCATGTAGTAGATAATATATAGATGTTTAAATGTATGAAATCTTGCGATTAATTCAAAAAGGATTTAAAAAATTGGAAAATTATTTGGTCTAGTAAGGGGTTAAGGAATTTTATAAAAAAATATAATTTTTTAAATTATTATAGATTATTTTCCCATATATGGATTTTATTACTGTTATTTTATTGTATTTTTAATTAAGGTATCATTTTTCTAGATAAAATCTGGAAATCTAATGGAAATCTACAACAATCTAAGTTTGAACTAAATTTAGATTTCCTAAGTGTACTTAGGTGTAGATTTTCTAAATATCTTAAGCCTTTTATTTTTTCAAATCTCAAACATTTGTTTGAATATTTCGAAACCAGTTCTTTATTTAGTAAATATTAACAACAGATGAATATTTTATTAAATTACCGCTAATGTGTGACATTTTTTTAAAAATCTTCTTGATCCACGATTCCTTTATCTAAGGCTATTTTTCCAGAACTGAATTTAAGAACACCTAAAAATTTACAAACCTTGGTTTTAAAATATCCAAAACTGTGGTACCTTCATAAGCTGTGAATGAAAAAATATACCTGGCCTGTAATACTCCGATTTCCATAAATTGGTGAGTTCCACATGTAATGAAAAATAAGCCCCTGAAGTCTTATTTCTCATAACTATCAGGTTTTAAAGTAGGAAGAATTTAGAATTGTATTGAAAGTCAGGGTATTCCCCCTTTTCAGAACATTTACATATATGTAACTTAGAATCCGAGTTAGGCGGGATTTTAAAGTTGAATTAAAAAGGGAAATGCTGGAAAAGAGATATAATTACCATGTTTTCTAATCTTATTCCAAGATCCCTCCTGAATATCATCCATATGTTAGAATTAAAGCCCCTGTTAGTACTTGTAGTTTTTTTAATTTATGAGAATTGAAAATTATAAAAATTTTCCAACCGATTTTTCATTTTAATTGTTACTAATTCATTAAATTTTCTCCTAGTTATAAAGAAAATGTATTTTAAAGTGTTAATATAAAGTCGGATGTTTCCTTCAGAATTACAAGTTTTCTTTGATTTTCTTCTTATGGAACCAAGGAAAATAAAAAAGAAAAATTACTTTAAAAGAAAGAGATGCAAGAAAGAAAGAAAGAATTAAAAAAATAACACTGAGGCATAAAGAAAATGAATTTTTCATTTTCTTAATTTTTTTCTAAGTTAAGAATTTTTTTTTACTTAGTTTTTTTTTACGTTTACCACTTCCTTTTTTTTTGGTTCTGTTTAATTTCTACTTAAGTTTTTAGTACGTGAAATAATGGCAAAACTATAATATGGTTTTAGTAAAACTGACTTTTCGGTTTTACATCAGATATTAAGAAATTGTTTTTTTTTTTTTTGAAATAGTAGTAGTAGTTCCAGTGTAAAATTTTGCTTGCTTTTGGATTCGTTTTTTGCTTCAGTCGTCAAAAATTTTTTTTGTTATTCTTTAAGTAAATTTTTTCTTAGTTTCTTTTTAAAATACGTTCCTTGCTTTTGGTGTAAATCAACATCTAAGGTGGTGAATGGGTTTCACAGACTTATTTAAGATTAAAATTTTACTAAAAAAAATATATGTATAAGTTTTTTTTTTAATAGTGTTTTGTTGTCTTAACGATTAAGGAAATTAAAAAAATGAAAATATATTTAAAATATACATAGTATATATATATATTTAAGAAAATTACTTAAGAACCCTAATGCTAATTATGTATAAATTTTCATAATTACTTTGTTTATTTTGTAAAAAAAAATTTTGTTTATTTTTTTAAAACTAATTTAAATTTTATAAATATGTTTTGGTAATGGCTAATATCTTAATTGAATCTTGAATTAAATATTTAAAAAAAAAAAAAGTACGAGAAACTATATTAGGTCGTTAGTATTTTAGGATTTAAGGAATCATCCTATTCATAGTTTTTAAAAAAAAGCTTTTAAAGGGATAAAGAATTATTATTGATTTTAAGGGTTAACAAAGCTGTATGCAAAACTACCAACTTAATAATACCCTACATTTGAAAAATTGAATTTAAATTTAAAATCCAAAATGTGAGGCATTTACCAAATCTTAAGAATATATCATATAAATAGGATAGAACATTCATGTACCAAATATTCAGTTAAATTTTTTTATAAAATTCGAAAATATGCTTTTAAGTCTTGGAAGATGAGCGGCAGGTACTCGAAATATTACTTCAATTATTTTCAAACCTTAGTGACACTAAGGAAACAAGAAAAAAACATTCTTTTACAAATTTTGAAGGTTCTATATTCATTGATTTTGGAGATATATTATGGTTGACTCTAGTTCAATCAGAAGTTTCCAGAAATTGAAACCATAGAAATCTTGCTCCAATCAATCGCTGTCTTATTTTCTTAATTGTAAATCTTCAATATAAATTTCATGAAGATCATTAAAGCGTCATTATTTTTTAGTTATTGTGTGTTTTGGACGGACGGAACGTTGAAAATCGTTAAATCGACGAGGAGATGACGATAAGCTCAAATATACCTACATGTAACTATTTTAGACATAACCATTTTTGTTCAGGCTAGAAGGCTGTTTTGTTTGACTAGTCGAATGATTTGTTGTCGATAAATTTCGAAATTGACTTTTTATCAGATTCTGAAACAAAGTTTGTTAACTGACTGAGGCGCAAGGATTATTTAAAGATGATTTGATTGTTTAAATTAAAATCGTTTAAAATTCTTAATTTCATAAAGATTAAAAATTTTAAATATAATTATAAATAATTGAATCTGTGAAATTAACTAAATTATACTATTGACCAAAATTGGTTTTACTTCATTTAAGAAAATTAAAATTTTTAAAGGAACTTTTTATTCTAGAAAAGTACAAAGTCTTAGAAAACAATATATTTTTATGAAAATGTGAATTTAATTTTTATAGAATTTTTTAGAGTTTTGTTAAATCATACTGAAACTGGACGATTTTTTCTGTTATTTTTAATTTGTATTTTAAGAAAAACAATGGTGAAAACAGATTTTGAAAATCTTTTTGAATCTTAAGACAAACCAACAGAAGTAACAAATAAATTTAAAATATTTAAATTCAATAAATATTAAAATAGCAAAAGTTTTTTTTTTTATTTTAAATAATATAATTAAAATATAAGTTTAATTTTAACAGATAAATTTTTAAATCGATTTTAAGACATTTCAATTACAAAATTACAATTACAAAAATAGGTCATTATAAAATCCTGTATACAGGATGATAACAATGTGGAATGGTCCAAAATGTATCGCGTTTTTACTATAAATTATAATCTAAGAAAATATCAGTTGCAGCATTTTTATATTACTTTTCCTCAGATAGCATAGGAAGTCTACACTTGGCTTCGGTTTTTTTAAATGTTATATTCAAGCAGTTGATTACTTAGGTATTGTAAAATATTATGAATCTATTATCCTACATAAGAGTTATTTATATGTTTATATTAAATTTTATTTTATATTACGATATATACTTTACGATATAATTATATAATTTTACGATATATTATTTTTTTTATTAGATTTGATCTGACCAAGGTTTGAACTCTAGATCTTTAACTTAAAAGATCAGTGTCTTAAAGTCTACGTCATTGGTCAGATTATAATCTGAAACGAGTTTAAAGAAGTTATAATTATGTAAGATGCTTTAGTACTGCTTAAGTATCTGGTGAATAAATACTTGGAAAAGTATGAAATTCCCCCTTACGATCAAATATAATAATAGTATAACGCAATTAAATAAATATATAATAAACAGAATTGCTATAATCTAATAATTGCGTCCAAACCTATAACTGAATTATCCATTATTTTAATATGTAAAAGAAAAGAAGAGTTTTCAAGTTATTATATAATTTACAAAGAGTTCAAAAATTTTTGATTTACTTCGCCTAAATTGATTATCAAATTTAAATTTAATACAACTAAAACTTTAAAAAAATGTTTCTTTTACAGTTATTAGTTCAATTTTATAAATATAATTTAGAACCAAATATAACGTAGTTATGAAACTCTAAAAAATCTAAGATTCATAATTTAGTTAAATGATAAAACTAATTAAGAACCTTAGCCCCAATGACGTTTCCCCAATCCTGATCCCAAAAACCAAACGATACATATGTATTTAAGTTACATTCCAAGTTTAGAAATAAGGAGTTTAGTTTATTTGCTAAAGTCCAAAACTAAACTAGATGAAACCCCTGATTGTACTCTCTTGCTTTCCGTCCATCAATCAACGCTCGTGACAACACAATAACTTTCCAATTATCAAAAGTATTTAGAAATTAATTAAAATAATTTATATTTAATAAGTAAAAAAAACACATCCTTTTCATACAGTTATAAGAACATTTTCTCACTCCTTCAAGCATACAAAACATTGTCCTGCAACAATTGAATCTCAACATTATATTATACACAATTATAATAAAGTGCCAAAACAAATCTTATCGTGAGAATAATGTAAGATAATCTTTATTTCAGTAGGTAGGTATTGAAAAATAAACCAAACACCTTTTTATACCTTGAAAAGAACTTTTGATGTTTGGCGTTATCCTGTGAAAATTTTTTATTCTAAACATTTTGGAAAATTAAGAACAAATTCTGAAATAAAATTAAAAAAAGAAAAACACATAATGAAGCTAAAGAAGAAAAAAAACGAAAAGATATTAAATTCTTTATTTAATATTTTTCTTATAATTTTATCGAAGAAAAACTTTTTTTTTTTTTTTTTTTTTTTCGAAAAAGGATCACATTTTCTTTCAAAGGATCTTAGAAAACAATAAACATTAAAAACAAAACAAGAAAAATAATTTTTAACCTTTCGTTTTCTTTTGTATGGTTTTTTTTTTGTTTATTCGATTTTTACTTGTTTCTTTGTTTGTTTTTTGTATTTTTTGTCTCTTTCTTTTTTTCATTCTTTTTTTTTTGGGGGTTGAAATGTTTGACCATCGCTTTGACACTTTTATATAATAGAAAATCAAAAAAAAAAAAATAAAATAATAAATTCAAATATATTTTAAACAATAGGCATTATATACATATATAATATACATTTATTTTTCAAAAATTTATTTTTTAACAATTTACAAAAAGACTACAAACTATGTTTCAATTTTCAGTTTTTTTAGAAAATGAGAATTTTCTTTTGTTTTTCAAAATTTTTTTTTTAGATTTTCTCAAAATTTTCTAAAAAGGACGAAAATACACATAAAAAATGAATTTCGTTAAAAATTCCTTTCATTTTCTTGTTTTGTAGTGCAGTATGATTCCGATTCCGATTCGGATTCCTTTTACATTACAAAAGGAAAACAAATCATCAAAAGAAAATTTTGAAAAGGACATGGACCAGGATACAATACACAAAATATATACAAGGACGCATTGGATTTTTTTGGAAAAGTATATAAAAAAAATACTATACATGGAAACATGTTCTAATTCCTTGTCCGTTGCATAAACTAAAAAAAAAAAAATTCTAATCAAAATCTGCGGAACAACAAAAAACCAGATCGGAACTAAAAGACCTTCCATTTGTTTTGATATTAGACATGGTTTTTTATACTCGCATGAACGTAAAATCAAAGGGTGTACACAGTTTGCAATACCGTTTGTGATACTGCTATAAGCGTCTGTTCGTTCATCTGTTCGTCTTTCCGCATGATAACTCAAAAAATAGTAGCTATTTATGCTTCTGTAATTTACACAAATCATTGCTACTGAAATTTAGCAAGTTTGCTCGGCGGATTCAAGTAACTGCCCAACAACTTCCTTTTTTCTATAAGAAAATAGCTTTGTCTCTAGTAAAGGTGTGTGTCTGATTCTGCCAAAAGTACTTTAGTTTCATGGCCAATGGCCAAAGTTTGTGCAAAATTTGGTAAGTCTAATTTAGTGAGTTCGGGTAACTGCCCTACGGCTTCTTTTTTAACATTGAAATAACAAAATACATAATGAAACTGAGTATTTGAAATTTTTAGGTAGTCAACTTTAATAGCCAACACTTCCACAAAATATGATTGGTGTATAGTGTAGAGGGTTCGAGTAGCTGCCTCAGAGGTTTTATACATTACTCAGAGTCTAATAAGTTGTGTTTTAGAAAATGTTTCAAAATAATTAACCGGGCGATATACGGTTCACCCCGATATCCTAGAATTGACAAAGTCAACTCTACACTCTTCTTCATGTTTTTACGTTTTTGGTATTTTCCTGTAGCTGGAAAAGATGAAGGAATTAAACTATAGAGTTCCCGAAAAAAAAAAAAATCACTGAAAAAAAAAAACAAAATTTATATTAAAATAAGACCCGAAAAGTTTAAATATAAACTTTAATTTTTTATCAAACATTCAACAGCAAAAGGAAAAATTGTATAGTAATGCCACCATTTGCTGATATGTTCACCAGGCAAAATAAAAGTAAATGGGAATTTTCTGTTTCTTCCCTTCTTTATTTGCTTCCTTTTCTCTTTTTTTTATTTTTTTGTGATTTACTTGTATAAAAGTTTATTTGTATTTGTTAAAAAATTTTTCTTTTTTATTTTTTGGTATTTAAAACTCCTGCTGTTGTTTTAATTAAAATAAGAGTATAGAGGCTTTAGAAAACAACATTTTGTTTCCAAAAAAAATTTTACTGGACGCAGAAAATAACAACAACAACAACTACAACTAAAAAAAAAGCGATATTATTATGTTCTCGTTGAAAATAGCTTAAAGGCTTTTGGCAAAAAAAAAAAAAAAAAGACAACCAGCGCAAATTAAAGAAAAACAAAACAAAAAATTAAAATAATGTTCATTTTTAAGGTTTATTCTATGCAAAAAAAAAAAAACTTTAACAAGTCTTTTCATTATTTTAGTCACGCTTAATATTAGTTTTATTTTTGATTGTATTTGTTGTTAATTAGAATATTAGATTTGTAACACACAACACAATATTGTGTTTGGATTTAAAGGTATGTTTAAAAACCAATTTGAATATGTTTAAAAGTTACATTACAATTGCTTTGGAAAAGATTTTTCTTACATGTTTCTTCTCACCTTTCTTTTGAAAATTAGTCTTCAATATTTAACCTTAAGCTCTCAGATTATGGCAATGATAGTTCTACTTCTGCCCGGGAGATATTACTTTTGGTCAATTTCTGATGAACTGTGCCAAGCCATTAGTAACTTAGTCGTCGGCTTCTTCGTTTCCCTCGAGGGATTCATACTTAAAGGTTATTCGTGCTGTTATTTTGATGTTTTTCGTAGCTTATAGTATATTCATCACCTTTGGCTTTGGCAAATTTTTTTTAATTATATATTTTTCATCAATTAATGTCTAGGCATCTGAATTTGTAATATTATTCGGCTGAAATTGGCGGCATATTATTCGAAGACGATTGTTTCTAAATATTTGTAGGTGATATGCTACTATAACTATTTCAGATGTTGTTATAAATTCCTATAAAGTTTTCAGATATTTGAACTTCTGTCCAAGATATATTACATTTAGCTAGTTTTGGGTGAATTGGGCCGAGCCCTTAGTTTTTAGGGGACTGCTTCTTCATTTCCTTTAAGGAGTTTGCAGTATAAGAATGTGCTTCTGGAATGTTTTTGAAGCCTTTGGGGTAATTATCAATATTCACTCCGGCAAATTTGTTCAGTTATTTATTCTTCATTAATTATTGTATAGGTGCCTTGATTTGTAATATTAGTTCGGTAGACTAGGCAACATACTATTTGAAGACTTTCCTATTCCTAGTAATTAGTAGTAATTACATTAGCGCCGAACATTTTAGGTTTATAAGCTATTTGTAAGCAATTCATTTCTCTAAAAAAAAAATAACGGTAAAAGCTGGAATTTTAAAAAATCAATAAACAGAGCAATTGAGATGGAAACTGCCATAAAATTTAAAATAAATTCTAAAATGGTAGTTATTATAACCCATAATAGTAATAATTAACTAAAAAAATGTTGCGAATTATATAAATATATCTTTCTAATATGTATTTGTTCATTCTTTTATTATGGGATATTGGGGATGAAATTCATTGTTCTAATTTAGATGTTTTTTTGTTTCATTTTTTATTGTTATTTTTTCTTTCTTCCATGTTTGTGTGTGTTTTTTTTTTGTTTTTAGAAGTCCGTTGCTAGTGTTGAAAATTAAATAGAATTTTATTTTCATTTTATACAAGCTTTTCTGTTTTTTGTTGTTGTTTTTGTACAAAAAAAAAAAGTTTTTCAAAAATTTGTATAAAATAGTCTTAAAGGCATGAATGGGCTCAAATAAATGTTAATTTCTATTGATAAAGCAGTATGCCAGTATATAAAGTTACAACCTGATACTGGGTTATTAAAAGAAGGTTAAGAAAAAAAAGAGGAAAAAGTTTTTAAAGTTAATTTAAAAATATGTGTTTTATTTTTTCTTTTGTATGTTTAAATTTTCAAAAAAAAAAATATTTTTTCGCACTTATTTTATCTCGATTACGTTAAAAAAATTTCAATTCATGTTTCAAAATATATTTCCTTAGAAATACACATAACTTTGGTAACAGTAAGCCAAGATGGTAAAAGTTTTGAAGGGCTGGAAGTTTTGTGTTTTTACTATTCAATGTTTTGACGTAAGGTAACAGGAACTGGTATTTAAATGTTAACCAGTTGTTTTTTAAATTTTAAACAGTTTTGTAAATTTTCCAGATATTCTCTCAGTTGTTTCGTAATATAATCTTTTACTCTTCGTGGTTTTGGCACCTACCCTTTTATTTGAGGTCGATTATTTTCTCTTAAAAGGTTTGAATAGATTGCAATTACTATAAAAACATCTTTTGTTTTAGTGGCTGACAAGGAAGTCCCCTTGCATTACCTTAGAGACTAGTTGTTAACTTGCATTGTTTTACAGATCAGTTACTAATATAAATGATAAATATTGATTGTATTAAAATCTGCCTTATAAGTGTTTTGGAGTGCTACCTAGAATTTTGCGGGGCAGATGTGCATTCCTGGTTTCACTATCCTGAAACCTTTTGAACTACTAAAGATCAGTTGATGCCTGGCATATCAGTATGGTCCTAATTATAGACAAGATTTGATTTAAGAATTCAAATGACTGTTGTGATATTTAAAAAATGGAAATCTCTTAAAGTATTTTACATTTCTTACGCTTTGAAATTTGATAATTTTTCAATTTAGTATAAAAGAAGTATTTATTAAAATAAAATTAGATTTTAATATAAATATAAAACTTTTATTTTATTTCAATATTTAGTAATTTTTGTTAAGAAATTTAATATTTTTTTTTCAAATTCAATTGTTCATTGGTGGCACGTGTTTCTTTTAATATTTTGACGAAAAATAATTTTTAAAAATATCTTTTGGTTACATGTTGAGATCTGTTACTCAGAAATGAATACTTTTGACAAATTCTTGAATTACTTTTGTTTTAAAATCAGTCAAGTTTATTGACTTACTTTATTTGTCTTATTAATTTAACTTCAAACATACAAACGTTTTAACGAACGGACATAATAAATCTTTAAATAACCCTTTATTCTGTTTAACATAAAAAATTAATACAAAGCGATTACTGATGTGGATATATAATATTTGATTGGAATGAATTATAAATTAAATGAAAGTACAAGTCAAAAGTACTTAGTTTCAAAATTTATTAAAAGTACAGTAATTGGAGTAAAATAAATTTTTAGTTTTTTATAGATTATAAACTCATACATAAGTACTGATAAATACAGATTTTTTTCTGGAAAGTAATCATTAATTAAAAACAGTACCAAGTTTATAAGTCACAAGGGTTTAGTACTCATTAAAAAAAAAAATTTTTAAACACGGATTCTAAGTACCGCAAAGAAAGTACTGATTAACTTAATAATGACACTTTAAGAAAAGTAATGCAAAGCAGAATTGAATTTTAGTTAAATTTAAATAGCAAGAGTAAGTACTGATTACACTTAAATTGAAATAAAGAACTGAGTAGAGTACACTGAAGTAATATTCAAATAATTTTTTATTCTGTTTTAGAACAGAAGAAATTAATACCATTTATTGATTTTAATATTTAATTTTAAATAAAAAAACAAAATTGTACAACACTAGTTTTAAGTACTTTAAAGTAAAATACTGATTACATTGATTACACTCTAAGCAAAGTTATGGAAAATAGTACTGATTCTATTGTAATTAAATTTAAATAGAAATTGAATAAGTACTGATTATATTCAAACAAAGTATGTGACTATAACTTTGAAAATCAGGAATCTGCATAAATTTGATTGTAATCAAAACTTTCCGACATTTTTTAAAATAAATATATTCAAATTATCAAATTAGTTGACACAAACTTGTGGTACTAGAATTTCGTAACTTGTTTACAGTTATATTTACAAAAAAAACATCTACTAAATTATTTAATAATACAAATTATATTAAAATAAAACTTTTTTTTTCAGAAAATTTCAAAAATAGTGTTTCTGAGGCAATTTTAAAAATTAGAAAGTTAAATTTTCTACTTTAAAATTATATGGTTGGATGAAAAGTTAATTTTTTTTTATACTCTGTATAAAATTTATAATTTTAAAAGTATTAACAGTTGTCCAATGTTTCCTTTTAGTATCCCTTTGTATAATATAACTATACACATACATATGTTGTTGTAGAAGTATTAGTAGTAGTAAAAAAAACAAACAAATAATACATAAATAAAACTAAAAGTTGAACAAAGTGCAAAAGGAAATTAGAGGGATGATGTAAAATTATATCGTAATAATTTACTTTGTTAATTGTTATAGGGAATTATTATATTAATATTAAGAAAATATTTCCTTTACAAAAATTTTTTTATTTTTTTTTTTTGCTACCTATTGTAATAAATATAAAATAAATTTAATTTTTTTTGTTTTTTCTTGTTTTTTTTGTATTGTTGAGGAAAAGTTTTAACGGTGGAAAATTTAATTTAAAATTAAATGAATAAAAAAAAATTTATAAGATAAATTGTATTAAATAAAATATAGTTCTATACATGTATAATTATATAATACTTTATAACTACTCAGAAATAGGTAGATAATTTTTATATAATAAATAAAGAACTTTGTTATTTATTTATTATAATATAATATAATTATGTATGTATATATACATATATACATAATTGAACAAAATATTATGCTTATAATTAAATTTATATATAATTACATAAAGTTAAATTTAAATAGCTCAAGCTAATTATACTGGTAGAGAGCAATACAGCCGTGCTAAGGAAAAAAGTCGTAAGCACCAAAAGTAAATTTTCGGGATAATAGAATATTTGACATCAGATAAATGTCTCATAACTTTGCACTAAAAAAAAATATTCAATATCGCATTGCAAATTCATTTAAAACTAATAACTCATACGTCTTTTTTTTTAATTTGGTTTCTTTTAACTAACTTTAATAACTTATATTATATTCAAACATTCAAAAATAATTCAATGTAGCGATGCGCGATGAACTATTAGGACGGCAGAATAGTTCCCGGGTATTTTAAGATTACCTTATCGTTTTTAAGGCGTTGAAGGTAAGGTACAATAGATATGATGAAGTTTATATATATATCTATTTATTTATACTCTGTAATTAGAACTGAATTTTGAGCCGCACATACATAGGTTGAGCGTTAACCTGTTTTTTCCTTTGATAACTCAAAAACTAAAATAGTTAGTGTCTTGAAATTTAAGCTTAAATATCTGAAACTATTAGTAGGTTCTCTATTAGATCGATATACAATCAAAACCTCTGGTACCTCCGCAATTATGAACTTCTTCGTATTAAAACTTTTTATATAAAAATAAAAATTCCCTGAATTTCCCTCGCTGGGACTATAGCTCGAAAATTAATAAAATTTCTGAGTAAATTACAAAATTAAGAGCTTAGAAAATAATATTAATTAATATTAATATTTTAATAAAGCTTTTGATTGCTCTCTTGATTCAAAGCATTTTAAATACTATCATTGTTTCGAATAGCATGGGTCAACCATGGACTTTTATTTGTTTAAACTAAAATTATTAAAAAAAGATTAAGGTAATTTATAAGATTCTAGCAATTTGTTTTGCTAATTGAATGAATTATTATTCATTCAGATGTTGCGACAAGGGCTGGATCTAGATGGTCTTCCGATACTTAACCATACAATATGACAGGTAGGACTTTAACGACTAACTTTCTGGATTGTGTGGTTACTCGGGTTTGATAAATATACTATTTGCAAAAAGCTTAAGAGGCTTTTCGATACAATTTCACTGAACGTTTTTTTAAAATTGTATTTATTGAACTGGTAAGATTATTAATAAAAACATGTCTTTTCGAAAAAAAATTTCAAATTCTTCGATAAACAGACTTAAAGTCTCAAAAAAAATTTAGAATTTAATATCTAAAAATAAAATTAAAAACAAAAACTTTATGGGAATTTTATTAAAATAATATAGATTTTCGAAACTGACTTTAATATTTATTTTCTCTTGAGAAAATCTAATAAGATTTTGATACAAGTATATAACAAATGATTTGAATAGAAATTAACCAATAAAATCCAGCTTTATTCAAAATCATAGGTAATTTTTTAAATACAAAATGTATTGCAAAATAAGCAAATATTGTATTCATAAAATTGAAGCAACAATTTGCAAATAATCAATTAGGTATATAAAAAATAGTATATATGTGTATAAATTCTACTTGTATATAAATAAACTTAATTTTAAATAACCATTAAGTGCAGAAGTTTTTATATGTACCTAATTTTAATATAAAGTACCTATATATGTAGTTATTTCAAATTTAATAATATCTTAAGAATCTTGAAACTTCTGAATGTTAGTATTATCTTGTACGCAGAACGAGGGTCGTATGGAAAATAAACGCTCCTTTGTTCAAACTTTTAATATATATATATTATGTTTTATAAGGTTCTGGGTCTGTAAATAAGAGATAAAAATGACTTTTGTGTGACTTGTAAAACTGCAATCTTCGTTTTAAAGCAAGGCAAAAGCACTTTAGAAAAGCAAATGAGTGAACGACTAGTAAAAGAATTAGTTTAGCCTGTATATGCATCTAAGTAATAACTAAAATCATTTAGAAATCCTCAATCGCCTCTTAGTTTCCAATTTAAACTTTTCTATATTGAAACTTTTAAAGTTATAAGTTTTTTGTATTTTACTTTATTTCGAATTTAGTGTAGAGCTTAAAATTTTACTTAGCTTATTTTTCTATTACCATCTTCTTCTTATCACTCAACATTCTATTAATAGGATATAGGACCTATTGCACTTAGAACTTATCACTAATCAAATAATAAAGTAATAATTTTTAAAATTTTTGTAGTCCCTAAACGATCACTATGACAATAAATCCAATCAAGTTTGATTAGTAAAAACAATCACTTGTCGATTATTGATTAATGAGAACTGATAAACAAATTGAATTAAAGCTTTTTTCTATCAGTTTTTGTGGCACTCGAATCATTTTATGTAGGAACAACATTTAGCTTTCATTATCGATGCATAGTTGGTAGTTTTTTTTTTTTTTTTTTTTTTTAAGCGCTAATTGTTCAACTGTTAGGCTAATAAGCCTGTCTATACCATAGGTACATGTTGGAACAGGGGTTCATATTATATTCGTGTTATTAGAATTGGTCTTATTGAATTCCACATACAATTTAAACATGAGATAGTACTAGGCCTTATAACATGTAGAAACGTCTTAGATTTTCAATATTTACAATTCTATTTTTTGTTTATATTTGTAATATTTTATTTTACTAATATGGTATTCTATATCTGCGAGTTATATGATTTAATTAAATTATTTGTTTTTATTTTGCATTTGTTTATATTTTTATATTAAAGTATTTTTTATTAAAGATTTATAATTATTAATTATTGATTATGCCATTAATTTGAACCCAATGGCGAATGGTAGCTGAGTCGAGTCGAAAACCAGAAAAGTTTTTTCACTTTCACTAGAATTCGAACCCGGGCCCTTCCGCATGAAAGGTCGGCACTCAACCACTGTGCCACCCAGCTGTTTTTCCCAGTTGGTACAATAGGGCCTCAATGAATTTAAAAAGCATCTTTCAAGACTAATCAGGAAATTGTCTCTAATTTCTAGGCAATAAATATCTAAAATTGATCTCTACAATTGCATAAATTAAAATAATTTTATAAAGGAACTGATTTTTTATATTATCTACCACAGCTATTGGGTGAAAATCTTCGAATTCGAAACTCGAACTTCGATTTTTTCTTATATACCTATATTTTAATTCTTTTTTATTTATTTCAATTTTATTTCATAACATGATATACTTATTCCAATATATATACAAAATATATGTATATGTATATAATTTGTATTTTGATTAAATAATATCGAAAATAAAATAATAATAAAAAAAATTTTTTTCGATTTTGAACGTTATCATCAAAAAAATCCTAAAAAACATTTAATTTTAACGATTTTTTTCAAGTTTTTCTGCTGTTTTTTTTTTTTTTTTTTTTTTTATTACCCAAAGAAACATTTCGGTATTAGAAAAAGATTTGTTTTACAGGGAAAAGTATTAGTAAGCAAAAGATGCATGTTTTTTTATAACTAACCCTAACCCTTCCTTTTCCCTACATATTTTTGTTTTATTATCATGGGAATCTGAAGAATTTAAGAATAAACGAAAATTGATTGTTGAGTAAATCTTTTTTTAATACTTTGGAACTTAAAGGAAATGGTTAAATTTTTAAATTTTTTTTTTTTATATAAAAGTTGTTATACGGTATTACTGAAAACAATTTCATGAACTGTTTTTAATTTGAAGATATTTTTTATTATTGAATAACTCTTTGGGCATAAAAATTTTGTAAGCAGTTGTGTATTCAGAGGTTTATTTGTTGAAATTTGATTACAGGGGGGTTGCAACTTATTAAGTAAACTTTAAAATTATATAATTTAAAATTAAATTTAGAGTCCAAAGCTGCAGGAGCTGGGTGGAAAGAGAGAGTTGGGGTAATATTAGTATTCATTGTAGGATAATTTCATCTACTAAGAGATGCTGGTATTCCGAGACTTCAACAAAAATATGTTTAACAGATATTAAGAGAACCGGATCTAATAAAATAAGTTTTACAGATACATAAAACAACCAAAGAATGGGCAGCTTCTTTAGCTAAACTAAAAATATAATTTAACTATATCAATTTCTATGATTTAGAGAGTTGTAGTTTTAAGTTCTACTGAAATTTTGGGGGTGTAAATAGCTTAATTTATCCGACTTAACTTCGCTTATCATTTTCCTCTAGGTCCAGCAATTATTTGGAAGATTTCTAGTAAAATTGTTATAAAACATTTGATTACAGAGAGTTGGGTTGAGCTTAAAATTGTAACTGTTGAATGTGGTTAAATCAAAAGTAGTTAACCCTAAACAAATGATTAAAAGTAGAGTAAAACTTTTGGAATGAATGTTTGAACTTCAGAAGCTAACTCTATAATCTACTATTAAATATTGAAAAAAATTCCCTTTTCTCACTATATTTAGCTTTTTTCTAAAAAAAATTTTTTGAAATTACAATTATAAAATTTTTCAAACAAATTTAAAACTTTTTGATATATTTGTATATAATAACCTTCTTCTAATTCTACATCTTTGTTTTTAACGTTTTTATTTTATTTTTTTTATTACAAAATACGCTCATAAATTTTTTGAAATTAAAATTCAAACCACCACAATACCATGTAAAAACATTTATTTGCATAAAATAAAAATATAAAAAAATCAAATATTCGAACACTAAAATCTTTTCCATATTGGGAAAAGATACCAAAAAAAAATTGTAAAAACAAAAGGGATTCCAATAATAAAACAATAATTTAAAATAAAAATAAAATGACTAAAAATTTTAATGTATGACAAAATATTTTATATCTACTAAAAAAATTCTATGGGTGGGAAAATTATGTTATCCCATCAAAGCAATAATAATTACTTTAGTTCGAAATCTAATAAAAAAGCCCAAAATATACTTGAAATATTGTGTACAACAACAAAATAAAAATTGCTGTACACTTACGTTTAAAAAAATCGTTGCGAATATTTATCTCACGGGTTCTAGAAGAGAAAAATCTATTTCAAATAAAAAATTGCATATGTTTAGGATGAAAATAAATAAAAATTTCATCCTAAGTTTATGCAAAAAAAAAATTAATTCAAATTGGGAATTTTGAAGTGCTGTTAATAAGAAAACTGTGTTAATAAATTCTAATTTAATTCCGTTCTGAGATGTGTTTAAGGTTTCGAGTCTTCTGAATTTTGGAAAGATAGATTAAATTCGATTAAAAAAATTTGTACCGAATAGGTACACAAATCGGGAGAAGGCAAGTGAGTAAATATAAATGAATTAAAAAATATTAACTTTCAGATCAGTTGTCTAAAATATTTTCATTTTATTGGGGAACATTTACCTTGGTTTTAACTTGTATCTCAGCTTAAAACTTTTTAACTGTTCCTACTTCCCCCATCAATTTGCTTAGACACTGGTTTATGACTTTTAAAATTAAGCAGTAGTGCCATATTAAAATTAAATTAATTAAAAACATTTTCTACTTTATTATTTTCCTGCAAAATAAAACCAGGTTCTTAAAGCTACTGATAGCTTGATTTTGTACGACACTGTACTTGCTGCAGAAAGATTATTTGAATAACATGTTAAAAAAAATTATAATAGACCATAGCTATATTGTACATGAAAATGATCATTGTTGTACACAGGAGTAGCATCATAAATATCATAATAAAAAAAAACAAAAAGCAATAAACAAAGAAGGATCTCAGTTAAAAAAAAACAGGAGCATTTCTATACAAAAAAAAGAAACAAAATAACAGAACAAAGGACCAGTATTAAAAGTGTACCGTGAAAAATGACCCTTTTCGGAGCAAACATAAAAAAAAAATTATAAAAAAAAAAGTAAAAAAACCAAAAAAATAATATAAAAAGGACTAAAATGAAAGGATTTTTATTTACTGTTAAAAAACATGCAAGAATGTTAAATCCTAGAATCCTATACAAAAATAATAAAGGTTTTATTTATTTCGGGTTAACGCTAGTTTGAGGTTTGGATAAAATAAAATTTTACATAAAATGATTTATTCTAGTGTTTTTGTTTTTTTTTTTTAGACATTTTTATTACTTTTATATGTAGTAGTAAATAGATACCTACTTGTTTTCTAGGATACTCGAATTATAAAATATTTAAAAATAGAATTTATACCGTTATCATGATAACATTTTCATAAATTTCAATAAATAATGTAAAAGTAAATTACGGAAATATGTTTTAGGTTTTAGGAGTTAATTTTGATACAAATGATTTTTAAGGGGTAGGAAGCTGTAGAAGAATTTTTAAACTTTATTTGTAAAATGTTTAATTTTCTAACAATGTTCTGCGAGTTGCTTATAGCCCCAAATCTTTCAAAAAAATATGAGCATCTTTTAAATGTCTTACTTTTACAATTTCTTAAAAAAAGAAATATTTTAGAATGCCCGATTTTGAGTTATGCAATTTCTTTTATACTTATGCTTATTCTTTAAAAGTGTATTTAAGATGTAAAAGGGCCAGTTAGACATCGGAAAGTAATAGGATATTTTTCTTACCTACAGAAGTAATAAGTATCTAATAAAAATGTTCTTTGAAATAATAATTTCATTTCAAGAACTATTTTATTTGCAAGATAATCAGAGTTTTTACTTTTTGAATGGATGCTAAATTTTCTTATGGATTTTTTTAATACAGATATTTTGCAAGTTTACCAAGTACTTTTCGGATAAGTGATGCACACCTTAGTTTATTATTTCAAATTTTCTTAAAATTCGTGTTGAATGAGTTATCTCTGTTGAAAAGGTTGTATATTATTAGTTGAATGCAAAATTAGTAATATAAGCGTTTTTCACAATTTGAATTATATGTCATTTTAAAATTTACACATTCCAGGAGCCATTCCTATATGGAAAATCCCCAAGTTTTTAATTTTTTTTTTGGATAAGTTTTGAGATTTTCCACCCATCCAAAAAAAACAAAGAACATTTTTCAGAATTTTCTAATAAAAAAATACTATATTTTAATTCTAGAAAAAAATAGTTAAATGCATACAATGACAGTTTAATTTTAGTGATCTAAATTTGAAAAGTTATTTAATACCAATTGTATTATAATCAAATTGTATAAAATATTTAAATTATTTAGTATGAACACTGTACGGACAGGTGTGATTTTCTAAATTCTTTTAAAAAACACTGTTTTACATTATTATACCAAATATCTTTTGTTTTTAATTTATACCTTACTTATATTACATTAAATAATATTTTTGTTAATTAGTTTTATTTTTAAACATGTCATAAATAAAATTAATGGAGTAAAACTTATTAGAAATGTTAAATTATTTATAATTTGAATATATCGCATTTTTTTTTTTTTTAGTTGAACTTTTATTTTGTTATTTTCTTACATTCTTATAATAGCTTAACCTACAAAAATAGTTAACAAAAAAGGTTTTTTCTTATATTAAAAATTAACATGTAAAAAATGAAGTGTTTTTTTTATGTTAAGTAGTTATTCTTAATAATTATTATGAACTCTTACTAGTATTTTAATCATACTTTTAAGTATGTATTAATTTCAAATTTTTAATTAATTGCAAAAAAATTTAAAAACGCAATTTTTACATTTTTTTTTTTTTAATAAAACCCTAACCTAACTTACCCTATTCTTACAACTAATTAAAAAAACTTATAAACTAGCTTGTATTATTTTAATATTAAAATAACACTAATCTAATAATTCATTTATGCTTATTTTTTTTTTTTTATGAAGTGCTTAACCACCAATAATTATTTCTAATTGATTTGTCTTTATCTGGTATAGACATGTCATATTTCATATTATCTGGATTGATGTTACCTGGATCATATTCAATTTTTTTACATGTAGCCCGTCTACTATAATGAAATAGTATAGGGACATGATTTTGATTTTGTATATAACCATACTTGTCTAAGAAGATGAAATGCTCAGGGGCTATGAAGCCCGTGAGCAAAGTCTTCTTGATGTACTCCTCATTGTGGTAAAATATATGCGATATTAAACCATTTTCTGGAGTATTTAATGCTCTATCATAGTGATTTCGAATTAATTTTATAATAAAATTATCAATTCTTATGATTTTTGATTCCTTGTACAAATATTTATTGGAGTAAAAATGTTTGTACTCGGACTCCGGTTTTCTATATTTATTAATGCAAACTCTTATGCACTTTCTTTCGAACATGCGGATTTTTTCCATTAGGCTTGCACTAATGTTGTACCATATGGGTACACCATATGCAAGCGTAGGCCTTATTAATGTTTGGTAGCATATTATTTTGACTCTGTTACTAATATTTTTATTGTAAAAGAGATTTTTTGCTGCCATAAAGGATTTATTACCTTTTTCTTTTGTATATTTTATATGATCTATGAAGTTCAGATTTCTATGAAGGTGAACCCCAAGATATTTAACGACTTTTTTATTTGCGAGAGGTGAAATAGGCGATTTAATGGTAAAATTTTTCCAATTTTTCCTAATGTCTGAACTTGTTTTGTCTACCGTGTTACGGAATAATACGGTTTCACATTTACTAAAGTTCACTTTTAATTTCCATATTTTGCAATAATCTTGTACAATGTTAAACATTTTTTGAACATTATACTGAATGCTGTTTACAGTGTCATTCGCAGAGTATATTATTATGTCGTCTGCGAACGCTAGGGCATAAGTATTACCCTTAACTCGGTCTAACCAAAGCAAAAGATCTGCTATGTAGATCGAGAAAAGAATTGGCGCGTTAACAATACCTTGTTGGAGACCATTTTCAATTAAAAATGTTTTGTTAGACATATTATTTTGGCTATGTACTAAAAATTTGTTATTGTATAACATATCTTTAATAAGTACTATTAAGCGTATTGGAAATTTATGTTTTATTAATTTGTATATTAAACCGTCCAACCAAACCGTGTTGAAAGCCTTCTCTAAATCAATGAGGCAGGCACCAACGCCGTAGTTTTTATTTATAAACCAGCAAATATCAGAAGTTAATTTAGTTATAGTGTTAATTGTACCGTGTTTGTGTCTGAACCCAAACTGGTTATCAGGTATGAGATTTTTTGAGTGTGCAATACTCGAAATTTTATCATTTAACAGAGTTTCAAATATTTTACTAATGTTTGGCATTAAGCTTATTGGTCTATAGTTGCTGGGGTTGGTTGGATCTTTACCAGGTTTCTTTAGCAATATGGTACGAATATATCGCATGTTCTACAGTTTTAATATAAATTTCAATAAGAAAAATTGCATATACTTGGGCGTTTTAATTTTATAATGCTTACCGCTTAAGTTCTTAATTCCATACACATTTATGAAGTGAAAACTTGCAAACGCGAAAAATTAAAGCTTTAAGAAAATTTTAACTTTATTATTTGAATGTTATCACTTGAAGGTTATTAGTTTGTCGAAAGAAGATTAGATTTATAATATTATTTCAAAAAATGAGAATTCTAATTCATTCAAATTTAAGTTAAATTTAACACTTTTAAAAACATTGTTGTATAGTAAATCAGATCTAGAAACATATAAGTACGAATTTAGTATAAATCAAAACATTTTTGATCAAGATTCTTGAGATAAAAATTTGCTAGTACCTGTTAATACATCAAATATCCTGTTTTTATTGCCCATATCCCTATTTTCTAGAATATCTCATCTTCTAGCACTAAAATTATTAAATAAATTACAAATCCCTACGAATATTATTAGATATATATTTTCTTTCCTGTATATTTCAAAAAATTGTAGCACGCGTTAAATAATTACTTTAAAATATATTTCTGATTTTTATATATTTTCTAAAATATAAAAGCCAAAGGTTCATTTTATTTTTTTCTATTTTTAGCTTTCATAAATTTTAAATAATTCTTATTAAAAATTCCCATTCCAATTTTAAATCAAAAATAACCAATATTTCGATATAAATATCTTGGGAGCTCTATAAATGATTGTATTTAAAAATCTAATTTTATTCAAACTCTCGTTTCTTAAAATAATATTTTATCAAAGTCCCGTTTTATTCGTTTTATAAAATCAAATGCTCTTTCTGAATCTCGGTAAACCCTTTTTTTTTCAAAAAAATAAAAAAAAATAAAAGTTTGTAATTTAAAATATTTTTTGCTGCTGAGATGGATTTTCTGATCTATATCTGATTTTGTAAAAATTTTCGAAATTCACTTTTATACACTTTTATTTTACTTCGGATTCAATAATTAGTTCCAAAATAGAAGGCATTTTAGAGTTCTTTTCAAAATCTTATATTTACATAAATGTGAATGTCAGATTGATAGTAAGAATGGATTTAAAAAAATGAGATTTAAAAAAACGCTATTTTAATAAAATGATATTTTGAAAAACGTGATTTTGATAAAATGAGATTATTATAAACGCGATTTTGATTAAACGAAATTTTCAAATACGATAGTTCGTACCAAATTCATGTATCCTACATAAAATATAATATCATTTAGATATTCGTAAGTCAGATTGCGAGTAAGAAAGGATTTAAAAAAATGATATTTTAAAAAACGCGATATTGACAAAATGAGATTATAATAAACGCGATTTGGATTAAACGAAATTTTGTAATACGATCATTCGTACCAAATCCAAGTATTCTATATAAAATATAATTTCAGTCTATATATCTGTACACTGTACCTACATTTCCAAATTCTATAAATTGATGATAAACTTTTTTGAAAGTTTCCAAAAAAAAAAAAAATTTTATAATTAGTACATCAGCTTTTATACACGTTTTACAAAAGTCAGCAATAAATGTGCCATAACCAAAAATAATAACAAAAAACAAAAAAACAATAATTATTTTTCCATGTTTCAGAAAACGTTCCGTTTGTCCTTTTCTAGGAAGAAACCCTACTGTCAATTTGATACACATAAAATATCAGGTTGGTAAACTACCAATTTGGTCAACCTTTCTATATATTTTTCCATTTAATTTTATTTCTATTTTTTTTTTTTATTAAATTCCTTTTATTTTGTACAACGTTCTTATGCTATTGATTTAAAAAATAAAAAATACGGACACAAAATATCTTCAAAGATTGCCACAAGCCGAGAAACCATCACCACTTTAACAAAATGATTGAAATGAAATAAGTACAAAAAAAAAGTTTAATTGCTTACAACAATTTTATATTTGATGAAAAAAATATAAATTTCCACAAAAAAATTTTTTTTTTTTTTTGAAACGGAAATGGTGTGTAGGTCTTCCAGTTTTAGATTTTTCTTCAGATTCAATAATTAGTTCCAAAATAGCATTAAATAATTTTAATGACCAAAAAAATAAGATCATAATTCAATCCTAACCTCTTTATGCATATATGAAATGCTGGTTTGCTGGAAGATTTGGGAGGCATGTTTTAAAAGAACCTTACCTAAAATAGTCTAATAGCTTTTAAGGAGGACATAATTCAAGGCAACACAAGAACTCGAATTGATAAGTAACGAATCGAAGGTATGATTTAAACATTTAAACAACTACTGCTCAGTTTTCAGCACTCATTCTAAGGGTGCTTAACAAGAACTTAATAACAAACAATACTCAAAAAATCTACTCATTCATAAAATCTACCAAACCCACAAATCTAATCCACAAATTTCGATTCAATAAGAAAACTTAGAAAGTAGAGGTAAGAAATAAGAAAGTTTGACCTGACCTACTTCCTAAGGTGGCTTTGAATATCTACATTTTTATTTTAAACTATTTGTTGCCTATTTTGGCAGAAATTACTTCACATCAAACCTGTTGATAAATCCAAGACCTTATTTTGAACTGGAGTCCTTTTTTCTTCCTTGAGACATTTTGTGAAATTTTCAAATCACTTGTTACAGCTGATATGTAGCACACTATGAGCTCAGTTTCATTCTGCAAAGAGTATCTGCAGAAAAAAAAACCTGCTCAGTCAATATGAACCATTAATACCTTAATTCGAATAGTTCCAATAAATCACAATTAAGAATCTCATTTACTCATCCTTTCAATACCAATCCACCTACTAGACTTTAAATTCTGAACTCTTAAGTATTCCAATAAATTGACAATTTCAACATTTTATAATTTATAAAAGTTCATAAAACAACTTTAACTATATATCGTCTCTAATCGTCCCTCTCCTCAAGTCCTCAATTACTCTATTTTTTTTTATCCTACCAGGAATTAAATACTTAACTTTTAAAATAAAATAAAATAAAAAAAAGAAAAAGAAAAAGAAGAAAACAATATGGAAAAAGAAGGAGAAAAAAAATATTGTTGTATTTAATTTTACTCAATTCTTATTTTCTGCAGACAATCCAAAAACAAAATAAAAAATTTTTTTTCAGAGTAAAAATAACAAAAAAATTCGGGTTCCTGTAGAAAAAAAAAAAAAAAAAAGTTATTGACTGGAAATAAAAAATTGTTTGGCTATTGTTTAAAAAGACGGAAACCGAGGGAAAATCGAAAACAGTTTTGTATTTTCTTAAAAAAAAAACATTGTTCTATTTGAACGTCTCTTCCTCAGTTTGTTAAGAACAAGGAACGCAATACAAACAAGAGAAACTATTTAAAAAATTTATACAATATGTCTTTGTCCTCAAAAACGGTATTATTGTCTCTGATAGTTTTGATGATGACTGGGGAAAATTTTTTTAATTTATATTTTTGAATTTATTTATTGCAAATAAAGTACGAAGCCTCGATGGTGTTCTGGGTAAGCATTTGACTAATTAGCCGAGCACAAAGAGGGTCACAAGGCCTAGATGTTAAGATAGGATATGCTACCTCTGATTAAATGCAACATCAAATATAAAATACAAAATATTGGAAATTAAATTTATGGAAACTTTTATTCCTTTTTTGATGTGCAGAGGACTTTATGGAATCACTTAAGAACGGATCTACAGAGGACACAAGGCCTAGATGTTAATTTAGGATATGCTACCTCTGATTAAATGCAACATCAAATATAAAATACAAAACATTTAAAATTAAATTTATGGAACCTTTTATTTTTTTGGATCTACAGAGGACTTTATGGAATCACTTAGGAACGGATCTACAGTGGATATCTATAGAGAACATCAGTAGAAGTGGATCAACTGGCGACTTTACAAAATCCTGAGGTTAGGAAACTCTGAATCATTTTCAATGACTAAATATGCAAGTAAAGTAAAGTAGGTAAGTTGAGGATGATGGTTAAAAAATTAATAAACTCAGTACAATGGTATGATCCGGAAGCCTTCTTCTCCTACTTTTGGGACTATATCATTTATCTGAGTATTTCCAGTAAAACAGATCTTCATAGCATTCATTACCTTTGCAAAAGAATTGCTTCTAATTTTTGAAAAGGTTCACAAAGGGATCTACAGTATTGGAACTATTGACTAGTGGAACTGTAGATCATCCTCTCTATATCACTTTGCTCGGCTCCAATCAAGATTGCCCTTTACATTTAATCAAAAAAAAAAAAACAAAATGAACTTTCTTTATTTTCTTTTCTATAAAAATACAAAATTAAAATTATAATGAAAGAAATTTGGATGCTTCCGGCATTTCTTTTTAACCAAAAACCGAAAATTAAAAATAAAAAACCGAAAAAATATTTTCTTTAAAGAGTAAAAATTCAAGAATTTCAAAATAGGGGAGAATATAAAAATAAATATTGTAAAAATATTTTATAAAATAAAATAAAAATAAAATAAAAATTTTTTTTAATAGAAAAATAAAAATTTAGAAATGAGAAATTAATATTAGGAATTAAATAATAATTAATGAGGAATTAAAATGTAAATATCTTAATTTAAAAGAAAAATTCAAATGAATTTAAATATTATTTAAAAGTAATCATTCTTTGGTAAATATGATACTGTTTAATTTTTAGATTAAATATAAATGAGTTTTGTTTAAATTTAAATTAAAAATTTACTTATATATATATTTAAATAATGTATTAGGTTTTTTTCAAATATATTATACTAGTTCAAGGAAGTTGGGGTTTTCAATGAATTCAGATTTTGAAAAAATTTAAAAAGTAATCGTATAATCGTTTATCGCCATTATAAAGATTAAAAACAAAAGTCGACTCATTGCCTAAGAATGCAGTTACGAGTATATCTCACATTTAATTACGAATACGTACAGAATTATAAAATCAGCTTATGACGTCCAAATACCAAGCCGGGTGTATTTTTTAATTTTACAACTATTTACTGATTAATGAAAATTTATTAAATAAAAGCAATGTATGACCATAAAAATTTAAAATTTTTATATATCTAGCCGGCTCATTGAGAAAAACAGTAATAATAAGACTCATAATTTATTACGATTCCTTACATTAAGCTGCCTTATAATGTCCATAGCCCGATCATATTGTATTTTATTTTTAAAATAATTGATTTCTGGAGATTATTATATAAAAGCAATGTCTGATAAAGTAAAATTTTGAATTCTTAAATAATTAAGTCGACTCATAGCTTAAGAAGGCAGTTATATCTCACATTTAATTACGAATAAGTAAAGAACTATGAAAACGGCTTATGACGTCCAAACGGCAAACCCAGTGTATTTTTCAATTTTAAAAGTATTGATTGCTGAAGATTTATTAAATAAAAGCCATGTTAGATCAGAAAATTTTTATGTATCTAGTCGGCTCATTTAAAAAAAAACAGTAGTCATATAACCATAATTTATTAGGATTACTTACATTAAGCCGGCTTATAAAGTACAGAAGCCTTCCCTGTTGTATTTTGATTTTAAAGTAATTGATTTCATTAGATTAGTAAATAAAAGTAATGTTTGATCAAGTCAGTCATACCTCCAAAATTTATTACGAAAACGTTGGTTTATGATGTCCAAAGGCCTCCAACCCATTCGAACTTTAAATTTAAAAGTATTAATTACTACACTTAGGTAAATAAAGCTATGCTTTATCAAGTAAAATTTAAAATTCTAATATAATCTGAATGGACAATATCACTTTACATCTTACATTCTTTCAAATGAATCCGAAATATATGCCAGGAATAACTCGTTATACAAAAATTGCTGGAATTGTCTTAATACTAGAAGTAATACAACTTTGATAAAGTTGATTTAGTAAATTATACTGTATTTAATTGCTATCGAAAATTATTAATTATAATTGTAATAAATACTAATTATAATTTTAATTCAATTATTTTTTTAAATTTTAATTCCGTTTAGATGCTTTAGAATCAAATGTATTTATTCATTAGGTTTTAACATAAAATTTTCCAATTTTAATTTTTATTAAAAAAGTTTTAAATTTCCATCTAATATTTAAATATCATAAAAATTTTAAATTTATTTTTAAAAATTTTATAATTTGAATATTTAAAAAAAAATTAAAACTTTTCATCGAAAAATTTGAATTTTAAAATGAAATTTTCTCAAAATTATTATCTATACATATTATTAAAAACTTTGACCAGTTAATTTGTAGTTAAACAAATTGAATATGTAATTTTTATAATTTTCATGAATATTTTATAATTTTTAAAATACAGTTTTATAATTTTTTCACCGCAGTCGTCATAATCGACTGATTAATAATTTATATTCTGTAAAACGCAACATAATTAAATTAATTTAGAATTCGAAAAATTTTTAATTATTACAAATTTAAATTGTGCAACTCATTTAACCAATTTACATATATAAAAAAGCTTAAAAAAGCTAAATATATATGTATCGTTATAATTTTGATTCGACCGAGGGCGTAGCGGTTAGGACGTTGACCTTTCAATCCAAGGATCTCAAGTTCAAATCAAGATCAAATGATATCTAATAAAATAATTTAATTTATAATTTATATCATAATATAAAAACACCTGCCCCACCTGGAAAAGAAAAGGCTAAATCGCTCAATTATAACATTAGGAGATTGTACGGTATACCCATGTTAAATAAAATATTTAATTTTTCGAATACACTAGTTTTGCAATTGGTCTACTACATGAGGCAGTCAATTTGCACAAAACTATTTCAATAGAGACTCTAATTTTAAAACCAGGCTTTTTAAAATACGGTTTTTTTAAAATCCAGTTTTTTAAAATCCAGGGTTTTGAAATCCGGTTTTTTAAAATATAGGTTTTGCAATTTATTTTGAAAAATCCTAAATATTGAGTTGTTACAGTTAAAGTTGGAGAGGCGATTATTAAGGTTATAATAAATTGTATTTTAAGGAATTTGTTTTAAATAAATTGAACAGTGTTTAAATGGCTTTAGCAGCACTCTACCTCAAATTGTAATGATTAGCCCTTGAAATTATTATATCGCCTATATAAAACTTAATATATTTTTAAACCAATAAATTAACTTTAACGCTTAATATACTATATATGCTTTTAGACTTACGAAATTGTAACTAAATTAGGAGTATATAATCATTCCGAATTGCCATTCCGAAGTTTACGAAAAACAATTCGGTATTGTTATAAAATAAACTAAAGTGAATTATTTAATTTTATTTTAACGACCAATAACTCTATTTTTTATTTTAATTGGAAAATTTTTTTTGCATTAAATTTTTTTGCTATTGTGAATGGAAATAAAAAATTCTTTTTTCTGTCATATAATAAAATAATGACATTAAAAGTTAAAACCAATTGGTAACACCGTGTTATATACTTTTTATATTAAATATATATTTTGTATACACATTATATTAAAACGATTCCGGAAATAGCAAAAATAAAAACAATAAATATATACTTAATACAATATAACGGAATAAGTATAATGGAACGGTTATTTTAACAATTTAACGGTAAATATGGCAAATTGCCAAAATTATATATATATATATATATACATAAAATTAAGTGAAAAAAAGTGTGTTGCATTTTTGGGCGTTAAATCTGTTTTGTTTTAAATACTTTTTTTGAAAATTTTTTAAATTCTTTATAAATAACGGTTTTTTTTGTGTTACTTAGTAAATCTGTCAAGTTGTCCGTTATACTAACACAAATGCTTTTTTTATATTTAAAGTATTTTTTCAAGGATTATTTGTTAAGACTGAGAATTACTTACAAATAAAGTGTTATTCTATAAGGCTAAAGATAATTGAGATTAAAAAAAAAAATTATTCGAAGATAATGTGTTCCTTCTACGAATAAATTATTTCGAACTACCAGTTTATTTCTATAATACTATGAATTATTTGAGTGATTGTTGGTTAATTCCGTAGAAAGGGCCAAAAAATATTACATTCGTTTTTATAATTTTCAAAATTTTTCGAAATTAAAAATACGGTAAAATATTGGTAAATTCTATAGAATTGTAACTATTTCGAAAGTGAAATTAAGTGAATTAACTTCTACAGAATGAATAACTAAAAATAATTTTCTTTGGATTTGGGTTTTTGCATTTCCAAAAATGGATTTTGTCCATTTGTTGGAAAAAATGTATCTATATAATACCTGGAAAAACTTTTTTAAATTAACTTAAGTAACGCTCGGGTTCCTTTTTTTTTATTACCATAAATATTTATTTTAAAGGTTGTCTTTTTGTTCGATTTTCCCCGGAAAAATTATTTTTATATTTATTCCTTTGAGGTATCTTTAGTAAACGGATAATTCAATAACTTTTAATCGTAATATAAACGGTTAATTGAATAAAATAACGGAATTTCCGTTTTTAAAAAATTATTCCTTACAATTATATAAAAATTAATTTAAAGGTAATTAAAGTCAGTAAGAAATTTCCGATAACAATTTCGAAATTTTAGCATTTAATTATGCAACCAATTTTCGATAGGTTGTTGTCCCAAATTATAAGATTAAATTTAAATGTGTAAAGGAGGAAGAAAATACGAGTGTCATTTAATTAAAATTTGTGCAACAGATTTTAGGAAGTTTGATTTAAATATTTGAAAGGGATGGATTTAAAAACAGAATTTGAATTATAACACCTGTTATAGAAAATCTTCTAAAAAAATTTAGTTCCCTTGGTATTTAAATGTTAAAACTTTATTTGTCAGACAATTTAATAAGAACTAATTAGCCCTTTTTAATATGATTACTAATTTTAGGTTATTTAAACATTTTTTAAATTATACGTGCTTCAATGAACCGTCTAATTTCAATAGAAATTAATGGAAGTTTCTTAAGTGTTTCATATAAAAATTTCGAAAGGGGGACATATTTCTTATTAAAGACATAGAATAATAGGGCTGGGTCTGAAATCTCGGTTTAGTAAATCTCGTTTACACGAAATCTCGTTTTAGAAAATCTTGTTTAGAAAATCTCGTTTTTAGAAAATGTTGTTTTTAGAAAATCCCTTTTTTTTATATTCTGGAAAAAGCTGATAATTCTGGTTTTGCATCCAACGCAAAAATTCTTTAATACCAGATTTTTCAATTAAAAAAGAGATTTTCTAAAAATGAGATTTTCTAAAAATGGGATTTACTAAACCGAAATTTTTGACCAATCAATTCACATTGGGTTGATTTAATTTCATATTCTTTTAACTTAAAACTGAGACATTAGCATCATATATCCGAGATCTGACTATTTAATTTCTGATGGACAAATTACTATACTTTTTAAAATATAATAAATTAAATCATTTATTTAATCCTTTTATGAGTTTAAAGTTTTATTAAACATTATTTTAAAATTAATATAAATTTTTTTTAATTAAATTAAAACAATACAGAAATAAAATATAAATATATTTTTTTAATATTAATTTATTTCAAAAATATGAACAAAATTAAATTAAAAAAAAAAAATTAATTTCCATTTTAATTGTTAAATAAAAGGAAAAATAAAATATTAATAAAATTAATGTGATGATTTTCAGTTCAGTAATTTTAATGTACCTAAAATAATTATTGTAAAATAAATTGATGAAATAACAATTAATATTATGAAATAATTTATATAAATATGAGCGCATATGATTACTAATCTATAATTTACAATTTTTATTCTGACATTTATTAAAGTGTGAAATTTATTTACAATTTTTATCAGTGTTATCAAATCGAAAATTAAAAAAATTTTTCATAAAAATTATTTTGAATAATTTAATGCTTTTTAATATTTAACTTCTGTTTTATTAATATTATTAATACAATATAATATATTAAAATATCTTGTTATATGATTAAAATCTTTTATTGAATGCAATGCAATAAAACAATGTGAGCATTACAGGGGATTTAAAGTGGAGATTTTTTATCAAAATAAAATATGATGATGATTTTGTTTTTAAAATCAGATTATAAATCAATTTTAAATACTCTGGTATTTACATTCATTCATATTGTGGAGTTAAATAAATGTATAAAAATATTAGGGGCAGGTGACTACACTGTGATTATTTTAATCGTAGTTTTGTAATCATATCATATTTAGTCTTATCCAGTCGTAGGGGAACCATTTAGTGCTGGGAATGTGCTTGTTTTAAAGGATTTAAAAAATGAGGTATATAAGACTTAGGATTATTGGGAATATGTATATAAGACTACCTAATTGAAAGGTAACCGTTATATTATAGACCGATAATATGCACTATCATATTTAGTGTCTTAGAGCTGTCAAACTGGATTAAAACATTTCAATCCAACATCTTCTTGTAAACTAGACTGGAGAAGTTTTATAAGGAGTTCTGGGCATTCACCGAATCTATTTAGGCGGGGCTTCGGTTCCTTTTATTGTTATATTTACCAAGTTGTTGGTTACTTGACTATAGCTATTGTATAAGATTATGAATACACAAATGTTTATTTTTTGTGCCATCTTTTATCTTGCACAAGAGTTATTTACGTATTTTTATTAAATCTTATTGTTATATTACGATATTAACTATTACGATATAATTATACAATTTTACGATATTTGTTTTTTTAGATATGATCTGACTGGGGTTTGAACCCAAGACTTTTAACATAAAAGGCAGCGTGTGTACCACTACACCGTTCGTCAGATCAATTAGATCAACAATGATGATTAAAAAATGCAATATACAACCATCCACTTTTAAATTTTTTTCCTTTCATAATTATGTGAAAAGGTTGCCATACCGTATTTTAAAAAAAATTTAAATTTCGTATAACAGTTATACGAAATTCAATTATTTAAAAATTTTTAAACGGTTTAAGTAAGAAAGTTTAAATTTTGAACAGAGTTAGATCTTTGGCTATGATTATGAATCGTTGGTAAAATATTTGTGTCCCCCCATTAGAAGCTGTTATGTATTTAACTTGAATACCTGATAAATTTTTTATTTGGTGTAACATACAAAAAATAATGCTCTAAAGTTGTAATGTAATGTTCCTATTCTAACAGTTTTTTACTTGATCCTTAAAGCTTATTGAAAAAACAGTTAATTTTGGAAAAGTGCTTTTTTAAAAACCTTTAGTGGTCTTCATAACTTCTTTCTAATAAACTCTACTACTCATTTGACTATTATTCTTTGAAATTAAGTCAAATAGACTGATAATTAATTATTGTTCATCGTTCAAATTAATTACAAATTACAAACTAAGAAATTTGATAAATTTGACATTTTATTTATGCGATCAACTTAATTTTACATATTCTTAGATATACAAATTTTATTAATATATTCTTTTAGTTAACCAAGGTAAAGTGAACTTGTATATCTTTGAAAAAGTTATGAAAACTGATTATCAATTTGATTTTAATATAGTAAATATCTCAAACTACAAAAAACTTTTATAACAAAATCAACATTTTTGTAAAACTTTGTTAAAAGAGGAGAGAGAAACTTAAGTTTCATTTTTTTATGATGAAACTTTTGGTTTATTTTTAGTGCAAATCATAATCATAATTATTCTAAATATTCAACAAGGTTTACGTGAACTCCTATATATAATAAAATATTAAGATTTCATTTTTGGTCTTGTGTTGTCTTGGATTATTTTGTTTTTTTTTTCCAGATTATATTAGCTTGTCTTGTGGGTTACTATCATTTTACGTTGCTATGTAGTACGTTGGTGCTCTGTTTTTGTTGTTGTTTGTTTTTATAATTATCTCAAGGGAAATTCCTAGATGAAAATTTTATTTCAAAAATTACTTATAATTTATTTTTTTGTACAGTGTTTTAAGAAAATTTTTGATCTACTAGTATTTAATATCTCAGTCCTTCTCAGTACGGCTGTGAAACATGTAAGGTAATCTTCAATATCACCAAAATGTTGCAGACGTATATAAACCGTTCTCTACGCCGCATATTAAGAGTTCGTTGGCCACAAATCATTACCAACACACGCCTTTGGCAAAAAAAACGAACTAAAATATGATTGAAGTCGAGATCCGAGTGAGAAAATGGCGATGGTTCGGACATACCCTAATGAAGCCAGAAGAAAACATAGCAAGGCAATATTTTGAGTGGAATCCACAAGGCAAATGACGAGTAGATAAACTAAGGAAAACATAAAGAAGAAATGTTTTGAAAGAAGCAGAAGCGCAACGCAAAACGTGGTTAAAACTGAAAGGAATTGCTAAGGATCGTGAAAGATGGAGACGTTCTAAGATCCAATAAGTAAGTAAGTAAGTATTTAATATATTAGCAGACTATTTTAAATAATGTTAGATTATTCATTTAAATAAATTATGAGAGTTAAATTCGGACGTTGTGGCGTTCCGTTGTCCTAAAGTAAAATAGTTAAAATTTAATTTTATCTAAAAAATTCCCGACTTCTTTCAAAGCCTTGCTGTTGCCTTTATCTCTATTAGGAAAAGCGTAATTTAAAAACAAAAAAGATAAATTTTAAGTGATTTTATATTCTTATATGACTTACGTTTTTGCTAAGTTTTGCTAAATTTTTAAGATGTTGTTAATAATTTCCGGGAATTCAAATTAAAACAAGAATAAAGAGATTTCAGAGGGGAAATCTACCAGCATACACAATATGTTAAAAACTTTAAGTTTTAGATTTAAGTATTTGGAAGAACCTCTTTCAATGAAAATATTAGATAGCAATAGTAAATTGCTGACTAAATCCTAATTTTCCCAAATATAAAATAGTTCTAAAAAAAAAAAAGTTTAGAAACGCTGAGTATTAAAAATTGCACATCTCATGCTTAAGTGACCAACACTCAATATTAAATTGACAAAATAATGTAGACGTTTCTGTGCCCTGCTGGAAATTTTTACTCCGGCTTTTTTAATGTTTCTTAGCATCAACCAAATTTTAGAAAAGCTGGATTCCAGTCTAGTATTCAAATTTCCAGATAGCAAGGCTTGATTCGTAAAATTAATTAGATTGTGAATATTTTTTGTCTAATGGGAAAGGTTTCTCTCTGAATTTTATACCCTTCAATCTATTTTAGTCTAAGCTACATTTGAATAGGTGCTGTATCTGGCTGAATATCTATAGACTTAGTAAGTTAGCAAAGAAAATATAGTCCCTATTCAGATGTAATTTTGGCTAAAACACATTAAAAATTTGAAGTCCACATTTTTATACCCGTATGACTATATAGTCCAAGGGTATAATAAATTTGCCATTACGTTTGTGACGCAGAGAAGGAGGGGGGGGGTAGATATAGACTCAAGTGTATGGATCGGATCAGAATCGAAAAATAAATCGATTTAGCTATGTATGTCCGTCCGTCCGTCCGTCTGTCCGTCTGTTCGTCTGTCCGTCCGTCCATCCGTCCGTCATCACGATAACTCAAAAAGTAAAGGAGCTAGGATTATGAAATTTTTACAAATTCGTTTTTATGCAAAAAACGGAATCGAGTTTTAAATTCAGCCATTTTGGTCTACGGGTTCGAGTACCTGCCATACAACTTCTAATTTTATATGAGCATTACTCTGTACCTATGGAAGCTGCGTGTCTGAAATTTTGCCAAAACTAGTTTAGTATAATGGCCAAAGTTACTGCAAAATTTGATTGGTCTACTGCAGAGGGTTCGAGTAGCTGCCATACAACTCCTTCTTTTTTATGAGCTTTACACTACACCTGATGAAGCTGGGTGTCTGAAATTTTGCAAAAAATAGTTTAGTGTAATGGCCAAAGTTACTGCAAAATTTAGTTGGTCTACTGCTGAGGGTTCGAGTAGCTGCCATACAACTCCTTCTTTTATATGAGGATTACACTACACCAAATGAAGCTGGGTGTCTGAAATTTTGCCAAAAATTGTTTAGTGTAATGGCCAAAGTTTCTGCAAAATTTGGTTGGTCTACTGCAAAGGGTTCGAGTAGCAGCCATACAACTCCTTCTTTTATATGAGCATTACTCTATACCTAATAAAGCTGAATGTTTGAAATTTTGCCAAAAGTAATTAACCGGATGATATAATGTATATGTTACGGTCCATACGGGTATCCCAGAGTTGACACAGTCTACTCTACTACACTCTTCCTCGTTTTTAATATAAGTACTGTATTATTATTTTAAATATGAGGACATTGTTATATACATATATATATATATATATACACAATATTTTCATTTGATAACTGTTAATAAATAGGAAAAATCTTAATGAAGACTCATGTCCTTTTTCAAAAAAAAGAAAAAAAATTTGCTAGAAACTTTTATATAGTAAAATTGTATAACTATTCCTAGGAAAAAAAAATTCTAGGGTTTTATTTATAACAATGTTAGTGTATTTTTATTTGTTGTTTTGTTTTTTTTTTATATTTTATTATGACTCAGCTAAATTGGACAAAATAGACAAACATATAAATATAAATAAAATGGAAAAACATACTACAGTACAACTTTTGTTTACTTTATACATCCCATTTTATTATTATATTTTATACTATTTATTTATTTAGTGGACATATAAATATTAACCACTACCTTATTTAATAATACATTTTATATAATATTATACATAATACAGTATGTATATAATTTATATATATAAAAGCGAAAGCTTGTTTATTTATTTGTTTGTTTGTTTGTTTGTATGTAGCGAATAGACTCCTAAATTGCCCAGCCGATTTTCATGAAAATTTGTATATTGAGGTTTTTGGGTATGAAAAGAAATCGTGGCCCAAAAATTTAGCTCTAACGGACCGCCAAGTTGGGGCTGTGGTGCAAGTATTTAAACTTCTTTGTTCTAAAATGAAAGCGGTTTGACCAATTGACTTCAAATTTTGTATACGTGATGCTCTTTGTGAATTGAGTAGACACTATTAACAGTTTTGGAATTTGATAACCCAGGTCGGGCCGACGGGTGGTCAAAAAAAATTTTGGGTCCAAATTTGCCCGATTTTACGAAATTCTGCTTTGGCTTAAAAGAAAGCTCCAAAAAAATTTTTGTTGAGTTCCATTAACCCATTGCGGCCCAACAGCTTTTTATAGGTTTTTTCAATACTTAACTTTAAATTAGAAACGGTTTGACCGATTTTCTTCAAATTTTGTATACGTGCTCCCGTGTGAGAATTGAGTTGACATTATTAACAGTTTTGGAATTTGTCAACCCATGTCGGGCCGATGGGTGGTCAAAAAAAATTTTGGGTCCAAATTTTGTCCGATTTTATGAAATTCTGCTTTGGCTAAAAGAAAAGTATAGTTCCGTTATCCCAATGGGGAACAGTGGCTTTTAATAGATTTTTGCGTTACTTAACTCTAAATTAGAAACGATTTGACCGGCTGACCTCAAATTTTATATGTGTGAAGTAAATAACGTCAAATTTGGGAAAGTAGTTTGTACTGTTTTGAATTACAGAAAGTTTCAAAAATTACTAGAATAATCCTAGAAAAATCGTTTTAAAAAGATTGCTTTCATACATTTTAAAATTTACATGTGTAAACCGTGTGTAATTTTTGTGTTAACTTTTTGCAGTAACATCAACTTAAATTAAACCTCTATTGAGAGGCGCAGCAACGCGTACCGGGTATTAGCTAGTAATATATAAAAATCCTTATATAAGAATCATCATAAATTCAAGTTTAAAAATAATGAAAATTTGTTTGTTAAAGGTTTTATGAATATCTTAAGAGCACGTAAATATATTAACTCACATACAGATATACACATACATTTATATACTTATTATTAAAATGTATAAATAAAATGTTGAAATCAGGTGCCATTGGAGACCAGAAGACCATTGCAAAGATTAAAAATAATAAAATATAATATTTTGTTTTTAAGGTGTGGGTGAAATTAAAATTTAGTGTTACTACTGTTACAATATTAATTTTGAGGTTATGTTTATTTCTAGAATCTAAGATTTCATATTGTAACAATATTATATTTTCATTTGGAAGTTTTCAGTAATTATTCAAATTTATTTTTTTTTTTCTGAAAATTAACTGTAAGAAAAATATAATTTTCTAGTTGTAGTATAGTTTTTTTTTAAATATTAAAGTTTATACAAAATCTTTTATTTAAAAATTTTTTTAATTAATTTTTATTTAAAATTTGTTATAATATTTTATAAAATATTGAAATATAATATTTAAGATATTTTTAAATATTTATAAGGGTGAATTGTACGTCTGTTTAAAAAATTACAAAAATTTATAATTTTACATATTTCATTGAAAAATGTGATGATCATCTGTCATATAACTGTCATACAATATTTTTTAATACGATGACAGGTGATATGAAAACATTTTTTAAATAAAGTGCCACAGTATGTTTTTTAAAAATATTATATGGTATGTTTATAATTTTTAAAATTAATTTGCTTAAACTCTTTAGAATTAGAAATGATCCACAGAGATCAATAGTTTGACGAAAAAAAAAATTAATGAAATATAACGATCAACCACTCCAGAAGAATGTAAAAATCTTATTGACTCACTATCAAAAAAAATTTAGTCAGAATATTAATCAACAAAGGGGGCATAGCACAGTTTTAATTCAAGTTTTTAAAACTGTATCAATTTCTTTTTTTTTTCTTTAAGCGCTAACTGTTCACCTGTTAGACTAATAAGCCTGTCTATACTATAGGTACAAGTTGGAACAGGTGGTCAAATTATATTCGTCTTATTAGAATTGATTTTAATGAATTCGAGATACAATTACAATTTAAACATGAGATAGTACTAGGCCTTATAACATGTAGAGACGTCTAAAATTTTTAATAGATAAAATTCTATTTGTTTTTTTATGTGTGTAAAATTTTGTATTTGATTTTTATGGTATTCTATATATGTGAGTTATATTATTCAATTAAGTTATTTGTTTATATTTTGCATCTGTTTATTTTATATTATTATATTAATTATTGATTAAGCCATTAGTTGGAACTCAATGGCGAATGGTAGCTTAGTCGAGTCGAAAAACAGAAAAGTTTTTTCACTTTCACTGGGATTCCAACCTGGGACTTTCACATGAAAGGTTGACTCTCAAATCATTGTGCTACACATATTACTTATGGTCACCCAATGCTTCTTTGTTTTTAATGCGATTTTGTTATTTTAAGAGAAGTTTTATTATTTTTGTGAAGTAAATATGTAGGTATCAGAAAATGTAGCTAAGTTTTAAAATTCAGTTTAAAAATAAAAATACAAAATAAAATGGTTCTTCACTTCATGTATTTTTGAACAGGTGACGTTCTAAACCAATATTGTCAAATTATTTCATGTTAAAAAAACTAAAAATGTTTTTATTTTATTTAATAATTAAATTTTTATTTTATTTAATAATCAAACATTTAGAACTCAGTTCTTTATCCAAATCTATACTTTTTTTTATTTTATTTTTTTTTTATTAGTTTTTATTTTATTTAATAATTAAATTTTTATTTTATTTAATAATCAAACATTTAGAACTCAGTACTTATCTTCATCTATCATATTAATAAATTGCACATGAAAACGATTACTTTTTAGTAAAAAAATAAATTTTTTAAATTTTCTTGAAAATATTTTCACCCTGTGGTGAATTTTGAATTAAACAAAAAGAGACCAAATAAAAAAACGTGTTCATCATTCCGAATAAATTAGAATTTATGTTTTCTTTAATAAAAGAAATTGTAAATTTTCATTTTTTAATACTTATTTTGGTTTACGATAAAGATTTTCATTTGAATTTATAATAAAAGAAAAATTGTTTTGAATGGAAGAGAATATATTTATTTATAAAAGTTTTTCTTTTTTTTTTTCTTCTGTATTAATTTTTACAATACGTTCGTTTAAAACGTGACTCCAGAATGACTCTCTCATTAAAATAGAATTTCCAGAATCGTTATTTCAAGGTGTATAAAAATTTTTCTAAATTTAAAGTTTTCATAATATTTAAAAATTTAAAAAAAAGTTTAATAATGCGTTTACAGAAATTCATTAGAATTGAAAATTGAAAAGCATCAATGAAAATTTTAAATGAAAATGGCATTTCAATGTAATAGGATTGTTAGCTGAAATGTGTTAAAGTTTTACTATTAGATAAAATACAGAATATCGGAATCTCAAATTGTTGAATAACTTGGTTTTTTACATATGAAAAAGCTAATCATAAGTTATAAGAGTTATTATAAGAAATGTCATTAATTTTTCAATTGGTGAGAAATGTATTAGGTACCATGGGTAAAGAGAAGAGGGACCTATTTAGAATATTTATACCCGTGCATATATATATGACATCGGGTATATTAAAATAGCTCCTTCGTTTGTAACGCATTCATCTAAACAAGCTAGATATGGTGTACAGGGTACGTATCGGATAAACATCGAAAACTAAATCAATCTAGCTATGAGTGTCTGTTCGTCCGTTCCTCGTTTTGAAAGAAGATCAATTAAAATTTTTCTAATTTCAGACAATTGTTGCAAAAACTCATTTCAAATCAAATATTTTCAAAAATTTATAATTAACTAAAGTTAATTCAATTATTAGTTCTTTTTTTTATTTGAAAATTGAAAAACTTTTAATTTTCCAATACAAATTAATTAATGTCATAAAATTCAGAAAAAAAATTTTTGAATTAATATTAACTAAAAGTTTTCTCATTTTATTGAAATTTAAAGGTAATTTTAATTAAAAAATTTGTTTTAATAAAATAAAAAAATCTCTTAAAATATAATTTTAAATTTTTTACCTTTTGTTTTTTCCAAATTGGCTTTTCAGGTTCAAATAATTTTAAAAGCTTTTTAATTGAAATTTTTTTTTAAATTTATCTATGTATATCTCTATATATGTATACAATATCTTTATTGTGCGTTTCTTTTATATAGAAACACATTTTATTTTTCTAAAAATATCCTAGTATAATATTTTTTACTCTACACGTGTTAACTTATAGATATTTAATAAAAAAAAAACCATTTTTGCTTCCTTAACACTCTCCCTCTGGCAATCTTTTAAAAGCACACATACATATTACATATGTGTACCCAAAAAAAAAAGATATTATTTTTTTAATAAAAAATATTATTCTATATTTCTATTTGTATAATACATTACTAAAAACATATTTGTTTATAAATCCTAAATTCAACCTTATTATACGTAAATATATATAGGGAACTTCCAATTAGTTCGATTTAAAAATAAAAATTGTGATTTAAAACAAAAAAAAAAAATTCTTTTCAAATTTAATGATAAAAAAAATAATATTAAAAAATTGCTTATTGTTCTAAAAATGCCAATTAAACTAGATTTATATTATAATAGCTTTTAATTTTATTTAATTAATAACTTTTATTTTTAGTTATTCTTTCTAATTAAATCGTGATTTAATTTGTGAAAAACGTTTTCCGCCTAAATTTATGCAATTAATGGAAAAGATTCAATATGCCTAAAAGTATGCAATATAAAACTAATTAAAAGTGTGGTGTGCTATTAAAGGTTTGATTTATATCACAATAACTATAAAATATTTAATTCAATTCTGAAATTGACATTAATTTGACAAAAGCCTTTAAAGCTTTCAACTTCTAGTGAAACAGAAATATATATTTATATTTGGAAATTGACGTTTTTTAATGCTTAGCTTTGTTTTTAGATATAAAAATGTGGTTAACACAAATAAAATTGCATTAGAGCTTTCTTTGAAATTTATAATGATTTTTTGTGAATTATATCAACATTTCTATAATTAAAACTTCATTTTGGAATATTAAGTCAGAATATTAATCAACAAAGGGGGCATAGCACAGTTTTAATTCAAGTTTTTAAAACTGTATCAATTTCTTTTTTTTTTCTTTAAGCGCTAACTGTTCACCTGTTAGACTAATAAGCCTGTCTATACTATAGGTACAAGTTGGAACAGGTGGTCAAATTATATTCGTCTTATTAGAATTGATTTTAATGAATTCGAGATACAATTACAATTTAAACATGAGATAGTACTAGGCCTTATAACATGTAGAGACGTCTAAAATTTTTAATAGATAAAATTCTATTTGTTTTTTTATGTGTGTAAAATTTTGTATTTGATTTTTATGGTATTCTATATATGTGAGTTATATTATTCAATTAAGTTATTTGTTTATATTTTGCATCTGTTTATTTTATATTATTATATTAATTATTGATTAAGCCATTAGTTGGAACTCAATGGCGAATGGTAGCTTAGTCGAGTCGAAAAACAGAAAAGTTTTTTCACTTTCACTGGGATGCCAACCTGGGACTTTCACATGAAAGGTTGACTCTCAAATCATTGTGCTACACATATTACTTATGGTCACCCAATGCTTCTTTGTTTTTAATGCGATTTTGTTATTTTAAGAGAAGTTTTATTATTTTTGTGAAGTAAATATGTAGGTATCAGAAAATGTAGCTAAGTTTTAAAATTCAGTTTAAAAATAAAAATACAAAATAAAATGGTTCTTCACTTCATGTATTTTTGAACAGGTGACGTTCTAAACCAATATTGTCAAATTATTTCATGTTAAAAAAACTAAAAATGTTTTTATTTTATTTAATAATTAAATTTTTATTTTATTTAATAATCAAACATTTAGAACTCAGTACTTATCTTCATCTATCATATTAATAAATTGCACATGAAAACGATTACTTTTTAGTAAAAAAATAAATTTTTTAAATTTTCTTGAAAATATTTTCACCCTGTGGTGAATTTTGAATTAAACAAAAAGAGACCAAATAAAAAAACGTGTTCATCATTCCGAATAAATTAGAATTTATGTTTTCTTTAATAAAAGAAATTGTAAATTTTCATTTTTTAATACTTATTTTGGTTTACGATAAAGATTTTCATTTGAATTTATAATAAAAGAAAAATTGTTTTGAATGGAAGAGAATATATTTATTTATAAAAGTTTTTCTTTTTTTTTTTCTTCTGTATTAATTTTTACAATACGTTCGTTTAAAACGTGACTCCAGAATGACTCTCTCATTAAAATAGAATTTCCAGAATCGTTATTTCAAGGTGTATAAAAATTTTTCTAAATTTAAAGTTTTCATAATATTTAAAAATTTAAAAAAAAGTTTAATAATGCGTTTACAGAAATTCATTAGAATTGAAAATTGAAAAGCATCAATGAAAATTTTAAATGAAAATGGCATTTCAATGTAATAGGATTGTTAGCTGAAATGTGTTAAAGTTTTACTATTAGATAAAATACAGAATATCGGAATCTCAAATTGTTGAATAACTTGGTTTTTTACATATGAAAAAGCTAATCATAAGTTATAAGAGTTATTATAAGAAATGTCATTAATTTTTCAATTGGTGAGAAATGTATTAGGTACCATGGGTAAAGAGAAGAGGGACCTATTTAGAATATTTATACCCGTGCATATATATATGACATCGGGTATATTAAAATAGCTCCTTCGTTTGTAACGCATTCATCTAAACAAGCTAGATATGGTGTACAGGGTACGTATCGGATAAACATCGAAAACTAAATCAATCTAGCTATGAGTGTCTGTTCGTCCGTTCCTCGTTTTGAAAGAAGATCAATTAAAATTTTTCTAATTTCAGACAATTGTTGCAAAAACTCATTTCAAATCAAATATTTTCAAAAATTTATAATTAACTAAAGTTAATTCAATTATTAGTTCTTTTTTTTATTTGAAAATTGAAAAACTTTTAATTTTCCAATACAAATTAATTAATGTCATAAAATTCAGAAAAAAAATTTTTGAATTAATATTAACTAAAAGTTTTCTCATTTTATTGAAATTTAAAGGTAATTTTAATTAAAAAATTTGTTTTAATAAAATAAAAAAATCTCTTAAAATATAATTTTAAATTTTTTACCTTTTGTTTTTTCCAAATTGGCTTTTCAGGTTCAAATAATTTTAAAAGCTTTTTAATTGAAATTTTTTTTTAAATTTATCTATGTATATCTCTATATATGTATACAATATCTTTATTGTGCGTTTCTTTTATATAGAAACACATTTTATTTTTCTAAAAATATCCTAGTATAATATTTTTTACTCTACACGTGTTAACTTATAGATATTTAATAAAAAAAAAACCATTTTTGCTTCCTTAACACTCTCCCTCTGGCAATCTTTTAAAAGCACACATACATATTACATATGTGTACCCAAAAAAAAAAGATATTATTTTTTTAATAAAAAATATTATTCTATATTTCTATTTGTATAATACATTACTAAAAACATATTTGTTTATAAATCCTAAATTCAACCTTATTATACGTAAATATATATAGGGAACTTCCAATTAGTTCGATTTAAAAATAAAAATTGTGATTTAAAACAAAAAAAAAAAATTCTTTTCAAATTTAATGATAAAAAAAATAATATTAAAAAATTGCTTATTGTTCTAAAAATGCCAATTAAACTAGATTTATATTATAATAGCTTTTAATTTTATTTAATTAATAACTTTTATTTTTAGTTATTCTTTCTAATTAAATCGTGATTTAATTTGTGAAAAACGTTTTCCGCCTAAATTTATGCAATTAATGGAAAAGATTCAATATGCCTAAAAGTATGCAATATAAAACTAATTAAAAGTGTGGTGTGCTATTAAAGGTTTGATTTATATCACAATAACTATAAAATATTTAATTCAATTCTGAAATTGACATTAATTTGACAAAAGCCTTTAAAGCTTTCAACTTCTAGTGAAACAGAAATATATATTTATATTTGGAAATTGACGTTTTTTAATGCTTAGCTTTGTTTTTAGATATAAAAATGTGGTTAACACAAATAAAATTGCATTAGAGCTTTCTTTGAAATTTATAATGATTTTTTGTGAATTATATCAACATTTCTATAATTAAAACTTCATTTTGGAATATTAAGTCAGAATATTAATCAACAAAGGGGGCATAGCACAGTTTTAATTCAAGTTTTTAAAACTGTATCAATTTCTTTTTTTTTTCTTTAAGCGCTAACTGTTCACCTGTTAGACTAATAAGCCTGTCTATACTATAGGTACAAGTTGGAACAGGTGGTCAAATTATATTCGTCTTATTAGAATTGATTTTAATGAATTCGAGATACAATTACAATTTAAACATGAGATAGTACTAGGCCTTATAACATGTAGAGACGTCTAAAATTTTTAATAGATAAAATTCTATTTGTTTTTTTATGTGTGTAAAATTTTGTATTTGATTTTTATGGTATTCTATATATGTGAGTTATATTATTCAATTAAGTTATTTGTTTATATTTTGCATCTGTTTATTTTATATTATTATATTAATTATTGATTAAGCCATTAGTTGGAACTCAATGGCGAATGGTAGCTTAGTCGAGTCGAAAAACAGAAAAGTTTTTTCACTTTCACTGGGATGCCAACCTGGGACTTTCACATGAAAGGTTGACTCTCAAATCATTGTGCTACACATATTACTTATGGTCACCCAATGCTTCTTTGTTTTTAATGCGATTTTGTTATTTTAAGAGAAGTTTTATTATTTTTGTGAAGTAAATATGTAGGTATCAGAAAATGTAGCTAAGTTTTAAAATTCAGTTTAAAAATAAAAATACAAAATAAAATGGTTCTTCACTTCATGTATTTTTGAACAGGTGACGTTCTAAACCAATATTGTCAAATTATTTCATGTTAAAAAAACTAAAAATGTTTTTATTTTATTTAATAATTAAATTTTTATTTTATTTAATAATCAAACATTTAGAACTCAGTACTTATCTTCATCTATCATATTAATAAATTGCACATGAAAACGATTACTTTTTAGTAAAAAAATAAATTTTTTAAATTTTCTTGAAAATATTTTCACCCTGTGGTGAATTTTGAATTAAACAAAAAGAGACCAAATAAAAAAACGTGTTCATCATTCCGAATAAATTAGAATTTATGTTTTCTTTAATAAAAGAAATTGTAAATTTTCATTTTTTAATACTTATTTTGGTTTACGATAAAGATTTTCATTTGAATTTATAATAAAAGAAAAATTGTTTTGAATGGAAGAGAATATATTTATTTATAAAAGTTTTTCTTTTTTTTTTTCTTCTGTATTAATTTTTACAATACGTTCGTTTAAAACGTGACTCCAGAATGACTCTCTCATTAAAATAGAATTTCCAGAATCGTTATTTCAAGGTGTATAAAAATTTTTCTAAATTTAAAGTTTTCATAATATTTAAAAATTTAAAAAAAAGTTTAATAATGCGTTTACAGAAATTCATTAGAATTGAAAATTGAAAAGCATCAATGAAAATTTTAAATGAAAATGGCATTTCAATGTAATAGGATTGTTAGCTGAAATGTGTTAAAGTTTTACTATTAGATAAAATACAGAATATCGGAATCTCAAATTGTTGAATAACTTGGTTTTTTACATATGAAAAAGCTAATCATAAGTTATAAGAGTTATTATAAGAAATGTCATTAATTTTTCAATTGGTGAGAAATGTATTAGGTACCATGGGTAAAGAGAAGAGGGACCTATTTAGAATATTTATACCCGTGCATATATATATGACATCGGGTATATTAAAATAGCTCCTTCGTTTGTAACGCATTCATCTAAACAAGCTAGATATGGTGTACAGGGTACGTATCGGATAAACATCGAAAACTAAATCAATCTAGCTATGAGTGTCTGTTCGTCCGTTCCTCGTTTTGAAAGAAGATCAATTAAAATTTTTCTAATTTCAGACAATTGTTGCAAAAACTCATTTCAAATCAAATATTTTCAAAAATTTATAATTAACTAAAGTTAATTCAATTATTAGTTCTTTTTTTTATTTGAAAATTGAAAAACTTTTAATTTTCCAATACAAATTAATTAATGTCATAAAATTCAGAAAAAAAATTTTTGAATTAATATTAACTAAAAGTTTTCTCATTTTATTGAAATTTAAAGGTAATTTTAATTAAAAAATTTGTTTTAATAAAATAAAAAAATCTCTTAAAATATAATTTTAAATTTTTTACCTTTTGTTTTTTCCAAATTGGCTTTTCAGGTTCAAATAATTTTAAAAGCTTTTTAATTGAAATTTTTTTTTAAATTTATCTATGTATATCTCTATATATGTATACAATATCTTTATTGTGCGTTTCTTTTATATAGAAACACATTTTATTTTTCTAAAAATATCCTAGTATAATATTTTTTACTCTACACGTGTTAACTTATAGATATTTAATAAAAAAAAAACCATTTTTGCTTCCTTAACACTCTCCCTCTGGCAATCTTTTAAAAGCACACATACATATTACATATGTGTACCCAAAAAAAAAAGATATTATTTTTTTAATAAAAAATATTATTCTATATTTCTATTTGTATAATACATTACTAAAAACATATTTGTTTATAAATCCTAAATTCAACCTTATTATACGTAAATATATATAGGGAACTTCCAATTAGTTCGATTTAAAAATAAAAATTGTGATTTAAAACAAAAAAAAAAAATTCTTTTCAAATTTAATGATAAAAAAAATAATATTAAAAAATTGCTTATTGTTCTAAAAATGCCAATTAAACTAGATTTATATTATAATAGCTTTTAATTTTATTTAATTAATAACTTTTATTTTTAGTTATTCTTTCTAATTAAATCGTGATTTAATTTGTGAAAAACGTTTTCCGCCTAAATTTATGCAATTAATGGAAAAGATTCAATATGCCTAAAAGTATGCAATATAAAACTAATTAAAAGTGTGGTGTGCTATTAAAGGTTTGATTTATATCACAATAACTATAAAATATTTAATTCAATTCTGAAATTGACATTAATTTGACAAAAGCCTTTAAAGCTTTCAACTTCTAGTGAAACAGAAATATATATTTATATTTGGAAATTGACGTTTTTTAATGCTTAGCTTTGTTTTTAGATATAAAAATGTGGTTAACACAAATAAAATTGCATTAGAGCTTTCTTTGAAATTTATAATGATTTTTTGTGAATTATATCAACATTTCTATAATTAAAACTTCATTTTGGAATTGCATAATTATGGAATAATTTTATATTAAAGAAGGCAATTGGAATTGCAAAACTAAATAGATCGCTTGATATTATAAATCAAAATTCAATTATCAATAAAAATTTTTAAAGATCACAAAAAAAACTTAAAATAATAATTATCAACCATAATATTGATAAAATACCAAATAATAATCCAATTAATAATATTGAAAAAAAAAAAATGTTAATACCATAATTATATTACAACACAATTAACAAAATATTCAATAATAATAATAATAATATTTATTTAAAAAAAATGTCTCCGATTAATATTATTAGCACTGCAATTGCTTGTTTACATTAAAAAAATAATGAAAATGTAAAAATATTTTTTAATTAAAAAAAGCAAAGAATTTGATTTTTCACAATAAATCAAAATACAAATTTCCGATTTTATAGAATTATTAATAAATCATATATACTAATTTTGAAAATTTATTCGCTAAAATACCGAAGGAATAGCACCACACTTTTAAAAAGTTTAAGCTTTTAGATCGCTACGGTAAAGAAGTGGTTCAAATCCAACTGAAAAGCTTTGAAAGTTTGAAGCAATATAAGACTGGAAACAAAGAGATAATTAGGAAAAAGCAATTAATAGTTTCCTTCTCGCATTTTATAGGACAAGCTTATGGTCAAAGCTCTTCCAAAACAATTAAAGAATAAAATTACATTATATATTAAACTAAGCATTAGATTATCAAATTATATTTTGGAAAAAGTTGAATAATTAACTATTTGAGAAATCATTGGTGTGCAAATGTGGCAAAATTTGTACTTCATGTAGACATCACAAATGTCCAGCTTCCCATCTTAAAATTGTTTTAAATACTAAATTAAGCGGGAAGAAGCAAGTTAATTGAAAATAAATAATATGACAGATTACCAGTCAAATATTGCTTTAGAGAATATATGCTAAACTATATTACAGAATTTAAGATCTAGATCAATGATCTGATCTAGATCCTAAAAAAGACCGGATCAAACTAGTTGTTATAGCTGAAGAAAAAAAACATTTTTTAATTTTTAAATCAAGATCATTAAATAAGATTTAATATATTTATATTATATATTTAAATGACCCAAGCAATTTTTCATTTATTTTAAATCAGATCATATTGATTTTAATATTTCAATATTTCAAATACTCAATGCAACCTCATCCTATTTATCGTTTAACTCGGGTATTCATCCTGCCCAATGGAAGACTGCGCATGTTTTCCCAATGGCAAAAAAATGTGATAAAAACGATTCCTCTAACTAATGCCCTATAAATTTAATTTTTATATTAATCTGAAATACAATAATGTTTTAGAAAAGTTCTGCTGTAACAAATAATATATTAAAATATTTTTTTTTATTTCGACGGACTCGTCCATTTTAACCTAATTTTTTTTATTATTCATCTTTCCCTACAACTAAATTGTAGTTTTGACTTTACTTTTAAATTTTTCCAAAAGTATTAAAATTTTTGATAGTCCAAATATGTACAGTAAAATACAAAACAATTACAATTTAAATATTAAATATACAATATTAAACTTTAAAAAAATCTGTTTCTATTAAATTTCTAAAGAAAGTCATACAAAAAATTTACAATCTTTTAAATTGCAACTTTAACTCAATTCCACCAATATTTCATTCATAAAAGCTGCTTCATAATTAATACTATTATTACTTCAATTTCTTACTTTAAAAAATTCCATTCAAAAATTTTAAAAGTGAAAAAATAACTAAATTGTTCGCATAGTTTTGCTCTTCACTGTAATTGTAATTTTCTAAAATTAATTTTAAATTAATATATATATTTTTTTTAAATAATTAAAATTTTAAGCTTAACAATTTACAGTTAATTATAAGGGTGAAGTTTTATAAGTACACACACACACAACCAAACAAAAAAAGGATTTTATCAGGACATTTTAATATTATAGTTTTTGTTTTTAATTTAAATTTTAATTCAAGTTTAACGGAGATGTGACTTTTAATAAAAAAAAAAAAAAACCAAATTCGGAGCAGATAAAATCTATTATAATTTTAAATTCTTTTTTTTTAATTTTGGAACTGGAACTGGAAGAATATTTTAATAGTTCCTTTGTTCTAGAAATTAATAAAGTGGGTACATAAACCCAAAAATTTTAAAATTAAAACATTTAAAATGGGAAAAAAATTGTCGTTTTTAAAAACATTTCATTTGTCAAAAGATTAAAAAACAAAAACAATAATAAAAACAAAAAATTATTAACATTAAACAAACACACAAAAACAAAAAACCCCATAATCTTAAACTAAAGGGTATTTAATTTGAAAACTTACATATTACTAATCCTTATGATAAAGTATTATATGAATATTCAAGTAATACAAAATTCCATGTATGTATGTATGTACACATGAACATGTATGAATATTGTAAAATTACACATTATTATATGTGTAAAGGATTTTTTATTACATGAACATTTAAAATTTTTGTTTTTGTTGTGTTTTTTTTGACTTTTGCTTTTATTATATAATTTTGTTGGTGTTTTTTAGAGTTCATAAAATATTGAGGGATTTTAATGATTAGTTATTTAACCAAAAAATGAACATAAATTTATGAATCAAATTATAAATACAGATATAAAGATTATATACGTATATTGTAATATACAGAGTGTATTAGGAATTACAAATACTCTAACTGTTCAACTGTTAGGCTAATAAGCCTGTCTATACCATAGGTACATGTTGGAACAGGGGGTCATATTATATTCGTATTATGAGAATTGATATTAATGAATTCCACATACAATTTAAACATGAGATAGTGCTAGGCCATTTTCATTCCATTTTTGTTTATATTTTAATATTTTGTAATTGAGTTATATGGCATTCTATATCTGTGAGTTTTATTATTCAATTAAATTATTTGTTTATATTTTTATATTAATGTATTTTTTATTAAAGATATATAATTTTTAATTATTGATTAAGCCATTAATGTGAACCCAATGGAGAATGGTAGCTGAGTCGAGCCGAAAACCAGAAAAGTGTTTTTCACTTTCAATGGGACTCGAACCCGGGTCTTTCTGTGGCACCCAGCCGTTTAAATTTTTAATTTACTATTATTTAAGAAACTTGGGTTAAGATTCTTGAGTTACACGACTGTGGCTCTACTCAAATTTGATTAATAACATTAGTTAGGAAAAACCGTTATTTTCTAAATATTCAAATTTGACGGATTTTCTTTAATGAAGGGTGAGAAAAGTGCTAGTTTTAATAATAATACAGTCCTTAAGGAACGTCATGTATAGTCTTATTCAAAAATTTAATTGATAGAACATAGGATGAGGCGTGGTAAGAAATGAATGAGCTTTAAAAATTGTATCCTGATTTGATTGGTTATAATATTATTAACAAAAACTTGACCATATGGACTCTGAGTAAGAACAAACTTTAAACTTCAATACTTCGGAAATGGATGAAAATGGTTCATCGTCCAAAATCATATTTTTTCTTTTGTTAAATTTCCTAAATACTCTACTATATTAATTTACTTATCTTATTCCAAGGACCCTGTATACAATATAATACATATTATGTGCATGTTATTGTGTATTGCGTGGGAGCAATTTTAATGTTTTGGGGTAGGTTTTTGTTTTTTTTATTAACAATTCTTAAGACATTCATTTAAGAGCGATTAGTGTTTTGATATATATATATATATATATATATATATATATATATATATTATATGTATTATATTTGATGATTGTTAAAGTTATAATTTTTTGAATACGTATATAAAAATATAATTATTTGTATTGAATTTAGTTTATATTAAGTATTTTACACAAGCTTATAAATTTGATATTAAATAAAGCAATATAATATTGTGGATAAATTTTTAGTGTTTTTATTTGGTTAAATAAATTTGAGATTTGATGGTAAACTAAAAATATTGTAATATGATGCTGTTCAAATATAAAACATTATGATATTTTAGGGGCATAATATTTTTGTGAAATGATAACCACATTTTGATTGATAAGTAAATTTAATTTAATGGCACATTATATTATATATACATTGTATGACTTGGCGGTTTTTGAATTAATTACAATATCAGTACTTTCTTGACCTTCTGAAAACACTTGAGTATTAGTAATATCTATAACAATTTTTTTAGTGCCTCATTTTCGAGAAAATTAACAGTTTTACAAAAATTTTCTAAAAATTAGATTTTGGTAAACATATTATGATTATTATTAACATATGATTATAATTTTCCAGGTATAATGTGTCTCGATTATCATTATCAATGAAATAGGGATCATATTTAATTTTAGACTGGAATTAGAATTGGCATAAAGTGTGATCGAAATAGTCCTAGTTGCCTGAACAGTACAAATTTTGTAATCTACTTTCTTGAAATTATCTACAAAGTTCAGAACAGGATGACCTCTTGAAATTTTCTAATGGCAATTTAAGTTTTAATTGTTTTACTCGCAAAGTTTTGTGATATTTTCTAACGCGTTTGAAAAATTTAAAATTTTTGCATACCTTTAGGATGCATTTTTCCTTGAAAATTTGTTTAGCCAAATTTAAAACGATTTATTAACTTTTCTTATTCCCCACTTATTCTACCTTAAAAAAAACACTAAGATACCTTGGCATTTCGAAACAGAACTCATGTAAATTTTTTATTTACTCGTATACCTAAACATTTTAAAATGTTAATAATTTACTTATAATTGTTTAAAATAAAACTTTTTTTTTTAAATAAACGTATGCATAACATGCATTATTTGTATGTCGAAAAAACTTTTAATTGAATGAAGAGTTTTTTTTTTTTTTTGAAAACATTTTAAAAATAACTTAAGGGAATTTTATATTTTATTAAAGAAAATTACATTATAACATAATGGAAAGGTGAACCTATTTGCACAAATTGTTGTGCTCTTATGTTACTCAACTTATTTAATAAAATTTTTAACAATGCTATAAGAATTTTTTAGAAAATAAAAAATTACAAATTTGTCAAAAGTAATAAAACTTTTCTTGAATAAACTTTTATTGTAAAAACTTGTGAGTTTAAAACAAAAATAATCAATTTCTTTAAAAATGTTTTTTAAAATATTATTAAAAAATAAGTTTTCTACAATTTTGAGGTTATTTAACTTTGTAAATAAACTAACACTTTTTTTGAAATATTAAGATTTTAAAATGGGTTTCTATTGTTGAGAGATGCATGCATTTTACATATAAGAATGAAAAATACTGTAGGTAGGGAGGAATACATCCTAGTTTAAATGTGATTCCAACACAGAAGTATGCATTAATAACATACTGTTAGAGTTGTACTCATTTTTTTTTCAAGGGACTTGCAAAATTTAGAAAGGCATCCATGGGAGCTGTGCATAGTTCGTATAGGTAATGTATAACTTTAAAATACCAAAAAAATGGTAAATGTATTGTAGTTACATTTTGAATCAAACTTTAGGATGGGATCTGTGATACATGTTTCGAGGATAATGGAGGATAAGGAAATTTCTGTAATAGGTTCTAAATCTCTTACAAACTATTAAGAGGTGCTTTAACAAACAAAAAGCTCCAGAAACTCAGCATTTCAGGAGAGGCAAAATACGATAACATGATGATGGAGAGAAAAATATCAATAGAATTATTGGGCAATTTGAATTTGATTGACCTATGGAAGTTCTTTAAAAATTAGAATACAGTCCATAAAAATCTATAACAGTTTCCATTTATGAACTTTATTTAAAATTTAAAAGCTTTAAACACTTTAACATTTTGTACCTTACAAAAGAATTTATGCAACTTTTTGTCCCATTTATGATTTTAAAAAGTTGCCTCTATAAATACATTCGTGGTAGGTATTAATTAGAAATAAAATTTAAAATACTAATATGTATACATAATTAATATACATACATACATACATTCGATTATTTTACACTTGGGGTATGCAAAAATTTTAAAATTGAAATATTTGGTACCATTCAGTTAAGCATATTTAAAAATTAAAATCCTGATGATAACTTCATTTAAAAGATTTTAAAAGTCATTATTATTTTACGATATCACTTTATTTTTTTCATATATCGTATGTCGTATGTTGGTAATTTAAAAAAAAAATTTTAATATATTCAATAATTCATGGCATTTAACCAAAAAAACCAAAATTTTAACCATTTAAATTTGGTATGTTTTATATTTCAATTTTATGTATTAATTTGGTAAAATATTTACATACGTACATATATTATTATATAGTAAATAAATTTATTTGATTAATTATTTTTACGATCTTAATGTTAAATTTTAAAATGTGTGTGTAACCATAATATGTAAAAAAAATTTTGTGACTTATTGGATTTTCAATTTTTATTTTTAAATCCAATAACTTTCGATTAAATTGAAATTATAAAATTTAAATAAGTAATAAAACGTTTTATTACTCTAATTGAAATTGAATTTATTATCGAAGTACTTGTGTGTCGATTTTGGTTTATATATGGAATTTATATGGGAAAATAATTTTTTTTTTGTATGACGAATTTTATGAACTTTTTTTAAATTTTTATTATTTTACAATACAATTTTCAAAAATTATTAGTAAACCCTGTAGTTGAAAATGTCTCGGAATGATTTTAAACTGTAGAACTTATTTGGAGTTGATTATTTACGAGTTATTATAAATAACATATTAGCCGTTAAAAAAATTTAAATATGGTCAATATATTCTCAGTTCTTTGAAATGTTTTTAAACTTATCATAGATACAACCTGAGAATAGTGACGACTCTATATATAAAGAAAAATTTTTGTTTGTCTGGGGATAACATAGGCTATGGGACAAAGCAAGTGTAAATAAGCCAACAGGTTTCGGCTTCAGAGCCGTTTTACGCCTTTTAATTTTTTTTTGATGTCAAGTCGAAACGGTTTGACCGATTGACTTGGAATTTTGTACAATTTTTAGCTAGCGGAATTTGTTGTTTATAGCTGGTTGAAATTTCAAAACTAATTCGGCCCGTCTAATTTTGTTAAAAGTTAATACAAGTTAAACTTAATTCCAAAAGCTCACCCAAATAATAAGATTTTTCTGCTCGACTCAAATGGTGCAAAAGCTAAAATATTGGCGAATTGCACGCTCGCGGACAACCCCGGGTAAATCTGCTAATGAAACATAAACTAGAAATAAATTAATGTTGTATTCCCGTTTATATTTAGTCTAATTGATTGTTATATTGAATTTCGTAAAAATTTTATAAATTTTTAAACACGATTAGTCCTCGTAAAATTAAGTTAAAATTCAAATTCAAAATCTAGAAAAAAAATTTTATAATACTTACTTGAAATTTGCTAAACAAAATGGAACTCATATGAAGTTATTTAACAGAATTTGTTAAGAAATGTGCAATAATTTCTGGATTTGATGTCAATTCTTGTAAATCTACAGTTGACTCTTCTTTTTTTCACCCCGTTTGTTAAATTTAAGAAATCTCAATCATGTCACTCTTAAATAATACTAAGAGTTTATATCAAAGAAATTATTGATTTTTATATTAGAATTTATACAAAGCTTCCGTAACTTTTTTAAAGTCTTACCATATTTACTGATGTTTAAAATCTCGAGCAGAACTCGAATATTTGTCTTGTATTTCGGATTCTTTTTATTAGTGAAGATTTTTAAATTTCCCAAAGAAACTAAAATATTATAGTAACCAATTAATTGCAATTTTAAGCAAGTATTAATACCTAAAATTTCCACTGCATTTGTTTTTTTTGGAGATTATTTATTTAAACTTTAAAGTGCCATCGTCATTCAAAATTCATGTCAGACTTATTTAATTACTTACGCATTTTTTTTTTAAGTCGACAAACATAATATACATACTTCTCTTTTTAAGTATTATATTTAGATATTCTTATGTACGGTTATTTATATGACTGTAAAATAATAAAAAAAAATTAAGACAATAAAAATAATTATAATATTTTTTGTATGAATAAATAAAACACAATTTTATTTAATTTTTTTATAACCTTTTTTTTTTATTACAGATCACAGCAAATAATTTTATAGCAGAAAAAACAACACTGATTTTTTTTTTTTGAATTTTTCCATTAAATTTAAAAAAAAATAATAATAAAGAAGTACTATTGAAGAAATTATATTAATAATATATATGTTTTTTTAATTTAATTTTTTTATATTAAAAATTAAAGACAAAAAAATATTTTCTTAAAAATTTTCTTAAAAATTCCATTAAAGCATTTTGTTTTTTGTATATAAGAAAAAAGAATAAGACGTAAATAATTTAGAAAAAGTATATACAAAAATAATAAAAAAAAAAAAAAAAATTATGTAAATATTATTTTAAATATAACCCAATTAAATACAAAATAAAATTTTATTATTATTTTAAATATTAAAAAAAAAAAAACAATTAAATTTATAAAACTTAAAATATATTTAATTTTGACGATTCTTTACTTAAAGAAATTCTTTAAAAATTTTAGGTTCTGAAATTTGCTCTGATTGGTTTGGGTTTAAATTTGAATTTAATTTGGTTTGGCGGGAAATTTAAATTTACTTCAGAAATTTTTTAAATAATTTAATTAGGAGTTATATTTAATTTATTGCTTTAACGAAGAGACGAATAATGAAATTTAAATTTGGAAAAATAATAATTTTCCGATTTCACTATTGTTATGATATGAGGTTGTCTACTTGAACTGATTACCGATTGATTATTTCCTTTACATAACTTCTAAAATTAATCTTACTTTTAAAGAGCATAAAATCAATATGAAATTAATTTCGAATATACTCATTTAAATGTAATAAAAATTATATATACAAGCCTTATTATTTATTTAATTACTATGTACATTTATAACTAATACTTTATATATTTGAATATACTTGTATTAAGCTTGTTACTATGCACATACGTAATTATTAATTAATTGTACTGTAAATGATATTATAGCCCTTAAAAAAATGGAAGTAATCTTTATTATTTGTTAAGAACTTTTATCAAGGTTGCAAACCCATGCTTTCGTATTGAAAATAACGATAAAGACTTCAAGATGGCAGCAATGAATTGATCATTGATTTTTTTTTATTTCAATGCAAACGTTGCAGGAAGTTATCAATAAAGGTACGTGCTAAAATTTTAGTTTGAAAAAGGTTTTCCGCAAATCGTTTAAAAAAGTGGTTTGCAAAAGTTTCCCGCCAAAAATAATTTAACGTTTTAATTATTTGATACAAGAGAAAATTGAATATTATTTAAATCAATGTTAGACCATTATCGTGAAATAATGTGAACATTAATAATGTAAGTTTATTAAAAGGTTGCAATCCTCTGCCCCAGTTAGGAGTTAAAGAATACAGATTGTTTATTTGTAATACCAGACAGAAATAATGGAAGTAATCTTTTATCAAAAGTAATTACTTTTATCAAAAGGTTACAAACCCATGCTTTCGTATTGAAAATGAAGCCAAAGACTGCAAAATTGCAGTTAAATTGATCAATGACTTTGTTATCTCAATGCAAACGTTACAGGACATTATCAATAAAGGTACGTAATAAAATTTTAGTTTGAAAAAAGTTTTCCGCAAATGTTTTGAAAAAGTGGTTTGCAAAAGTTTCCCGCCAAAAATAATTTAATGTTTCAATTATTTGATATAAGAGATAAGTGAATATTATTTAAATCAATGTTAGACCACTATATTAAATAATGTGAACATTAATAATATAAGTGATTAATATGTTGCAATCCTCTGCTTCGATTAGGGGTTGAAGAATACAGATTATTTATTTGTATTACCAGACAGTAGTAAATATTGCCTGATATTAAGTAGTCATTAGCTTTTTTGGCATTTGGACTTCTTACATTAAACTATTATGATAAACACTGTTTTTTTTTTATTAAATATGATCTGATCAGGGTCTGAATTCTAGACTTTTCGATTGAAATGCCACCACTTTAACCCCTGAGCCACAGATTTCAGATTCAGATCGTAACAAAATGTACATTATGTCAGAATTAAATATATTTTAAATTTTATAAATATAAAATTTATTTTTTTTTTAATACAATTCTTTTATTCTATTTATTTTTCTCCAATTAACCAAAAATTAAAAAAAAAAATAATTATATTTTTCACCTTTAAACGTTTTTTTTTTTTTGATTTTATTTTAATTTAAGAGAATTAAAAATTTATTTAATTAAAATTAAAATATAATACCAAAAACGAAAAGTATTAATTATTTAATAAAAAAAAAATGATAACATTTTGCCTGTGTTTTCTTTTTTTTTTTTTTCATTATTTTATTTTTGTTTTTTTTTTTTTTTAAATCTTATTAAATTTTTTTTACGTTTCATATAATTAACAGAAATTATTTTTTATTTTATTTAATTTTATATATTATAATATTTTACAAAATAGTTTTTTTTTTGTATTTTTTTTCTTTTTTTTTTATTTTTTTAATTTTTTTTTACTTTATTTTGTTAAATTTATATATTATTAATTAATTTTAAATTTTTTACACAATTTTTATTATTTTAATATTTTGTTTAGTAATAATTTCATTTTTTTTACTTAATTTCCAATTACCTTAATTTAGGAAATATGTTTTTTTATTTAATTTTTTTTTTTTTAATTAATTCTAGAAATATTTTAACAGTTTTAGTTTTTGTTTTTTTTTTTTTATTTACGGATTTTTTTTTATTTAATATTAAATATTTATTTTATTTTATTTTATACTTATATAAATTGTTTTATTTAATTTTTACCATATTTTTTTTTTTAATTTTATGTTTTTTTTTTAAATTACCAATCGTTTTGTTTTTTTTTTTTTATTATATATACAGTTCTTTTTTTTTGTGTATGTGTGTATGTGTGTTTTTTACCGTTTTAAAAATCTTAAAATTATTTATAAATTTTTATAAAATTTATTTTTAATAATAATAAAAAAAAAAAAAAAATAATTAACTGAAAAAACAAAATATCTATTTGTATTTGTATTGTATTATAAGATTAAATATTTAAAAAAAAACATTTGAAAATTAATTAAAAAATAACATTTAGACATTTAATTTATGTACGATTAATTATTTTGATCAATTAAATTCGATTTAATTTGAAATTGCTAATGTATTTAAATATTACAAGAAGTTTGACAAATTACACAAAGTCGATATAACTGTTATATTAGACATTTGTGTTGACTTATACCCTATCACACTACGCGAAAGTAACATGTTATCTGCGTTAACGCGTTATTTAGTTGTTAACATTTCCAAGTACATAACTAGAAATTTGTATGAAAAAAAGTTGTCAAAAGTATTGTGAAAATAACATGTTACTCAGTTTAACATGTTATTTTTCAAGGTTGTGTACTTCAATTTTTTAATATAATCGATATTTTTTCGATTTATCAATTTTTTATGAATTTTGATATCCCTTAATTTTAATCAATTTCAAATTTATTTTGAAAGATAATTTTTTAAAAACAAAAAAATACAGAAATGAAAAAAATTTTCTTTAATAAAAAGTATTAATAAATCAAAACTGTCAAATTTAACAACTAAAACTGTAGTCTGAAACGAATTTTTATTAACATCAAGTATGACGGCTATAACATGTTACTTTTGCGGAGTGTGAATAGGGTATTATTCTTCCTAGACTAACGGTAAAATTAAATTGAATAGTTTAAGTTAAATTTTAGTATGTAAGAGAAAATAGTTTAAATATTATATCAAAGGAAAATTACTCCACTGATTTAAATAAGTTTTTGGCCAGGTGTAATATTTTACTTCACTTCAAACTATTGCAATTAGGTTAATAATTAAAAGTCTAAACGTTTGTTGATTAAATTTAAGCAACTGTTTGTTTTTTAAAAAGAACTACTGAAGTAAATTGTATATATGTGACTAAATGAATGTTTCTAATTAATCGATTAGTTAATATTTTATAAATTTATTCGAAAAAATTAGAATTTGTAAATTTGTGAAGGTTTTGAAAAATTGAAGTTACTGAGGTCTGTACAATTTTGTATTAAAGTTTTGGCACTGAGAAAATTCCACATTTTAAATCATATTTTTTATTTCAAACAAAAAAAATTTAATAATTTTTTAAAATCAATTCCATTTTTATTGAAAACATTTTTTTTTTTTTTGCAATATATTTAAATTTTATATAATTAATATATTATTATATAATAGGATTTAATTTTATAATACATGTACAAAAATAAATAAATCAAAAAAAAAAAATAAAAAATAATGATAAAATAAAAAAAAAATGAAAAATTATTAATTTAATATGATTTTTATTTACATATACGTTTTATATGCGTATATTTAATTATATATGTATATTTATTTTTATATATATTATTATATAATATGTATATATTACATGCTTAAAATTTATTTAAATTTTGTTTTGTTTTTTTTTTTGAATTTCCTTCTCTAAAAATTTCTTATAGAAAAATTTACTTAGAAAAAGATAAATTTAATTATATTTTTATAAAATTATACAGACATTTTTTTTTTGTTTTTGTTTTTTACGCAACATTACAATTATTTGTTGTTTTCTTTTTTTTTTTGTTTTTATTTTATTTTATTTTTATATTTTTTTGGAATTCTTTGACAATTTAAGAGATTCAATTTTGGCATTTTTGTATGTTGTTACCTAACCTGAATAAGAATGTACGACATCGGTATGACATCTGTCAAAATGTATTCATTCGAAATTTTTTGTATATGAAGGTAACCGAAATATCGAACCCGATATTTATATCCTTGGAATTTGTCGCATATATAATTTTGGCACAATGCGTTTTTTAAAATTTGATTTTTTTTTTTGAATCCTATTTCAAAGTTCTTATACAAAGTAGGAATAAGAGTTTTAAATAAAAAACAAGTAATGATCCTGGAAAACATATGAAATTGACAGACGTCAACGTTTTATTTTTGGAATAAAAGACAACTGATCGATGTAAGGCGTTTTATACATCGCACATCGTACGTTCTTATATAGGTCAGGCACTTATATTTAATTTTTTATATATTTTTTTTTTTGTAGATTTTAATATAAAATAAAATTAATTAAAAATAATTTTGAATGAAAAAAGAAAAATTAATTGTAGAATAAAAATAAAAAAAAGAAAAATAAATAAATTTGAACAGCCTGCTGTCATCTCAAATAATATGTAATTTTTTTTTTTTTTTTTTCTATTGTTGATGTTGTTCATATTGTTGTTATTTTTGTTGTTGTTGTAATTGTTGTGATGTTTTGTTGTAACTTAGATTTTGTTTTTTAACTTGCGTTGCGTGTTGTGTGTTTTTTCATAACTGTGTTACGTTTTTTTTTTTTATAACATTAAATGTTTTTAATTTATATTGTTAGGTGGTGACCAGTTTTTTTTTTTTTTTCAATTTATATTTGTTGTAATTGGGTGTATTTCATATATTTTTAATATAAATTATGATTTTGTATAATTGTGTATATGAGTGTGTGTGTGTGAAATATGTTGTATGTTGCGATGATTAAAAAATTGTATATTGTGTTTTTGTGTATTTTTTGATTGAGTTTTTTTGTTTACACGCATTCTGTTCCTACTTTATTGAGCGGTTCTACTGTCTGAAATTGAAATAAGAAGAAAAAAAAAATATATATTAATAATTTGTATATAGAATTATATAGTATATAAATTAATTTAGATTTTTAAATAATATATTATTTATATTAATATAGTTTAAAATAATATTTGTTTTAATTTGCTGACTATTTCAATTTAATGTGATAACACAATGCTAATTAATATTTGACATAATATATAATAATTGACGTTAGTTGTCAATTTTTTTTTTCATTTCAGAATGATTTTAAATGTGGCAAGGCCACGATATTTTTATTCAATTTGCATTCTTAAACTTTTGTTATAAAGTATCAATTCAAAAACTTTAAATCTATTTTTCAGACTCATTAAAATATAACGGTATATATTTTACGATCTAATTTTGAATTTGTAACATTTTTATTTTAATAGCATAATATCTGGCAACAATGTTCTCTCTCTCTTTAAACATATAAATCAGGGCTGTCACTCTACTACAAATGTATATTTTCTACTACATTTTATTCATATTAAACATCTCCTACATAGTTAACTAAATATACTACAACTTATATAAAGTTGAATAATCTAACCAAATTTATTCAGAAATAATGATTATTTCAGTTATTTTTATATTACAATATAATAAACTAAAATTAGAGTCATTTAAAAAATTAAAATAGATTTTATTCCATTTTTAAATATTATTTTAAGTCTATTATTAGATATAGATTGAATTTATATTTAAAATTCTAAAAATAGAAATTTCATTTTTTAATACTAAAAATTAATTTGAAAAATATCTATTCTAGGAAAATATTTATTATAGAATAGGGAAAGTTCATAATCATCGTCCACACTAAAGAAGAATATTAAAAAACACATATTATGAATCCGGTAGGATAATAAAATTGTATTTTGTCAATCATTTTGCCTTAAGAAGTTCAAATTTCGGATTAAGAGAATGACAATCATTTATTTACTTGATGTAATGCATTTTTATTATGTCCGAAAAATTCGAGGTTATTCTTTGATCATATTATATTGTTATGACTACCCTTAAATACTCAGTACTGATTTTATACTTATTTCTTATTTTCGTATATTAAAGAAATTTTCGAATGTACTATTAGTATTATTGGACGATTTATGTGAAAAATTTATTAAATAATTTTTATTTATAAAAACCTATATATAATTATTTTCTTTATTAAAATTTAAAATATTTAATAATTGGGATTAGTAACCTTTAAAAAATTCAAAATTTTTTTAACATATAATTTGCATTAACATACAAGTACAATATAATTAGTTAAAATGTAATTATTAAAAATATATACGAGTACATATACATATATTCTCTAATGAACACTTATTTTTTTTGTTTTCAATTAAAAAATTTTTATTCTTAAATCGTGATTGTTGCTTAAGAAATAATTGAGTTTTTATTAAATCACATATACATATTATATACATATATATATTTATGTATATATTATGTGTAACCAACAAATTAATTTTAATTAGTTTAGATGTGAAATATTCCCTTGAAACAACAGAATACTAAAAAACATCATAGAAAAATTACTATAGAGAATTGCCTTTTGGAAATTCTTGAATATGTCATGAAAATTTTACATTTAATATTTATTTAAATATTCATGTTTATATTATATATATTTTTTTTTAGTTTATTTACTGTTAAGTTTTACAAGAAAAAGAATTATGAAAAAACATTGTATGGTTATTTTTTAAAATCTGAAGATTGCTAAATCTTAAAGAAATAACATCTTAAAAGTAAAAATACAATTCCGACCACTGACGAAATATTCGCGGCGAAATTTTTAAAACATATGCGGTCTTATGTATTTTCATATAATTGTGACGATCGTCGCCCAACCAAATTTTCGCGTCGTCGAAATAGGTTTATTTTCTAATTTTTTCGCTGTAGTCGAGTTTGACAACATTTTTAAACGCAAAAAACAGATTTTTGAATTTGACAGAATTTTTAAAGAAAGTTTTTGTAAAGAAAGAACAAGCTCTTTTATTTTAAACATTGAAGAATTTTTCAAAAAATCCAAACTCATCTCGGGTTAAATTTACTTCATGTACCCTCCATCTTCTTCTTCTACGATTTCGAATTCTTTTAGACAATCAACATACCATGAATACCTTACGAACATTTTGTACAGTTCGTACAATTTTTAAAATATTAATTTTTAAACTTTTGATATTTTTTGTTTATATTTTTTATTTTTCGCTTCGCTACAATTTTATGTTTCTTCTGACCAAAAATAGTTGAGTTGAGCGAATTTAGCTGGTGGTCGGTAGTCGATGGTAGAAATTGTGTTTTCACCTTAAAATGTCGCAGCTTCTAACCGTAATTATTAAGAAAGTATTTTCTGACTTATCTTAGGTGGTAACTCTCTTATTTAAGTTCTGAATTATCTTATATTAGTTCTAAACTCTCTTATATTAGTTCTTTACTCCCTTATATTAATTCTTCATCACAGAATCGCTCAAGGATTTATTGAATTTCATATAAATCCTAAAATGAACAAAGCTTGTATCCCAGTACTTAGAAATTTATTTAATTTTGATAAAATTCCGGACTTCTATCAAAAGAAGAATTTGGAACTAGTTCTTCAAGCAAAAGACCACTATACGAAGTTCAGATACTACTAAGAAGGAATAAGTGATTGTTATAGATATGGTGATTGTTTGTCTGCCTCAAGTTTAAACAGACAAACAATCACTATATCAAATTTAAAAAAAAAAAATTACTGTCTAGGGTGACAGCCCTACACCTCACACTTCACACCTCATTCCTAAAACCTCAGAAAATAAAAGTTAGATTAGAAAAAATTACATATTTCCAAAAAAATTCTTTTAAATTTAATATTTAAGACATTTTTGATTTAAAGAGAATATAATTTAAGAAAACACTAATAATCATATCAAAAGATATGGATGAGAATTTCTATGAAAAAAAACAAGCCGCTGGCAACCTCAAACCCAATGTTCTTGACTTTTTTTTTATATTTTATTAAAACTTACACACGTATAAAAATATAAAATAAAAAAAATTATTAGATATTTGCTTCAGTTTCTCTAGATGAAAATTCCCTAGATCTTAAAAACCATTCAAAAATTATATTGTTTTTTTGCAACTTATACAAACATATACATGGAAGCACGTATGTTTGTTTGGATGTGATACCATGCTTTTGAAAAAAAAAAAATGAAATAAAAAAAAACCAAATGAATTTTTAAGATTTAGACAATATTATTTTATATTTTGGTTTTGATACTAGATGACTTTTTTTTTTTGTTGTACTAAACATACATCACTTAAAGTGTTACTGAAAGAAAGGATTCCCTCCCTTCCAAAAGTCCCTCTCTACTTTTTTTTTGGCAATTTTTCTTCATTTTTATTATTTTTTTTTTGAATTATGTCTGGAAAAACTTATTATATATTATACTTATATATATATATATTGTATATAATATTATATTATTATATCATCATCTGTGTTAAGTTTATATAAATCAAATAGAGTTATTTTTGACAATGAATATATATATATATATGTACAATACACATATACAACCATGTATTCCATTTTATGAAGTAAAAAAAAATTTTAAAAGGATCTTTTGAAATGAAACAGAAATATTTCTGTATTATTTCTATTCTTTTTTTTTTATACAATTTTATTAATCATTATCATCAATAGTAGCAACATCATCATCATCATCAAAAAACATCATCATGATGTACGCAACAAATTCAAATTGCGAATTTCATCTTTCATGAATATAAATAAATAAAAAATAAAATAAAAAAAAAAAATAAAAAAAAAAATAAAATAAAAAAATGTTTTTACTAATGAAATTTTATGACTTTTGGTACTGGGATTTGAGTGTTTTATTATTGTAACCTCTTAGATTTTTTTTTTTTCGTTTTTTTTTTTGTAGAAACAAGAGTAGCAGTAGCATCAGCATAGTAAAATGCCAATTTAATGCAATGTATATGTGTGTGTGTATGTATAACAATAACATTTTCACACTATGGTAAAGTGTTTTGCTGTTTTGTTTAACAAAATGTTTTTTTATAATATTTGGAATAAAAAAAAAAACATTGAAATTCACAAAATATAAATTAGTTTCAGGAGATTTATGTACATGTTAAATATATTTACAACATGTATAATATTATAAATATATATATGTATGTACATGTGAGGCTATATTAAATGAATTCTTTCTATTAGACTCTAGTGTCTCTACAAATACATGTATAAATTACAAAATGTTATTGAATTATAAAATGTGTATGTGGAAAAAAAACAAATATAAATAAATATATAGAATTTATAATGGTATTTATTTTAACGTTTATCAAATAACAGTAGTATCCTCACTCTGTATTGGGTCTAATTTTTAAATAATTAAATACTAGAATGAATATATATAGAAAAAGGGAACTTTCAAATCCATAATATAAATTTAAGAAACTTTAGATTCGCTGAAATATTGATATAAATTTTGATCATCGGCATGTTAGTAGAGACATGCACCTTAACTCTGACATACTTATATAATAATTATTTTTATAAATTTCCACTCTTATAAGGGATGCTTAGGACATTTTTTATAAAAATGTAAACAAGGCTTCAATTTTTTTAATAAATGTTTTCACTAAACCGTTAATTTTTCATCTTTTATATAAAGGTATGAACACACAATACTTATATAACAATAGTGAGTCTAACAAATATAAAATGCTGATTTCACATTTGACATTTTACATTTTACATATTCGAATTTTTAAAACTAAGGTAGTCAAAATTTCAAATTAGTAACATTTTTATTTGAGAGACTCCCATGGGTTTCTTCAAACCTGGATACTGACTCGGACGAAAAAGACACTGCTAATATGAGTTTCAATATGCTAACAGATGCATAAGAGAAAGAGATTTTACATAGCCGGGTTCCTGTTAATGGTTTGTATCTTATCTAAATCAAATTTCTAAAACTACCAGTAAGATGTCGCTTCTTTAATTAAAAAAAAGTCTTCAATCCTAAAAAAATTTTTTAACCGACTCATACTAATTTCTGAGAATCTGACTTCTCCCAAAATTTCAAGACTCTAGCTTTAAACGTTTAGAAGATATGACCAAAAGTTGATTTCCTGCATAAGAAGAAAGAGATTTAATTTAGCCGGGTTTCGGGTAATTGTTTGGAACTTATCTAAATCAAAGTTCTGGGATTACCAGTATGATGTCCCTTCTTAATTATAAAAAAAAGTCAATTCAATTATCTTTAAATTATAACTTTTTAACATTTTATGACGAAAGATAAACATGCTGTCAAAATTAATAAGTGCATAAACTTTTTAGAATATTCTAAATATTTTATTCCCTATACACATAATAAAAATACAAGAATGACAATTCAGTTTTTTTTTTGTATATGTATGTACTCTTGTTATTCTAGGTTTAAACTAAAAGTAATTTAGTTTACGAATTACGAAAAAAAAAACCGAACAAAATAATAGCTCCTACCAAATTAAAAAAATTATATTCGATTGAGTTTGAAATTTTCAAGAGTTATTTTTGTTTCACACTTTAATTTCTGTATAAAATAATAATATTTTTTGTCTGGAATTTTATATTTGAAATTAAAAACCAAAAAGTTTGTTTTTTATTAGTTTTTACGAGTATTGCCACGTTTTTTCAAAGTTAAAAGGTTTTTATATTGGTTTTGTTTTTTAATTCCAAATTTGAAATTTTACCTCATTTGTACTAAAAAAAATACAAATTATAAACTATACTAGAATGGTCTTTATTATGAAAGGTAATGTGATGATTTTTGAACAAAGGAAAAATACCTACTGTCTAAAAATTTTCTATATATATTTAGTTTCCATTTGTAATTAGGGTAATAGAGGAGTCAGAAAAGTTGAATAGTAAGTTGAAAATGAACACGAAAAGATTTGTGATTTTTCTTTAACTCAGATAAACTAATGAAGTCGTTGGGGATCGCCTACCTAATTTTTAAATTTGTACTCCATATTTGGGTTTGGGTTTGAAATCTCTGTTTAGTAAATCTCATTTTAAAATCTCGTTTAGAAAATCTCGTTTTTAGAAAATCTCGTTTTTAGAAAATCTCGTTTTAGAAAATCTTGTATTTAGAAAATTCCTTTTTTTATATTCTGGAAAAAGCTGATAATTCTGGTTTTGTATCCAGTTCAAAAATCCTTAAAAACCAGATTTTTCAATTAAAAAAGAGATTTTCTTAAAAAGCGAGATTTTTCAATAAAAAACGAGATTTTCTAAAACGATTTTTTCTAAAAACGAGATTTAAAAAAAACAGATTTACTAAACCGAGATTATGGAACGCTCTCCCATATTCGGTCCGCCGTTAGCTTTAGTTATAAATATTAAATAAATTACTGAGAAATATAAAGTTTAGCAACTGGGACGAAATATCAACCATTTGCAGCACTCTTATTGATACTAAAAAATATGCCCTCTCACAAAAGAGCTGCCATTTAAGCTGCCACCAAATATATTTATTCTCTCAGAAAATTGTTTTATAAAATTTTTAAAGTTGCAAAACCATTTAAATACTAATAAAATTTCTAAAACTTTATTAGGATTTATAATATAATTTTTAAACTAAGTTTAAAATGATTTAATTGAGAATAAATACAATTAAATAGCAAACAATTATATTTAAGGGGTAACCCCCCGCAACTTTATAATATGTATTTAATTGATTCAAATATTGACAAATAATTTGATATACAAATGTGCTAATTGGATACTTATTGAAATTAGCATAAAGTTTAAATATTTTCAGAAATTCCGGGAAGAATTAAAATAAATTTTTAAAAAATATATAATTGATTTCAAATATAAAATAATTAAAAAATTATATATCAAATATTTTAAAATCAACAAAATTTTTAAATTGAATATTATTCAAATTATCAATTTTAATCAATTTTTTTTTATATAAAATTCAAAATTCAATAATTGAATTTTGTTGGTATTTTATGATATTATTATCTAAATATATAAAATTGTAATTAAACTAATTAAAACTAATTTATTATCTAAATATATATTTTTTAATTTAATATGCAAATTTTTTTTCTGATTCGTAAAATATTTTTAAATTTTCAAATTTAATTGAATTTTTTTTTATTTTTTTATTTATGAAAATACTTACCATTGAAAATAAATCTACGAATTTGTTAAAATGATATTCTTTTACCATTAGTATGTTAAATTATATAAAAGCTCGCAGCGTGTAAATAAAAAATAGTTTTTTTGTTTTTTTTTTTTTTTTTTTAGAAATAATTCAATAAAAAAATATGCTAAGGCTTTAAAATTAATAATTAAACTTGCATAATATGTATTATAATATATATGACATATGATGTGTATAAAATAAATATTTTTTTGCAAAATTTATTTAAATAAATATTTATGTAATTAAAATATTTTTTTTCTAAATAATTGTTTAAATTTAAGCTGTATAGCAAAATATTTAATTGATATTTAAAAAAATAAATAAAAAAATCAGGTAATGAACTGAAAATTTAAAATCAAAATTCTAAAAATAAACGGTTTTTAAATGCAATAAAAATTAAAAAACTTAACAATTATTTAAATGATGCATATTTTCAGGCGCATTCATTGAAAATTCCTTATTTTCTTGTTTTTTTTATTTTTAAATCGGTTTTAAATTGGTTTTTTATTTTTCGATAAATTTAAAATCGATTATATTGAATTCATTGGTTATTTTTGGCCCTTGATTGATTTTATGACAAATGTATTGTGTTTGGCACTTAAATTATGGAAATTTTTTGCTTTTGATTTGGAAATTCAAAATTCGATCGCTTTTTGGCGGGAATGTTTTGAGATATTTTAGCAATATTGCAGAAAAGAACAGTTATTTTATTATAGTTTTTAATTTAGTGATTAATTTCGAAAATCGGATTATATTCAAAAAAATTTGTTAAGAAGTTGTTCAAGGCTGATTTTAACTTAAATATATCCGAGAGAAGAGTTTTATATTTTAGAATATTTTATGAAATTTGAGAATTAAAATTAAAAAAGAATCTTAAATAAATACATTTTGAATTATATAACTTAAGAGAAACGAATATGCCACTGTTTACGAGATTTTTTAATCTCAATTATCTTTAAAAAGTTATGAAAGGTCTGCATCCGAAATAATTGGTTACATTGTAAGTTTAATTCTTGTGTAAGATTTGAATAAACTAGTCAATGTGAAATTTCAATTATTTGAATTAAATATAGGTCAAAAAAATCTTGGGTGTAATTAATTGTACAATTTATAAAAAAAAGGTATGATCTTATGGATTTATCATAAAAAATTTCCATAATTGAAGTTTGTGTTTAAAATTTGTATAATTTTGATTTTATTTCAAAATGTCTCATTAAAAATTTATGGAATAATAAAATAGATTTTAAATTAAATTGTAATTTATAACCTAAACGTTGCATTTATAATTAGTTTTTTTTTTGATTTAATATACTAAATTTTTATTTTTTTTTGGAATTTAATTAAATATTTATTTTATTTTTTTTATTTTAAATAAATAAATATTTGTTTTTTTTTTTACTGAAAATTTACTTTTAATTTTTATACTAGATATACCTATAATTTTATTAACCTGAATATCCTACATATTTTTTTTTTTTTTTTTGATATTTCGTTAATTTTTTTAAATTTTTTTAATTTTTTTAAGATTAATTTAAATTACTAATTATAATTAATGTTTGTTGTGTGAGTTTTTATTTTATTAATTATTAAACAAATAATATAAATTTTATCCATATTATTAAATTAATTACTTTAAAGTTTTTTTGGTTTTTTTGTTTTTATTCTATTTATAATTCTAGTTAAATTTAATTTAATATTTTATTTTATTTTTTTATTTAATTTAATTTAATTTTATTAGTAAAGTAGTTTTGTGTTTTTTTTTTTTTTTTGGTTTTAGTTTAATTAATTAAATATTTAATATTATGGAATTTTTTTTCAATACTGTGCAAAAAGTCTTCTCTGTGATGAATGTCTCATTAGCTAAAATACAAAAACATAAAAATGTTAAAACTAAAAGAAAAATTTTGGGAGGTTTTTTTTTTTGGGGATATTTTGTGAAAGTTATAATCTAAATGGATACACGCTAGTTGGGTGTCTGTTTAAATAGTTTATTATATAGCATATTTATGTTGAGTCTAAAAGATTTTAGTGAGTCTGAATCTGACTTTTATAGTACTAAGATATCAATTATATGGGTTACGTGAAGTAGCTAGAGGACAAAGCTAATTTACATATGAAAGATCTATGCTGAATAATTATTTCAAAAGAAAATTGACTCAAACTACTATTACGATTTTGTGATTTTTGAATTTTTGAATAACGTATTATTAAAATGGAGCACTGCGTTTTCTAAGAATTAGCACTCTTGAGCACTGTTAATTTGAATGAGTAAATTGATTATTTATAATCGCAGAAAGTTAAAACACTAGTAAAATTGTTTACAAATACCATTTTTTAAAATTTGCAAAATATGTAAAATATGAACTTTATTTTAACCCATTAGAACCGATGGGTTGTTTAATCTTATCAAAATAACTCATTTTTACATAACGCTATACTGACAAATAAAAATTAAAAATTTAATAATTTAAAAAAAATTTAATAATTCAATTTTTCATCAGATATTCTTATATGGGACTAATATGAATTTAGCCATATATGTACTATGTTGAAATGTTCGTTACATTCAATTGGTTTTTATGATTTCTAAATTTAAGAAGTGCTCACTGTTTGGAATCAATGTTATAAATGTGCATATGAAAACTGCAAATTTTGAAATACTATGATAGCTAAGTTTTTGATTGAATTGAATTGTGATATATTGATATATTAAATGGACAAAAACCCTATCTGAGTTAAATAGAGGGTTAAAATATCACTTTTTGAAATTAAACTACCTATTACTCAGTCCTTATTTCATTTTTACAATTTTCAAGGATTTTATAATCTATAGGTATTAAAGTTATGTGTACTGAAATAATTGTGGAATCAATAATCATATTTTATGAGCAGAAAAATTAACGCAGCGAATGGGTTAAAAAAAAATGTTGGAAGTTATTTCTTTGAAGTTAAATTTAATTCCCTGTTTCATAATTGTCTATTTGAGCTTCACTGAAATTATTTCACTATATTAAATAAATTTTACTCAATAAAATTTACTATATTCTGTGAGTAACGATTTTAATTAATTTTTCAACTTTTTGTAATTATTTTCTTTACATATAATATAAATTTTTTTCTTTTGATGTTTATTTTATTAAAAATTATATTTAAATCGATTACTAATTATGCATTCATTTTTGATATTATTTATTAATTATGTAAAATAATAATTTTTAGTTTAAATAAATGGAAAATAAAATGAAAATTTACTTAATATATATATACATATATATATTATATTTATTTACTAAAAAGCTTAATTATGTATATTTTATGCAATTTCTGATAAACGATTTATCGTTTAATTCTATTGTTTTTAAATTATGTATATTTTAAAAAAAAATAAATTAATATTTTTTTAAAAATATTAAAAAATTAAAAAATAAATTATATTAAAAAAAAAAATATTAACTATTTTTATTAAAATATTCTTTTATGAAAAAAAAAATAAACCAACGAAATGATAATAAAAATGATAACATAACATATTGTACATGTAAAAATGTATATGTCATACAATAATATTGAATATAATTAATTTATAAAAAATTTTTGTATTATTATTTTAAAAATAAAGCATATATAAATTTTTTTGTTTGTTATTTTAAAATTAAATAATTAAATTAAATACGTATTCATTACGCGTCAATGCTCTTACCTCATCATCAACTGTACTTGGATACATTCGTGTTGGCATATTTTTTTCCAAACTGAATTGATCTTCAGTTGTTTTACGATAAACTGGATTATCGAAATTAATTGATGTGAGTGTTCTTCGACTGCAATGACGATAACCGAAATATGAAAACTGAAAAAAAATTGAAAAAAAAAAAGTATTAAATACAATATATTTAAATGAAATTTGAATGTTATTATTAATAAAGAATTTAAAATATAAATGATGGATTATTTTAAAATTGGGTCTATGACAATTTACTGAAAAAATAAATTTCAAGTGAAAAAATCCCGAATAATTTATAATCTTGAAAAAAAATCTCGAATATATGAAAATCTCGAACTATACAAAGTCTCGAAAAAAATACCAAACCAAAGTAATTTTAGCTTAAAAGAATGTGTCACCAATAAAAATCTTATAATAAAAGTGGGAGCTTCCGCTAATTATTAGACCAACTCTAAAATCTCACCGAATTACTTTTTCTCTGGAAAAATCGTATAATTGGATATCAAACTTTCAAATCCTTTTTTTCGAAATATTTAAATTCGGTATTTTTGATTTTTAGGATTGGTTTTTTTTCAAAATTTAGTAACATTCGGGATTTTTTCGGGATATGACTTTTACGGGATTTTTTTTTTGAGTAAAGCGTCATGCACCTGTTTTGATTGTATTAAATGCGTTTTTGTATAAAGTAAGGCATAAAAGGCTAGTTTTAAATAAATATGGAGTTGATTGAGTTCAATAATACCCCACACTAATAATCATTTAAATACTATTCAGATTTGATTGAACTAATTTAATTATACTTAATGTTTTTCATATCATTTTTAATATATTCTCGAAAATTTTAATTGCCAATAATGCTTAAATTAAATAAAACACGCTTTATTTAATATGCATTAAAAATTGTTCAACAACTTTTGATTATAATATCGAATTTGATAGGAAAATTAATCAATTACAGATTTTATTATTTAATTTCCAATTTATAAAATTTTATTTTTAAATAATATCAAAAAAATCGTATCTTACCAGTCCAAGGAATGAAATTCCTATTATTAAAACAATTATCACTATTAATGCCACATATCCTGAATCTGGCTGTTGTGATGGATGTATACTTGTACCATTTGGATGTGTTCCATTTCCATGTAATTCAGCTATTTTTATATTTAATAAATATATTTAAAAATTTTATAATTACATATTAATATTTGTAAAATTTTTTAAAATAAATGAAAAAAATATTAATTATATATGAAAGCTCATTAAAAATTTGCTTAAACATGCTTAAAGTTATTAATTAAATTTTTAAAACAATAATATTTACAGAATTTTTTTTTTTTTTTAATTAAAACAAAAAACTACATTAAAAACAAATTTATTTAATTAATTTAACTACAGACTACTGAACTGAAAAGTAATAATATGCTTAAAACAAATAAAATTAAGGTAATTAAGTTTCAAAGGCGTTAAAAAAAAAAAAATTTATTCGAAAATAATCGATTTTATTGTTTTAATAAAAAAAACAAAAGTTTTATGTATGTACATTAAAATTAATATTAATATTTATTATTATGTGCTATGCCACAAGAATATAAAAATTGTTAAAAAAATTATGTTAGAATTAGGTCAATATCAACTAGGTCTAAAAGAAAAGTTGGAGTACAAAATTACATAAGTAATAGTAATTGCAAAATTTATTGAAATTTTTAATCTGACCATCTTTCTTTATTAAAAAGAAGTTAAATTTTGTAAAAATTAATTTAAACCTGATTCTTGTACTTGAAAATCACCTACAAGCAAAACTGGTATTTATCAAGTACCAGTATCTGTCAATTACAAGTACCAATACTGAAAGAAATACTAAATAAAATTCAAATACTAATACTGGCGCTGGAAGCAATATAAGTACAAGTAAAAATTCTAGCACTGGTACATACCAGTATTTTTCCAGTATATATGAGTACTTAATATTGATTAGAGATACATAGTTGGTTTTTAATACTGATAAGTTTTGAAAAATACTATAAAAGTAATCGTTTCTTAATTAAAATTGTAAAAATAATAAATATAAAATAATAATAAATATATTTATCTCAATTACCAGATTTTATTGAATTAATCAATATTTATTACTGGTAAATACAGGTAAATACTGGTGATTACTGGTTGATACTGATAAGTAATAGTTGATCCTAAAACTATTGATTACCAGTACTAGTATTTTTATTGCTTTCTTTCAAGTACCATTAATTGTTTTTGTATTTGACTGAATATTTTGGCCAGTATTGATAATATTAACGGTGTGCTTATATAAGTACCAAAATACTTGAAAATTACTAGCTCTGATTACTCGTATAGTACTTGATACTTAACATGAATATTGAATATTTAAAAAAGATCATTAACATTTTTGAATCAATCGTTGATTTTTAAATATGAATTTGTATGACATTTATAGTATTCATAACTTTATGTATATATATAAAATTTAAAGTAATTCTTTTGTTTGATATTTCATTTAGTATTCAAAATTTATCCAATTACAATATAAAAATCTAGTGTTGCACCAGTGAAGAGTTATGTTATTAAAGCGTATAACTTATTTAATTAAATTGTTCTTAATGGTATTTTTAAATAGCATATAGGAGATTACAAAAATGTTTTAATTCTAAAATTTATTGAATTGTTAAGTGACTCTCTAATCCAAGTATAAATTATTTCTTTAAATAATCCAGTATTACATTTGAAAATCATTTAGTATAGTATAGTTCTGTACTGTACTTAATAACTCTTGTTAAATTTATTTTAGATTTAGAATGAAAATTGTATTAAATTCTTTCATAAAATATTTTAAAAAAACTTGGGATTATTCTCATAATTATAAATTACATTAATCTTGTTATTAATTATTTATGTATGTTTGTTTTAAAAATAAATTACATTTAATAATGTTAATATGGGTTCAAAATTCCCCTTGTTTGGATTACAGAATCCCCTTAAAATTCAAAGTACTGAAATTTAAGTTTCCTGCTTTAGATACATATTGAGGGAAATTTAAAAATTGTGGGGTATTCATTAAAGCAAACTTTCTAACAACCGCTTATTTTTCAATAAAAAATAAAAATTTGAATTAAAAATTAATTTTGTTGTCAACTATATTTGATATATAGCAATGACGTCATTCAAACGTCATTAAAGATTTTTATTCAAAGTATTTTATAGATGATGATTTAAGTCGTTACTTTCAAACATGACTGAGTTCCTGATTAATAAACATAATAAATAGTAGAAAACGCGTTTTATTATTCATTTATTTTTAAGGTCTACGAAAGTCTATTTCACTTTAGTACATTTTGAAAATTGTTTTGAAAATATCTTTTTCAAAATTTAGTTTTTTATTGTTCGTCTGTTAATTAAATTTTTCTAATGCTTCAATTAGATAAATTTTATTAAAAATAAAATGTAATTATAAGTTTGATAAACTTGCAACTCATAAATTACTTTCAAGAAGCTTGCATATTATTTTATTCATGGTTTTGGCTGATAGAAAGTGCTAGTAGATAATTCGAAAAAAATTCTAATTATGATCGAAAATAAATGTTCCACTTTATAGATGTCCTTCCAACATCCAATCAGAGATAAGAATAGACTTAATCTATTGCTACTAAAAAAGGATATAAAACAAAGCTTCAAATTTTTATTTTCTTTCTATCTACCAAAGCGTCTATCTTATATAAAGTTCTATATCTTCCTATCTTATCTTCTCGCTCTTCTTCTATCTTTTGATTTTTCACAATTTTCTTAAAAGAAAAACTTACAAAAAATTTATAAATAATAATACTGGAAAATTGTGCTCTTTAAAAAGCCTTGGTCTTACATACTGACTTGTTTTTAATATTCAATTTGAAAATTTTGACAAAACAATGCGTAATTACCGTTATTTTATATTTTCTACAATATTATTTAAGAAAAAGGGGCGGGGCTATAGACAAAATTTTTTTTTTAATAAAAAAATATTTTGGAAAAATGAAATCAGCTCCATCTAGAATTTTAAAAATTCTGTTTACATAATTTCAGTTTAGTCGAGCGGAATTTTATTCGTTTTTCTTTTATTCGCTTATCAATTTTATTTTTCTTACGAGTTCTTTTTTCTAGTTTTATTCAAAATTTCTATTAGAAATTCTTATTTTTATTGTAATCGTCATCTGTCCTTCAATAAATGTAACAGAAAAAAATAAAATTAATAATAAATAACAGAAAAAATTAATATAACAGAAAAAATTAATATAACAGAGAAAACAACAACATTAATTTATTACAGTAATATTTCATTTTCTTCATTTGTGAGGAAATTGCGAAGCTGGAAAAAAACAGTTTTACTGTTAAGGATTGGAATTAAATTTATTGGAAATATTCTTATATATCTTTTTTAATGTATTAAATTAATATTATATATATTATGTAACATTAAATTAATATTATATTATGTATAGTCATTAAAATGTTAATAAATGAAATAAATAAATATATAAATAAGTATATGTACTTATAATATTTATTAAATATTGTATTTAATCATCAAATTTATTTTATTATATTATATTAAGCCTTATTAAATTCTTTTGTAATATCAAAGAATTATTAATATCAATAATAATAATAAATATAAAAATATTAATTTAATAAAATGTAGTACAATATTTAACATGGCCGGTTGTTAAGGGGTTGTTAAGGGGTTATAAAGAGAAATTGATGAAAAATTGTATGATAATGATTGAAAATAAATTAAAAATCATTTTTACAAATTTATTTTGTACTTTTAAAAGAAAATTTGTTTATGAAAAGTTCAAATTAATAAATAACCGTTACATACTATTATAACTGTGTTTTTGTAATATCCTAACGGTTTTTGAAAAAAATTTGACAATATTTTCAAAAATTTTTAAGTTTGTAATTTAAAAAATTGTGACATTTCACATTAAATAAAAAAATTGAAACATTTGACACTTGATAACATTTGAAAATTAAACTTAAAAAAAAGTGTTGCCGTTAGTTGTTAAAATTTTTTGAAGAAAAAATTGAAAGTTTACAAATAGTAAAAGTCATGAATCGTTTGTTTACTAAAACTTTGAATTTTGATTAATTTCGCGAGTAAAAAAGTAAAAATTTAAAATAATTAAAAATTAAAATCTCTGAGATTTGAACTTCATCTAAAAATGTTCGCAATGTAATAAAGAACTTTATGAATAGTTTTTCTAAGAACTAGTTGTTGTGTTTTGTTACTAAATCGTAAAGAAAATTTTTCCTGTGTTTTTCAGTTTTTACAAACTTTAGTATAAATAGAGCTAATCGGTTTAATATCTAGAAAAACGCCAAAATTCTTTGTTAGGGCATTTGAATTTTACAAATTTGCCAGAAAACGGTAAGTCTTTAAACAATGGGTCGCATTTAAATGTTTATATAAAGGTAGAATATTGAAGATTTTTTAAGTAAGTTTAAAAAAAATTAATCATTGAAAAGGTCAAGTTATTTGTGAATATGTTTTAATTTAATACAGAAGTAATAGTGGAATTTTACCATAAATATATATATATATATGAGATAAAGGTAGTAATCTTACTACAGACGTATTGAATTCAAAACGATGACATTTTAAAAATAAATTGTGCATTAAAAGGTAAAACCCAAGATAAATTTATGGTCCTTAAACCACTTCTTAACTTTAATAGCATTTAAAAATATTAAATTAATTGACATTGAATACAACAATTAGTGCAGAACAGTATACAAAGTACAAAATACAATAATATTTAATAAAAAGTTTTAAAGAAAATGAAATTGTATTTTTTTTTTATTGTTTCCAAAGTTTCCAATTACGAAAAACAAAATTTTTTAAATAACTAATTAAAATAGAAATAATTGTAAGGGACATAATTTTATTTTTTGCTATTGTTTTTTAATTTTTTATTCAAAAATTTTTTTTTTAACTTTTTGCGTAATAATTATTGTTCAGATCAAAAGAAAATTAGCATTAAGACTTTTATTTTTTATTTTTTAATTATTTCTTTTTTAATTTTCTTTTCAATTGTTTCTGTCTTTTGTAATTATTTTTTTTTTTATTTTTAATATCTTCTTTGTCTTTGTTGTTTTAATTGGAGTGGGCTATCCTATTCATTTTGTCTTTTCATTCTAACCAGTTTAATATTTTTGTATAATTTTCATTTAAATTGTGTACAGTTATAATTTTGTACTAGTTTTATAATTGGTATGTTACTTTAGTTTTATAGCACAAAGGTATTGCATCTGTGCATCATTTACACAAGTTTTAATTCATGAAATTAATCTAGAATAAGAGCTTAATTTCAATTAACATGATAATAGTATTTCATCTAGTCTAGATAAGTCATAAGTCCATCATAAGTCAAGGGTATATTCATTTCAGCTGTGTGAACCATTACAGTTTGATGGGGTCACTACCGTATAGGTAGGACTAGTCTAGCATTACACTTTTCCTGTAATAGCGGTTGGTTCTTATAATTTAAATAAATTTTATCCAACTGAAATGCACAGTTTATTAATAAACACAGTATGGCAAGTCTATCAATTTATTAATAGACTGTGCATTGCAGTTGGCTAAAATTTATTTAAATTATAAGAATATACTGAGTCCACCACAGAACTAACGCGCTATTACAGGAAAAGTGTAATGTAAAATATTTTTCAAATTTTTTTTACTTTCAAAAGTAGTTATTTTTTATCAAAGCAATATAACGTTTAATAATTGTAATCGTTTTTAGCACATTTTCAAAAGATTTTTTAAAAATGCGACTCTAGTCCGTCCGTTCGTATGTTTACAAAAATTTTTACATCGTTTGAAATAGAGTAAAGAAATTTTAACTATGGGTAGGTATTAGAAAAAAAAGTAATTTCATGCAAGAACTTTTTTCTGTAGCCCCATCCATAACGGAGCTTCAGCCTCTAAAGTTGGAAAAAATCCTATATTTAAATTGTTATAACAGTTTTGTAAGGATATTTCAATCTGAAAACAATTGTATAATGTTGCCATACGGTACTAAACTTTACCATTATGCAAGGTGTTACATATCTTCTAAACGGTTCAAGCTAGAATCTTGAAATTTTGGGAGAAGTTAAATTCTCTGAAACTGGTAGGAGTTGGTTAAAAAATATTATAAATTTACAATATATTTAGACCTATCGCTTGGACTTATTAAGCTAAGTTGCGATGCGAAAACAATATCTATACCACTTATTATATTTCAAATATAGCGTTTGATAAAAATTTGTCAGAAATGTTATATAATTACAACTGTTTTAAAAAATTATTAAGTCTTCTATTTAATATTATCCTCATTTTCTTATTAAAACAATTTTAATTCCTTTGAAAAAAATTAAATTTTAAATGCTTCAAGGAATGCAACTTTTTTATTGTATTTTACTATTTATTTTTATTTGTTAATTTTAACAATTTTTAAATAATAAAACAAATTGTCAACTTCTTTTCAAAAAATGATAAAATTATTTAAAAATAATATTTTACTTTGAAATTTCTCTATAAAATTAAAAAAACAAAAGTCGTCAAAGTACCGTTATATTTTCTAAAAATTCAAAGAAACTAAAAAGAAAACCTCCAACAAAAGTCGGAATGAATTAAAAAATAAATAAATATTTAATATTTATAATGAACAAATGTTTGCAAAATTTTCAAAAGTGAGAAGAAATCCGTCAAAATAAAGAATTGAAAAAATAAAAGCGTATCTTTTGAAAAGTATCTCAAGAAATTTTTTTTTTATTTTTAAAGAATTTTAATTTTCTTTTTTTTATATTTTCCATCTTGTTAAAAAAAGATTTTCTTCAATTAAAATTTTTTTTTGTATTTTATATAAATGAGAAAAACCAAAACAAATACAAATGCAAAAATGTTTAAACATAAAGGTTAATACGTTACCGCATATAAAACAGTAATGACTTTTAACAAGCAACTTATACTGTTATCATTGTTGTTTGTTGTTGTAACAGTAAAAATGTAAATAAAATTATTTTTAAATTATCCCCTATATTGAAAATACAAAAAAAAAACAAAACAAATTCTATTTGTGTTAGTAGGTAACATATTTTGCTATTGTTGTTGTTTTTGCAATTTTTTTTTTGTATTGAGGAATACAATTGGTTTTTATGGTGGTTTACTTGCAGTTGTTTTAAGCTTAAACATATATATACATACATACGGTAAGGTGAAATAACAACCAAGGCAATAACGCCCTAGAACAATTCTCTTTATGAATTCAATTCTAAAATCTTTTTTAATTAACTAATTTTTACATGATTTTAGAGTTGGTCACAAAAATAGAGTTGCCCCCTTTTCCACAGTATATATATATATATATATATTCATTTATAAATATATTTAAAAAAAAAAAACAACTGTTATGCATGCTAGAGTTGAGGGAACAACCCTCTTTATGTATTCTAGAGTTGGATACATAAAGAAGATTACACCAGAGCGCTATTGCGTTGGACGTTATTTCCCACCAATACATACATATAAATATAAATTTTTTTAACTAATAAGGATTATTTGAATATTTAAAAAAATAAAAAGAATATGGCAACAGTTGTGTTTAAAAGAAACCTACTAAAAAAAATCCTCCTTTCTGTAATGTTATTTTTAGATAACGGTAATTTTGTTTTTTTTTCAATGTTCTGGGTTTTACTGTTATTTAATCATTGCTTTGGTAATTTAAAAAAAAAAACAAAACAAGATTTGAACATAAGAACAATGGATAAAAAAAAAAAAAACAACAACAAAAACAACAACAACTAAATAAAAACAAAACAATAAAGATAATAATAATAAAAGACAAAGACACAAAGTAAAAATACTAAATTCTTATTTTTGTTTTAAAGCTTTCTCTTTCTATCTTAAAGTATTGAATTCTGTTAATAAGAGAGTGAGAGAGGGACAGAGATAGGTAGATAAAAATGATAACAAAATACAAATAAACAAAAGAAGAATTCCTCTATGGAAAATAATTTACTTATGTACATAATTTAAAAGGATTTTCGGAGGTTTTTTTACTTTTTACAGTTTTTACTTCATCATATTGTTGTTGTTGTTATTGTTGTTGTTTTATAGATTATTACTACCATCATCATCATTTCTGATCAAAGGAACAAAACAACAATAACAACAACAATACAAAATATTTATAAGGAAAAATCATTTTATCTTATATTTTGAAAAAATATATACAATAAATCATTTTATTGTATATCTTATATTTTGTTTCTCTTTCTGTTTTTCTTTGGCTCCTTTTTTTCTTTCATGACTTAATATCTTAAATATACATACATACCTACATAATATTACATTTATATATGTATTCCTATATATATATATATAAATAATTTTATTATACTCGGAAGAAAAAAAATATGTATTTTTGCAACGCAATTTTAACTTTGAAAATAACAAAAATAAAATAACATTAAAAAGTGAAATGGAAAGAAATATTTTCTATCTCTTTTTATTTGTATAATTATTTAAAAAAAAAAAAAAAACAAGAAGAAAAAAATAAACAAGAAAAATCTAATTTTGTTTTTTTTTTAATTTCAAATGTATATCAAATCAAGATACCGAGAAGCAAACAAGTTGCAAAAATTATGTACATATATATATATGCATATCTATTTTTAAGAGATTAAAAAAAATGTTATTTTAATACCGTTATAAAATTTTTTTTCACGGTTATTAATTGCAATGTTAAAAGTTACAATTAAGAAAATTTTTAAAAATGTTTTGTAATGTTTTGAGTAGCTACGTAATTGTTTTTAATACAGTAGTATTTTACAGTGCATGACAAATAATTGTCAATATTGTGGAATAGTTTAAGTAATACAAAAATTTTACAAAAGTTGTCAAGGGAAATTGTACATTTTTTTTTAATATATAGACAATTATATCTTGGAAATCATTAAAATTTTGGAATTAAATTAATTTTCAAATGTTGCGAAACTTTATTATTTACTTTTATTGATCCTATAAAAAATTTGAATATTGAAAAACTACTAATTAGTAATATTAATATAATACGAGTATATTATATACTAATTTACTGAATATTTACATTAATTATAATATATAATTAGATTGTATTATTTGTATTGTATATGTTGCATAAAGTTTTGTTACATGTTTTATGAAGACATATTCTTTATACCCATGCATACATATATGACAACGTGTATATTAAAATTGCTTTTCCGTTTGTAACGCATCGATATGAATTTTGAACAATAGGCTGTCATACAAAGTTTTCAATTCAATAACTGTGAATCTAATGAAGATACGAGGTTAGAATTAAAATTGGGTAGGTAAAGTAATAGGGTAAGTTACTTGGCAAAGTTGGACATAGTTCAGACCTCCGGACTTTTAGGGTGGGTCAATTGTTTTTTTTTTGTTTTTTTTTTATGGTTTTTTTTTCGTTTTTTTTTGTTTTGTTTTTTAAGCAAAAATTATGGGATAATGAGTTAAATGTTTTTTAACAATTTTACTTTTTTATATTTTTTTTGTACATAATTTTTGTGGTTCATTTTATACATCTTAGTGGGTATGCACGCAGCACGGGTATCTAAAAGTTGACAAGGGCAACTATAATCTTCCTCGTTTTACATGAATTTGGTCCTTCTTGAAATGAAAATTTGTCTATTTCCTGGTAAATTAGTTTATTTTAAGAAATTTAATTTTATTTCATAAAACTGTATATACATTAAACTTTAAGGTTTCAAGAGTTTAAGAAACTATTATAAGTCAATATTATTTTCTGGTTTCATATTATTAAAATATTAAACTATGTGCCAGGTAATTCAGATATTTGGCAAATGTATGTTAGATGATCAGTTTTTTTTTCTGAACAACTTTTCGAAAATATTATCAATCCAATCAATCATTTTTAATTAGTGCATACCTTGATGTACTTATTAAAAGAAACATTATTTAATTGCCTACCTAATCGTAAGTTAATAAAATAATAATATTAAAGCATGATTAATAATATATACATTTAATATTCTTAGATACTCATAGATACATTTAATTGAGAACATACTTTTAAGAAAGGAAAATTTTTATTCCATCATGCATTTAATTTACGAAATTAAGGAATCTTATAGAAAATTATTACAACTAGAACTTTGAACTTTGCAATAACTTAAGTTTAAGTATTATGATTAATTTTCAATTCTAAAAAAAAATTGTTTAAAAATTTTGGAAAAACTAATTTTTTTCTAAAATCGCTGTTTTAATACAAAAATTAGCTATAAAATAGTAAACGTGTAATAAAATTCTAGTTTATTAAAGATATTTGAACATCAATTGTAAATATTTATTATGATATTAAAAATTACCATAATTTCATGCTTAATTGATCTATATACAGAAATTTACATAAAATATTTATTTAATTTCCCAAGGTTCTCTTTATTCCAGGTAAAATTTAATTAAAAAGTAGGTTTTTCTATATTAAATTACACCCACTTTTATTTTATTTGATATTGCAACTAATAATTATTAAATACGGTTAGGTTTTAATTAAAATATTTTAATTTAACCAATATTTATCTATAATAGATACAATTATTTTATTTTTTTATTAGTAATAAAAAAAAAAACCAGATCTAATTAAATTTTAAACACTTTAAAATTAAATTAAAAATTTTGCACAAAATACTAAAATTTAAACTATTGTGTTCTATAGGAAATAGGAAAAACTAAAATAAATAATAAACAAATATATCTTGAATGGCATTTAACCTTTTCTTATATATTCTTACATTATCTATAAGATACATAATAAATTTTAAAAATATATACCAGAATGCAAAAACGTGTACATCTTAAGGCACTTAACGATTTTCAATATTTCTAAGAAATACGAAATCACATACAAATATACAAATATAGATATTTCAATCTATTATATCTTATAGATATAAACAATATGTTAAGTTCTTGTAGATTTTTTAGACTAATTTAGCATTATATTTATATACTTAGCACATGTATGTATAGTGTATGTGGGTATGTATAGTAGGTATATGTATATTTCAAAGATAAGATAAATATCTCATTATTAAGAAATAATGTTGGTTTAATTATTACTGGGTAACTAAAAATTCCCTAATGGAAATTTTGCACGTTTTTTCCTTATTTTTTATACCCGTATGACTATATAGTTCAAGGGTATAATAAATTTGCCATTACGTTTGTGACGCAGAAAAGAAGGGGGGTAGATATAGACTCAAGTGTATGGATCGGATCAGAATCGAAAAATAAATCGATTTAGCTATGTATGTCCGTCCGTCCGTCCGTCATCACGATAACTCAAAAAGTAAAGGAGCTAGGATTATGAAATTTTCACAAATTCGTTTTTATGCAAAAAACGGAATCGAGTTTTAAATTCAGCCATTTTGATCCACGGGTTCGAGTACCTGCTATACAACTTCTAAATTTATATGAGCATTACTCTATACCTATTTAAGCTGCGTGTCTGAAATTTTGCCAAAAGTAGTTTAGTATAATGGCCAAAGTTACTGCAAAATTTGGTTGGTCTACTGCAGAGGGTTCGAGTAGCTGCCATACAACTCCTTCTTTTATATGAGGATTACACTACACCAAATGAAGCTGGGTGTCTGAAATTTTGCCAAAAATAGTTTAGTGTAATGGCCAAAGTTACTGCAAAATTTGGTTGGTCTACTGCAAAGGGTTCGAGTAGCTGCCATACAACTCCTTCTTTTATATGAGCATTACTCTACACCTAATAAAGCTGAATGTTTGAAATTTTGCCAAAAGTAATTAACCGAATGATATAATGTATATGTTACGGTCATACGGGTATCGCAGAGTTGACATAGTCTACTCTACTACACTCTTCCTCGTTTTTGAATGAAATTTCTTCATTTTAATATAATTTGTATTATTGCTTCAAGAGATTTTTATCCGTAGGATATAATATACGGATAGGATAATAATATTTCATCATATATTATTAAGAATTCCTTGAAAGATAAAAGCAAAAATTGAACATGACCTTTCTAAGACAAAAAACAATAAGTAAGTATAAAATTCAAGAACCATATATAAATTTATAATGTATCTATAGATAGAAATAAAAAAAAAAATTAATCCATTTGTTGGTACATTTCATGTATGGATTATTATAAATCCAAATTGGAAGTTTTAATTTTATCTAAACTATAGATAAGTAATAGAATGTGGTTTGCGAATTACAAATTTTTGGTAAATTGGGGAAGGTATTGAAATCGTGAAAAAGATTGGAAATGGAAAGCATTAGAATTAAGAGACGTATCAGATTCTAATTAAATTCGACGAAGCATTCGATTGTGCAATTTTGAAACTTTTTTATTTCCTTGTATCCTTGTCAGTCTGGTTGTTACAATTTTTGTAATCGATTTTAAACTTATTTTTAGGATTGGCTTAAGACTTAGATTTTGCTGTAAATTTAAAGTTATATTTATTTAATAATTTTAATAATACACTTTTAGAAAATTTGTAAAATAGAGGCGTTCTTAATTTGTTAAAATATTTATCTTTTAAAATAGTTTTTTGACTTCTTAAATTTTTGCATAACTTTAGGATGAAGTCTTTGGAAAATGTTGCTGTTAATTTACAAAATTTTTTAAGTATAGTACAACTTTTATTTCTGTACTGTTATTATTTTGACTCAGAATTAAAACTACTGTGGGACTGTGTAGGCTTATTTAGGTGTCTACCAGTTGGGGAGCTTAAAAGTATTTATACATTTTAAATAATTACTCGGTTCTTTTAAAATGCCTTTTTTTTTCAAATTTCCAATTTTTGCATAATTTTAGGATGAATTCATTTGAAAATGTTGCTGTTAATTTACAATTTTTTATTTCATTGCTGTTTTTTTAACTCAGTTTTTAAAATATTGTGGGACTGTGTAGGCTTATTTAAGTGTCTACCAGTTGGGGTGCTTAAAAAAAAGTATGCTAGGACTAAATAATCTTCACCTATGCATTCATACACCTATTATTTTTATGGAGGCGATTTTAAATATATATAATTAGAATTACATATGATTTCATCCTATTTTAGCAATATTATGAAATAATTTACATATTTTAACAATTTTAGATTTTATTTCGGATTTTTCAGATTTCAAATAAAAGTTAGTCAATTTTCCATTTAAAATCTTAAGATACATTTAAGTTAATTAAGTTAAAAATACTAACATCATTGACATAGTACATTATATTTATTATTAAATTTAATTTAATAGCCAGACGAATGTAATTTCATTATAAATTATTAATATGTCTCAAAGTATCTTAAACATTAGCTTATTATATTATAAATATAATATAAATAATAATAAAAACCATATTAATGAAAAGATACAATTATTCAGATATTCTTATCAAGGTTAAAAGATAAAAGTTAAAAGCAAATTCTTTCAACTTAATTTTTTTTTTATTTAAATAGAAAATATTCAATTCTATATTAAAAAAAATATATATATAATTTTCCTTATAAAGTTAAGGTCATTTTCCAAATTGATTTTTATTTTTTTTTTGTGCTACAAAGTATCTTAAGTATCATTTTGTTTGGGTGGAAAAATAAAAATTGCATAAGAAATGTTTATTTTAAATAATAATATGAATTATATATTATAATTACAATTAGAATATTTTATTATATATATATTTAAGTATATACATATGTATATGGAATTTATAAATAAATATTGAAAAAAAAAACCCAAATAAAGACTGTTATTAACAGTTTTTTTGACTTTTGGTATTTAATAATATGTAATCTTTTGACTGTTTTTGAATAGAATTTTCACAAAGCTTTTATAATATTTATTTTTTGTATCTTCAGATTTTTTTTTATTTTGTCAATACAAAAAATTGGTTTTTTTTTTTTTTTGATTGATTTTTGTTGCCATTAGCTTGATTATTTAAGTCTTCTTTTTTTTCTAATTTGACTTTAGGTTGAATGTTTCAGTCTTTAATATTTGGAATTTTTTTTGTCTCATTTTTTTGCGTAATATTTTATCTGCATGTTGACTGTCTTTTTCTTATTGGTTGGAAGAGGGGTTCTATTTTACGGTCTGTTGGTCTTTAGTCTAACATTTTGTAATTTATTTATTTTTTTTTTAAATTTTTTTACAATATGTAAGTAGTCATTAGCATTTAAGATACTTGGTTCAAGATTGTAATACATTAATTAGTGTAAGGAGTGTATCAAATTCGCGAAAATTGGTATTTCAAGATTCTGGTAGCAACTTGATACAATAAATTATGTTGTAAAGTGATATATGATTCGCTTAAAATTGCAATGGTTCTGAAAGAAAGTCTACATCCTCATACCTTAAGTATTAAATAGGTATTTTAATATTTCTCATTTTTAAAAATACATATATGTATATATTTTATAACAATTTATGTACGTTTGGCCACTATATAGTTCTGAAAACCTTATATTATATGAGTTCCGAAAACGTGATTAGCTAATTATAAGAATTTACTAAAAGATATATTAGTTCTTCAAATGGAATAATTTTGGCCAAATTGTCTACTCTAATTTAATCTCGAAATTAAATTTCTTAACCACCTCATTGATCGGACGAATACACACAGAACGAATTTGAAAAATAAGCTTAAAATATTTCAGAATAATGGAAAATTCGAAAAATGGAAAATTCAAATGGATGACTATCATGATATTGCATTTCGCATAATCTGAATGTATTAGTAAGTATATACCCAATTTACAAGCAATAAAAGTTTATTTTTCTTCAATATAAATGTAATAAAAATGAAAAGTACTTGTTGATGAAATGAATTTTTAATGATATTTTTTTATTTTGATGAAAAGATTAGACTTTTAATGACCATTGATGGTCATCATATAAATGGAAAAAATAATTCTACTCAATTTTATATACAATCTGTAGGAATAGATACATCCATTTATTAAAGAATAATTCTACAAAATATTGAGTTGGATGTTTTGAAACATTTTCTTATATTAAGGTCAATTAAGATCTAAATATCACGAAAATTTTCTTTTTTTTTCGAAATCCCAAATTAATTGAAAATTTGGTTTATTAAGAGTTTTTATCTAATGAACAATATTCGTTAAATAGACTTTTGTCCATGAACCTTGCCTTAATTTGATTGAAAAGTTTTTATTTACAGTAACTTTAGAGTTTTAGGTTAAAAAAAAAAAAATCTTGAGATAAATTCTTTTGTCTACTTTTTTTTTGGAAATTTTAAAATGATGCGATGTTGGTAAAGATGACGACACTGTTTTAAAAACTGCAATCATACTATTAAGGGTAATGTTCTTTTGATTTCTTATCACATTGTAGGTGCTTTTTCACCCTTTCAATATTTCTTAAGGTCAGACATCCCCTACCTCCCCTATCGAATTGTTTCGGATTATAATATAAAAAAATAAAAATATTCCTAATTTCAAAGATTGCATACTTTTAGGGGTGTTATTAAGTAATTCTCATTTTATATAATTTATGATTACTGGGAACCTTTTTATTACTGGGGGTACTAATGGTTTTTTGTGAACTACTGAATATTATAAAATATTTTTCAAATTATTTTGATACTTAGTGAAAGTAAAGGTACTTGGAACATTACCAATATATTGGATGGATTAAAATAATCCAATTTTAATAATCCAATATTTCAAGTTAGTAGTTGTTCAAGGATTATTGAAAGAATTGTTTTTTAATTAGCTGATAATAAAAGATTTATAGTTTTTATAGATATAAACATCATTAAAAACGTTTTTTAACTTAATCTGATAATATAGTTTTATAGTTTGCTGATATTACGTTTAGTTCTCGTTATATAGTTCTAATGATGGTAATTTTATTTAAGTTATTTAGTTTTATATTTTTCTCCTATACATTAAAAAATATATATATACATGTATTTGTATATAAATATATATATGTAGAAAAGAAAATATAAAAAAAAAATTTTTTAAGATTCATTGCATTGTAAAGTAAGTTTGTTACAAAAATATAAGTATTCAATTTAATATTTTAAAGATATATATATTTTTCTGAATGAAAAAAAACAGGATCTTCTTTTACAGAATCAGAATCTTATAGTTTTCATTTCAATGTTTTTTTTTTTTTTTTTTATTATACTTTGAAGTTGAATTGGTATCATTAACTGTTTTTGAAATGCAATGAATTTGAAACTACATAGATTTTTATCATTTTTGATAGTCAATAAGGATTGGGTATGATTGTTTGGATTTTAATCTTATTTTATAAAAATTTTGGTTTTTTTTAATATTTCAATTGGAGCTCTTTGGGTCCTTGCTCTTGTTTTTACAAGGAATTTTTTAAATATCTTGATAAATTATGAAAACGGAGAAAACCATGATTTTGAATCCCATTGGAATTATAACATACCTCCTAATTCAGAATCTCTACTTGTTCAGATATATACCCCTTGGCTAGTTCGGAAGCTTTCGGAATCCGACTATATAGTCCAATTTCGTCCATTTGAAATATCCGCCTCTTTTTCAGGATTATTAACACACATTATAAATTATTAATACTTGTCATCATTATTTTTTGAGTTATTGTGCAAACGAATGGGTCATTGGACGAAGGGTTGGACGAAGCTAAATCGCCTCAGATTTAAACAGGGATTTAAAATATATACAATTCATTTCTAAATCTAGCTCTCCAAACACCATATTAAAATTAATGTATATATTTTAAATGTAGGGTATAAAAAGTGACGATCGTTCGTACCCCACCTAGTAAATATCCTTTGAATTTAATTCGTATCTTTTTTCAAGTATTTTTTTTCTTATGAATTTTTTATTACTTATGACCTTAACATTATTGATTTTTCAGTAACACTTTGTATTCTTTTCTATATTTTAATTTTATTTTCCCAACTAAAGATAGATTCTTTTTTCCAAACTAAAGTGTTCTCTTCCTATCCAGATAGTTGCAAATTCTATCTCTGTATAGAGTTGTTCCTTAATACAAAATACTAAAAGTATTATTGAAAATGAAAAAAAAATAAAATAAAATTATTGGCATTACAATATTCAGATTTAAATTCATTATTATCATTCGTCTATCAATAATAATATTATATTGGAGTTCATCATTATAAAAAAAATAAAATAAATTTTTTATATTCGAAAAAAAAAAAAAACAAATACAAAAAAAAAAGATATATAAAAGTTATAAACCTAAAGATACAGAAATATTACTATAATAACATAAAAGGCATTATAAATATATATATCTGCAGTATTTTTGAAAATATTATTTGTATATATGTATGCATTAAATATTTTTTAAAGGATAATTTTATTAAAAATATATATATATATATATATTATATATACATATATATTATTTACATATGTAAGTAAATATTATAATATATATGCGCTTAAATAAAATTTAATAATACGTGTTTGTGTATGTAAATAAATGGGTATTTTGTTTTCAAAGAATATTAAATAAAAAATACAAATTGATAAATTTGACCGTTTATGTAATTACAGTAGATGCACGGTTTTATTTAACCTTTGTTCGTTAACTTTATAAAACGTTTTAAACGCAAAAATGTAAGTGCGCCAATTAATCCATTTAAAATTAAAATCGTTAGTGGGTTAATTGGTGCACTTGTTTGCATTTTATGCAATACTGATTTGGTGTATCTGATGCAATCAATTAAGTAATAGTCCATCTACAATGACGCTCTCGTGTCACTCTCCTTAAATAGTCAAAAAAGGAGTGTCCACAATGAAAAGCATATGACTGCGTTTTGTACATTTTGACATTGTTTTGTTTACAAATTTCATGAATTTAAACATATTACATAGTTAAATTTTTATATTATTTAATCCTCGACAGAAAAAAAATTAATAAATCTCTTAATTTTTATTCTGACAATTTATTTTTTTATTTTGACACTTTACCGTTCAATTATTTGACATTTGAATACGTGAAGAAAGCATAAAAGTTAAAAGTTAAACAACTTTTTTAATGACTGCGTAATGGCTGCGACATGGCTGCGTTTTTTGTAGACGCTTGCATATAATTCAATATATTTAACTTAGTTTGACAGATAGCTACGTGTAGAGTGCGAAACCAGTGCGTTCATTGTAGATAGGTTATAAAAAGAATTCAGTGAGGGGAGTAGGACGCGAGTAATACGATCAGTTTATTGATCTTTTTTTGAATTGGTACAGAAAAATGCTAAAAATGTCTTCACTCGTTCTTTTGACATGTTTTGATAATCCAGATGAGTGTTTCTGGCCTAACAGTTTTCCCCTAACAGATCGTGAAGTTGGCTGGGGTGCAAGTACTTAAACATTTTTGTTTTGTAAAATCGGTTTAAAGAGATTTACTTCATTTTTTGTACATGTGTTTCTCATATCGGCACGGCAATAATTCAAAAATATTTTGGAAACGTACTACAATATGACAAAAAAGAAAGTCTCAAAAAGCTTTTAAATTCAAAATCCAGCATCTCGTATTATCTCGACTCTTATAAGGAGGAGTTAAGTAAGTAATGACATATCAATGGTACACTGTCTTGAAGAAGAGATGCAAGATTTATACAATATTTAAAAACGATTTGCTTTGATCTTTGACAGGTTGATTAGTAAGCCCGATACATAATTTGTAAATATTTAAATTACAAAAAGTAAAACGGGACGACGATTTCTTTGAATCCGTCAACGATTTCTGAAAAAAAGATATAATTTTTTAAAATGTTGCTTTCAAAATTGAGTTAACCAGAGTTTTATGATGCAGATGAATTGCCCAGTATAAAATTTATGATGAAATATGCAAAAACATATTACATCGCTCTACTTATGTTCACATATATTATATATATATATATATAGACACTTTTTATTTTTTTACATAATATGTACATAAATATGAATATTTAAAAAAACAGAAATAAATAAAAATTATGTAATATATAATAATGTTATATTTAATATTATGTAAAAAAAAGCGAAAAATATAAAATATAAAAAAAAATAGAAAATTCATTCATCAAAAATAAAATGAAAATAATAACGAAATAATAATTTATTTTATTTCATTTTTTATATTTAATAAATAAATAATAAATATTTGCATAACAAGAGTTTTATATGACCAAATGATTTGTAAATTAAATTAGTTATTTGTTAAAGAGAAGAAAAAAAACACGTATTTAAATCATTAGTGAATATAATTAATTTTATTTGGTTTTAACTTGATAATCGATGAAATGTTTAAAAGTTAGGCTAGTATGTCTGTCTGTTTGTCAGGAAATTAGGTTTGAAGTTAAAATAGTGGTTCTAGGAATATAAGATATTCATTTCTAATGTTTGAATGCATAAAACTTGGCTTGAGCTCAAATCTCACATTTTCAAATTAAAACCTTACTTCAATAAGTTGAGATTCGAGCTCCATTTTCCAATTCACAGTTAATTACTCCTCACGTAGTAATGTGCCAAGTTTTATTAAACTGAGAATATCTAAAAATTCCAATTGGCCTAAATTCATTTATGTATGACAACAATTTATAATGATCTTCATTTGTCTACTAAAACAATGTCTGTGAGTTATAATAATGAATCAAAATTTTTAATTCATATTTTTTGTTTGTTGAGTTTTATATACGTTTATATTTATAATTTAGTTCTATGCATTTATATTATAGAGCAGGGCCCTATTGCCTCAGTTATTTTATCATTAATCAAATAATCATATTTTCGATAAATAAATGTATTTGACTTATCAAACTCCATTGGTTTGTTGCCATACCAAATATGGTTTTGGTGCAAAAAATATTTATGAAATAACTGATAATTAAATTATTTGATTAGTAATAAATTTTTGGGAGAATTGGGCCTAGGACCTAACACTGTAATTTGATTAGTACTAAGGTACTAAAATACGCGATTATTTGATTAGTGATAAAGGACCCTGTTCTATAATTTTATTAATTATTAATATTTTGTTATTAATTCAAACTCAATGACAATTAATTATTATTTTTTTTTTTTGATTTATAATTACTTTTATTTTTGAATACATTTATGTCATATTTTTTTGGAAATTAATTTTAATTTTTCAGAGGTTATACGTGATAAATTTAAAATTACAATTAAATAAAAGAATTATATAAATATTATTATTTAATAGTTATAACTATTTAAATATTTAGTTTTATGAAATATTTGAGAAGTTTCAGAAGGTCCTAGTTTCTGGGAATAATTGAAAACTTTCTACCAAAAGTAAAATTTTATAGGTGGTTGCTAACATTTGAGTACCTTATAAATGCATATAAAATCGGGCAAACTGTAATTCATAAGTTAAATTTATGGTTTGGCTAGAGGTTGAAAAATTTGAGAAGAAGTTAGAAGATAGAATTGATTAAAATAAATATTAATATAAAAACTGGTTAAAAATTACCTTAAAAATAGATTTCACTTTAATTTCAAAATTAATAAATATGAAAAATATTGTTTTTCAGTGAAGTATTTACTTAGGTACATATATAAAACTTATATATGATATATATATATATATATATATATTCATTTTTGAAATCGCTATTAATTTTTTGGTCAATTAGAGATCATTTTAATTTTATAAAATAAAAAAAACAAAAATATGAATTTAAAGTTATAACTAATTATTAATTTTATAAAACATGTTTTTAAAAAGACTATTTGTTTAATAAAACTAATTAAATGGAATCAATAAACTTTTGAAAAAATATTTTTTATTAATTAACATGATAAAATAAATATTACTCATAATATTTAAATTGCATATTGATTTTATCAAGTTTTGTGCATTCAATTTTGATAAGTAAATTATTAAAACAATTTATTTTTTGATAATTATTGAAATTTTTGAAAAGTTTCAATTTTAAATATTATAAATTAATTTTGTTGCATTTTGTTGCATCAAGGTATATTTTGATGTAAGGAAGCAATGGATGAGGCAAGGGATTAAACAGTTAAGCTCAACAATACAAATTACCAAAAATTAAATTTGACATGTAACCAGTCCTATATAGTACTGAGTTAAATTATAACTTAAGTACAGTTGTAAGTACAACTGTACTATAATACTTTGTCAAATACCATTAGTAATTAAATTTCAATACTTATAAAATATAAGTATATGTAAAAGAATACATTTTGTAAGTACTATCTATACAAGGGAATGAGTATTAGGCAATTATACTATGGTTATTTTATTAGTGTTTTAATTATACAGGTCCGCTTGTAACTGCGATTCATATATGATTTCTTTGAATAGTTTGAGTTCATAGTACAAATTTCTAAACTTCAAAAAATTCATACAACATCAGAAATTGAATAATGGTCGGAAAAGTGTTATTCATTTATTATAAACTTAAAGTTAGTAATAGTTGAACCTGTACAACTATGGAAAAAGGGACATTGGACAAAAAGGGAGGGTTGACCTCCAATTAATTCTACCAAGAAATTATGTAAGAATTTTAAAATTTTTAAGAACTGTAATTTTTAATTTATGTAAAATTTAAACAAAATATAATTTAATATTTTAAAATAAATTATTTTGCTATACTAACTTAGAAATAAAAATTTTAATTTGAAATTAATTATGTATGAATTGGGAAAATTAATAAATTGTACTGGGACATAGATTTTATTATGTAAATTTATGTTGAATAATATTTTTTTATAATGTCTATTTAAAAAAAAATAATATTCAGATCATAATATTCAAAGTACTGTCCATTATTGTTTTATGTTATGTTATATTATAATGTATTACAATCATAAAAATATCAACGAAATTTACATATTTTTAAAAATAAATTATTTATTCATTATTTAAATAAATAATAACAATATATATATATAAATAATATTGAACTACACGTGCATTATTAGTAGTTTTAGAATATGATATAATATTGGTTTTTAATTTGAAAGACATAATGTACATCAGAGTAATTAAATATTAATTTTTAATTATGTATAATATAAATATTTAAAAATTTTAAATTGTATTTAATTAAAAATTGGAATAATAATTAAATTGTAATCTTTAATATATTAAAGGTCATAGTTAAAATTCAAATATATTCAATTTGTGAATTACGTAATATTACATAATGTAATTTTATTTGATTTTATTAAATAAATAATCAATAATATGATTAATATCCGCCTCTGCAAACTTAAGTTTACTTTTTTTTTATAAAAAAAGCATTCTTATCAAATATTTTTTTTTTAAATGTTTAGTCATATGAAAAGAATTTGTTTTTTTTTAATAAAATTCCCAAAAATATAAAAAAATTTGAATTGGTATTCAAAGAAATGTATCTTATAGTCAAAATATTCCCACGCAACAATTCCCTAAATATTTCCTAAGATTCTAAGAAATGTATCCTCAGACTGTTCATAAGGAATTATTCTTAGTAACTGAAGGATGTCTTCGGGGGTATTATTTTTGAGTTTAAAATTTTTTTAAGGTAATTTGGTTTTCGGATGTAAATTTTTGAGAATTCCGTACAGAATTTAAGAGAAGATTTAAGAGAATTAAAGAATTTTACTTGATTTCTAATTCTAAGGTCTGAGACATGTAAACAGAGAGCGATTATTTTGCATGGCAATTGGAAATTTTAACATTGCGCGCTCTTGTCACTTTTTTATATGTCCTGTTATATAGAGAAACCAATATATTTGAAATTTTTTCTGAAAAATCGCTTGAAAATAAATCGAGCGCCTACTGTCACAAGAGTTATGTATCCGCAGCTCAAGGGTTAAATATTTGGTTAGTTTTTAGTATTTTTACTATTTCATGCAAGTTAGTAAAAAAAGCTTCTCAATTTTTTAATCTACTTATTGGTTAAAACCTTTTCTAGACTTAAACGCTTTTTTTTTGCGATTGCGTAACTCTGTTTTCGTACTCAAAAACAAACACAATAAAATCGCGCGGAAAGAAATTTATATAAATTGTCAAATAGTATATATTCCCGCGCAACTTTTCAGTGTTTTAGTTTCTGAGAACGTTTCAAATTTCACCCCCAATGTAGTCGCAAAAAAAAGCGTCGGGGGAATTCCTAATACTTTAAAGTTGTTAAGCTGTAGAAAATTATATTAGTGGTAAAGTTACGAAAGACATTAAAAACATAATCACGAAAACAGCACAAAACAGATTATTAGTAAGTAATTAAATTTTATCAACTTCTAAATCAGTTTTTTGAGATTAAAAATTTTAATGAAAACTGATTATATCCGACACCAACAACAAACTACTATAAATTTTGTGAAATGTATATTTTTTTTTTTAATTTGTGCGATGTTTCAATTATTAGATACTTATTAAAATATATCATACCATCTTTATTTTTAATATTCTTATCAGTATTCGTTGATGTTGCTGTTGATGTTTTTGTATCAATTTTTGTCGAATTATTATTCGATGTTGAAATTGTTGGCGCTATTGTAGTTCTTAACGAAGTTCTTCTACGATATGGTGATATTGTTGTTGTCGGTTTGACTAATTTTTTTGGAATTTTTGTTTGTTTTTGTTTTTACACATACATCATAAGTGTATAAAAATTTTGTGTATATATATAGGTATTATATATATATTGTGTTTTTTTGTATTTGTATTGATTTAGATCGTTGCCAAAATGTTTGCAAATCATTTGCATTTGAAAAATTTATTTTTAATTTATTTTTAAAAAAAATTAAAAAAAATAAATTTTGAAGTTTTTTTTTGAAATGAAAATAAAAGAAAAAAAAAGAATAAAATAAATGTTAAAAATTTTGAAAATAAAAGCCAAAAAAAATATAATATTAAAATAAAAAACAATAATAAATTATAATTAATAAAAAAAAAACATGGGTTGTTAAAAATTATAAAATAAAAAAAAAAGTCAAATTAATTTACAAAACACTTCAAAGCTAATAATAACATTATAATTATGTTAGTCTAGCTAATTAAATTTAGTTAATGTGTTAAGCAAGTGTAGTAATTATGTTTAGTGTAATTGTTATGCTTTGTTATGTTTTAATTACAAGAAATGTACAATATAAATTGCAAGAGGTGCTTAGATTTTATAAAGTTAATGAATAAATCTGTGATATATATTTAATAGATTTATAAACTTAATAGCGTGAAGAAATTAGCTTGTAATGCTAATGCTTGTAATGCTAATGCTAGTTTTGGTGAATTCAAAAGGTATTGCAAAAGATTAGGTCGAAAAGAAACTGATTCTACTGTAATAATGATTCTAATAAAATGTTTAATATAATTGATTTTAACACTTTGATGACCAACGTTTTCCGAAAGAAATTTATATGTAACTAGTTTTTCAATAAATTATTTTATTCCTTAAAAGATTTGGTCCTTTGAGAAGGACTGATTGAAAATGTTTAAAAGTGATAAAAATTTGGAATTTAATCAATTTTAAGATTCAAAAGTCTTAGGTTTGTCATATGAAAAGATATCAATCTTAGTGGAAATAGTGGTCTAAATAATGGTCAAAATCTTCCGAAAAATGACGTCTGAAAAAAAGGCACTCTAAAATAGTGCGAAAATATATCTAGTGTTGATATATTGATATTCATCGCATAAGTCGTCAAATCAAATGTATTTCCGGATGATTTTGCAATTATTTTGGTTGTAGTTGATGCGATTCCTCCCAAACTCTGCCGAAATATTGGGCAAAAGCTTCCCAATAATGACGTCTGAAAAAATAACACTGGAAAATAGCGCGAAAACATTTACGCACGCATAAGTCGCCAAATCAAATGTATTTGACGCGCGATTATTTAATATTTTTAGTTGTAGTTGATGCAACATATTTATCCGCAGTCCGGCCTCAAAAACAGTGCACAGGTTTAGAGGAGGTCAAATATTTAAAATAGTGCAATCTATACGATTAATTCCTTTTGATTACCGAATTTTTAGTCAGTGATTTGTTAAATAGCGCAAAAAGTGCTAAAAATCAAAATTTACAGAATATCGACAAGTATTGTACGTTCTAAAGATCGAAATAACATTATAATTGACATTTTGTTTAATTATTAACCTAAATATGAACGGTCATCAAAGTGTTTAACACAATTTTATAATGAAATTAAATAAAATAGTGACATTTCATAAAGAAATTAAAAGTATTCAAACTTTTTAAAAAGTATTTAATATTTTAAAATCAATTAATTAGCGCTAGTAGAGTTTACAAGTGCATGTGAAATGTTTCAAATTTTTTTGAAGTGGTAACTGGTAATATTAAAATGCTACTTATATTTTTTTGGATGAAATATTAATGATACTGATTATCTTAAATATTTTCAAATTATAATGAAATGAGAAAAAGAACCCTTTCAATACTAGAAAAATATATTTAGACCCGTGGACAAAAAATAAGCACAAAAATAAATCTACAAACAACTACAAGTAAATTAAAAAATAAAATCAAAAAAATATTTAATAAAAATGTCAAATCATTAACATATAAAACAAAAATCTAGGTATAAGAAAAACTTCTATTTATATATTTTATATAATATATTATATTATGTATATATATATATAATCTTTTACTTACTGTCTTCTACACACATCAGTCTGTCTTCCATTAATTTTAATCCTGTCGGACAAGCACAGGATATGCGTGGACTACGTTCATTTATTTTTGGTGCTGGTAGACATAAATGTGAACAATGACCATTTACTGATTGACAGTGATTTATACCATCTGGTTGACGATATGGATGATATACATGAATTGTCATTGGATGTTGAACCTAAATTTTATATATATATAAATAAAATATAGTAAATAAGTAAAAATAGAAATAGAAAAGAAATAAAAAAAACAATATAATATCATTTAAATTAATGAAAACTTTGTCCTTAATGAAGCACGAAAGAAATAAACGAAAGATTTTGAATATTCTTAAGATTCTGTTGAATGTTAATTTATTTTGATACTATATAGTTTAATTATCTTTAGTTAGAAATTTTTTTTAATATTCATTGAATATAAGATATGTGTGTAGGTGATCTAATTATTTTCATTTAAAATTTAGGTCAGTTGAATGAAAATTAAGTTTTTTTCAAAATTATGAGACAGTTGGAATCAGTGAAAGTGGGAACAGGTGTTTAGTTTATAAGCATTTGTTTAATTTATTAGATTTTATAATTTAGTAAGCCCTTAGTTTAATTTTGAAATAACACGAAAACTGTAAGCCCTCTTTTCATAAGTGATACCTTAATTTAAAGGTTCAGATAATCCGGGATCGGGCAACTTACCATGTCTGAAGGACTAATAGTTTTGAAGATATATCGTTATATAACTTTAGCAATGATAACACAGTTGATTACGTGATTACGCGTACATGTCAATCTAGTTAAAATTAATTAGAAATTCGATTTAACTTTATATTTCGTTTGTTTTGAGAATTTTGATTTTAAACCACGCCTACTACTACGAAATATTCTATTAAATCCTAAAGGAGTATATCATAAGTGAATTAGGTCCTAATGTTAATTACCCCCACTTTATCTGACCAATGGTGAAGTGGCTAGCTTACGGAGCATTTAATCTATAAAACTCAGCTTCAAACCTCGATCATATCATATCCAATACAAAAAAAAAATATCGTAAAATCGAGTACATCTAATATCGAATAATCGATTTCTTAGTAATATTTATTAAAAATTATATAAATACATAAATGACCTGGTTTAGATCCTATTTACTCAATATAATCAGGCAAATGGAATAAAAAAATTCTTTACCGACCTCTATTCTAATTTATTAACATTAATTGTGAAATGATTACTAAAGTTTTTTATTTAACTTATCATAATCAGAAATATAATAAGTTTTAATAAGGGGTTAGAATGATTACTAATTTTAACTTTAACCCCAATAATGGATGCGGTTAATAACTTCGAATATATTCAAAAATCTGTTTAATTGTGTACCTTTAAAATTCACATTTAATACGACACAAGGTCATTAACAGAACCCGAATGTTTGAAATACATTTGTTTTATATAAAAGAAAACTTATCATAAAGACTTATCTTTAAATAATTAACTTTGTTTTATACCTAAACATTTAAAAGTAATTATTTATAACTCTTTAAGGGTTAATAACTCTGAATATTAAATAATAATTATGACGATCTTTATCAAAACCAACCATAATATAAGTGTCCACCATATGTTTGACAAATGATTTTGTCATCAAATTTCAGAATTTTATTCGAAATATTATTTATTCGAATGAATCAAATAATTTATTATAAAAAATTTATCCAAAGTAATTTTAATATTATTTTTTTTTATAAAAAACCTCAATTTCTAACACAAAATTTTTATTGGGTTCGCAAAAATAATCAATTTTACCAAACTGAAAATATTTTATAAATAATATCAAATTAAATATACAAAACTTACCATATGTAATGCTGTAATTGCTTCAACACCTTCACCATTAAATTTATTTGCTTTAAATACAGTTTGTTTATCCCAATCAGTCCAATACATATAATCTTCAAATGTTGTTATTGAAAATGGATGTCTTAATGATTCTGATGAATATAATATTAATCTTCTATCTGTACCATCATAATTACATGATGATATTACATTTAATTTAGCATCAACCCAATAAACACGTTTTTTAACTAAATCTAATGTAATACCATTTGGCCATTTAACATCATATGATACAATTGTTTGACGATGTGTACCATCCATACCAGCACGTTCAATTTTTGGATTAGCACCCCAATCTGTCCAATACATCCAACTGTTTATTGTATTTTTTTTTGTTTTTTTTTTTTTTTTTTTTTTTTTATAAATAAATAAAAAAGAGTTATAAAATGGGTTAATATAAGTGTGTATACATATTGAAAATCATGTGAATATACATTATATATATATATATATATATATATATAAAACGTTTTTGGGATAAAAATAAAATATAAAAAAATAAAGGATTAAATGTTTTTCTTCTCTAATACTAAGAAAGTAGAAAAAAAAAACAAAATAAAAAAGTAGTCCTTAATGTTTGTTTGTGATTTTAAATGTCAGTTCGTGACATTGAAATTTTTACTATAGTTTGTTTTGGTTCGTGTCTTAGTTAAATATTTATTATGTTAAAAAACTTTTCAATAATAACACATAAAAAGCGTTTGAAATAAAATTTTATATTATGTTTTTTTTAGTTTTTTGTTGTTTTTATTTTTTTTTTTGATAGAATTTTCAATCACATATGAAAATCATAATATTAATAAACCCAAAAAACCCTTATCAAAAAAACTATTATGCATTATATACTTGTAGTTTAGTTTTTTATGTATTAACAATATTACTAGTAATATAATCACTTAAAATAGATCTTAGTTTGTTTTTATTTTTTTATTAAAAAATTTAATATGAATTAATTTTATTTTTATGTTTTTGTATCTTGTTTTTTTTTCAAATGATTTTGTCAACTAAAATACAGAATTAAGTTTTTTTTTTTGGAAATATTTTGGAAAGATAAAATTAAGTTTTTTTTTATAATGATATGTATATTAGAATTTGCTCTTTTATGTGAATGACGTAGATATTTTAATATTAAAAATACACATAAATTATTTATAATCTAGGTATATCGTAAGTTATTTTATTTTATAACTTTTTTAAGAGAATTTTAATATAGAGAAGGAGAAAGTTCAATGAAATTTTTAATTTAATATCATTTAAATTTTTAGAAACTGAATAATAAATGTTATAGAATTATTTTATTCAATAATGGAGCTATTTTTAGCAATAAATGCAATTAAATCTTTAATATCCAATATATTAAACCAATATGGGGTGAATGAGTAGAATTGAACTTGAAATTTAATATGACTTTTTCAAACAAAAGAAATACGAGTTCAAATTAGGATTTTTTTCGAAAAGTTTACAATTAGTTTTAAGCTCCGTTTTATGCATTCAACTCTATATCTTTAAGTACCCTTCAATTAAAATAAGTTTTACTCACATATAAATTATCATATAATAAAGTTAAAAAGCTTAATTTAAAAACTTTTTTGAGATAGCTTTGGTAAAATATATCTATAATAATATTACTCAATTATTTTATAAAGTTTCTTACTATTAATACCTATTAATTTATTTATATTAATAAATATTAAAATTATACCAAGGTTATACAACATTTTGTTTATTTTATTTAAAATTTCAATATTATAAAAACAAACTTAAGATATTCATGAATATACTGAATACAACAAAATATACAACAAAAACTGTTCCGGGCAATGTAGATAATCAATTAATCGAATTTTGATATTTGAGAATAAGATAATGGAAATTGCATACTTTTAGGGATAATGGAATTTTTTTTATTTTAATATATTTAAAAATTATGGTTTTCTTTACTTTAATTGTGAACAAACGTTATTTTAATAATATTTTCATTATAATTTAAATCTTAAGAACTTAGGATCCTAGTAGATTAAAAAGGAATTGGGAAACTATAAAATTATAGAAATCGGTAAATTTTTGAACAATTTTTTTTATCTAAACGTATAAAACAAAATATACTTAGAAATTATTTATTAAAAGATATGGCGGATAAAGAAATTTAATATTTTTAAAGATATATATATAAATTAAAAGGGTGAAATTCATTTAAATAAATAAATTTTTTTTTGGCTTTCAAAGATATTAATATATGATTTCTCTTAGATTTTTAATTAATTTTATAAAAAGATATTTAGATCTTTAGATATAGATTTAGAAATGTTTTTTTTAAAAACTATGAGTACAAAAGTTTTTAATTTTCAATAAAAAAAAAGTATTATTAAAATATTTAATTTCATAATCTATTGAAATATATATTTTTGATTTTCATAGTTTCTTTTTAACAATTTATTATCATTTTGACAATCATTTTAAAAATTCATTAATGTACTCCATAATGGAATTGCATAATAGACAAACTCATAATGTATATATATATTAAAAAGAATACGAGCTTGGAAATTTCAATTGAATTTATTTTATTAAAATTATATAAAGTCCAGTTTAATAAATTCAAAAAACAAGTCGTTGGGTAGGAGTATTTTTCACTTAATGAAAATTTTTTTTTTTAATTAAATAAATCATTAAAATAATAATAATAATAAAACCTATATATATATATTTAGTATATTTGAGTATAGTATATTTTATTTAAAAATTAAATTACCCATCAATTGGATCTAGTGCAATAGCTCTTGGTATATCCATATCATCTTCAATAAGAACTTTACCCATATTTCCATCAAAATTTATTAATTCAATTGTACTTTTATGTGTATCTGTAAAATAAATATGACTATAAACCCAATCAACAGCTAAACCATCAGATGTCACTGAACGATCCTTTAAAACAATTGTTTTATCATTGCCTTCATCAATAGGTGCTCTAAAAAATAAAATTATAAAAATATACATATATATAAATATATTTTATAGATATAGTTAGTACAAATAAATTTTAAATCAAAGAAAATCAAATTCAGTTTGAAAATAAATTTTTTCAAATTTATAACATGGATATATTATATTATATATTATTATTATTATAAATTATATATAAGTATTTTCAAATATAGATGTATAGTATCGGGTGCATGCAATAAGTCCAAATTACACTTTTTTGGCTTTCTTTCAATATCACATTTGAAATAAAACGAGAATCATAATTTCTTAATTTTCGGCTCAATATCAATTTTAGAAATTTTTAAAAATAAAATAAAGCCAATATTATAAAGAAATAAAGCCAAAAATATTTTAAATATGAGATAAATCAAAATTAGTATTGCAGCTTTTTCAGAATATTTCCAGAATTATATATATAAAAATTTAGATTATAATTATTCGTATATACCAGATTCTAAATCAGAAGGGATTTTTTTGTGCATAAATATTCTGTAAAAGCGGAATACCCTAATTTTGAATTCAACTCTAAAATCCATCCTAATTCAGAATCTCACGTACACATATTCACAAATATTCTGGGAAAAGCGTACAACCCTCGTTTTGAATGCAACCAATAACAAATTTAATTTTCACAAAATTTCTGAAAACTAACAATTTAATTGTTTGCACATTAAAAAAAAATTAGCAATTTGAAATAAAGTCAATTGGCTTTATTTCATTTTCTGTTATTGCATGTACCCTATAGTATCTACAGATATAGTATTGTATAGAAGTATGTATTAAAAAAGGGATTATTATTTAATAAAAATCTTCACTTGACAATTTTATATATATAGCAAATATATATATATATATATATATATATATAATAAAAATCAAAATTGAAAAGCAATCAAAAATACCATGGTCAATTAATTAAATTGATTTCGAATACACTTAATGTCTTTTGCCTTTTGAATTTTATTCTTCATTTTTTTTTTTAAATATTAAAAAAATTGTGATTTTATGAAATAACTGACGTTTTTTCAAAAATTTTTCCGATAACATAAATAAAAAACAAAACATAAAAAAAAATATAAAATACTTTTTTTTTTTAATTGAAATTGAAAAACTCTTTGTCAATTTCAGAGATACTTTCAATAAGGTTTGAATCAATATAACAATAAGTTCAAAAACATAAAACTTATTGATTGTATAATTCTTTTTTTTTTAAGTTATATTTTAGAATATTTAATTGATTTGAATTTCAAATATTTAATTGATAAAATATCTGAAAAGCTATAATTTAAATCCAACATATCTCTATAATTGACTATATCTATAGATATAATATATTAGATAAACTTCTATAGGTACTTATCATAACACTAAAGGAACTTATCATTCAGAAATATTTATGATATTTAGAAGTGTTAACAATTGGTATTGTTATGAGTTTTTAATTTTCATTTCAAGCAAATCAATAATCCTATGATTGATTTATAATAGATATAATTGATAAAGTACCTAGTCATAGAAGTTTTTTATATGAGAGTGAAATTAATCAAAAGGTGAAACAATTGAATTGTTTTTTTTAAATTAAGCAAAAACTTTGAAAAAATTTTCAAAATATTTCTTTATCCAATAAATAGTTCAAATTTTTTATTTTGAAAACACATTTGGAATATAATGAAGTATTTCTGAAATATTCATCAGATAAAAATTTCCTGGAAATCGATTGGAATTTTTAGAGAGAAATGTAGCTGAAGTTTTGTTTCTCTTAGGACTTTAAATGAAAATTTTTTGAAAATAAGTACTTAAGATACAATTTTGTGTAATATGAATCTTATACATATAAATAGTATATACATATAAATTAAACAATCTAATGAGACATTAATAGATCAATCTATTGTTATAAATACTTTAAAAATTAGATGCAGGGTTTTGAAACCTTTTAATTATTTAAAAAATATTCAGATTATGATTTTTTTCAAATTCTGATCTTTAATTTTTTACACAGTCAACCTGGATTTTGCATAGTTTTAGGGGTTTTTGGAAAAATATAAAATTCCATGTATAATTTGAAAGCTTTCAAAGCTAATTTTATAATTTTAAAAATATTGTTTTTTGGATTTTTACCAATTGAAAAACTTTGTGAAAATATTTAAGTATTTTGTACCAAGTTACATAATATACACGATATCTTGAAGAAGCAACTTATATATTTTGTACTTATTAATAAAATTGTATAAAAATTATCAAGTAATACATCTTTTATACAAAATATATAAAATTTATAAAAATAAATTTTGAAAAATATATAATATAATAAAATGATACTTACTTATATATTCTTTGTGTTGATACATCACTCCAAAATATCATACCAGTTCTAAATACAAAATCTAATGCTGTTGCTGATTTTGTATCATTAACAATTGATGTCATTTCAGCATGATCTAAAGCTATTTTACGTATATCTTGTCTTCTAGCAAATAATAATGATGCATGACCTTCAGTTGCTTTACATCTTGTATGATTACGTGGATCACGCATATAACCATTTCTACATTCACATTTAAATGTACCAATTTCATTTATACATATTTGAGAACATGATCCGGGTATAGAACATTCATTAATGTCAACACATGTTTTATTTTTTTCAAGTTTATAACTGTATTTTTGTATGAAATAAAAAAGAATGTTGATTTAGAATGTTATATAAACTATTTATACTTATACTTATAATATAAAAATTTATTATAAATTGGTAGTCATTAGAGTAAATCTTCGAAGGACATACATGATACATTTTTAATAACAAAATAGATAAAACATGGGTTGGAGGTTTGTAGAAAATAAATTTTACTGTAATGTAAAGTTGGAATGAAATCCATTTTTTTGAAGGAGGATCTATGATTTTTATTCACTAAACTTATTTAACTTCTTGACAAACACAATGACTTTAATCTATCACACATAATCTCGATTTAAAAAATCCATTTTTTTAATTCTCATTTTTAGAAAATCTCGAATTAGAAAATCCTGTTTATCAAAATATATTCAAAATCAGTCTAAATTCTCGGTTTAGTAAATCTCGTTTAGAAAATCTCCTTTTTAGAAAATCTTGTTTTTAGAAAATCCTTTTTTTTATATTCTGGAAAAAGCTTAAGAATTCTGGTTTTATATCCAACTCAAAAAAACTTAAAAACGAAATTTTCTAAAAACGAGATTTAAAAAACAAGATTCACTAAATCGAGATTATGGAACGCTTCCCTTTTCAGCATATAAAGAAAGAGATTTTCAAAAAACTATATTTTGATAAACAAGATTTTACAAAAAGGAGATTCTCTAAAAACAATATTTTGTTAAACAAGATTTTCAAAAACGTAATTTTCTAAAACTAGATTTTCTGAAACGAGATTTTGTGAAAACGGGATTAACTAAACCCAGACTTCGAAACCCAACTTGTTTTTATATGATTAAAATTAGATCATAGCTGAATAAATGGAAAGTTTTAAGTTGATATCTTTTAAATTTTATTGAGTTTAAAGAATTGTTGGCTTAAATAAGGTGGAGTTAGTTGGTTTTTCAATTTAAATCTGAGAAATAGCGAATCTGGGATTATAAAAATTAGAAAACTAATTTATTTTAAATGCTCTGTGATCCAGTATTCTTAGCTTAAGTATGTATAATAAAAATAGATAGACCGACGGAACTTTTAGGACAACTTAAAAATTTAAAAAACAAAGATAATTTTTTATTTTATTTAGTTTGAAGGTGTGTCAAAACTAATGCATTTAAAATGAATTTTAGATATAGTAGTCACTATACATAGTATACACTGTTTAGTAAAACTTATAGCATAGTTAAAGCATAGTTATAAATTATTTTGAAAATGTTGAAAAACTTCTACCAAATACAATAATAGGGATTAGAGAATATCAAAAAGTTTTTATATCATATTATGACTTTATTATTAAAAAAAATTAATTCAAGTTTTTTTATTTTTTTAGATTAAATTAAATATTTTTTTTTATAATATAAAATAATTCTTACCCTTTTTCACAATCACAATAATAACCATTTGGTGTATCTATACATTTATGAGAACAACCACCATTATTTTTTGTACATTCGTTAACATTACATTTATTTAAAGGTTCATCTTCACCATCCGGGCAATCTTTATTATGATCACAAACTTTTGATAAAGGTATACATAATCCAGCACCACAATCAAATTGTGTTTTCTTATCGCATGTTTTTGGTTTAATTATATCTGTAAAGTATATTTGTAAAATATTAATGTATAATTATATTATATAACATAATTATCATTATATAATAATATTATGTAAGTATAATCTTAAAAAAAAAAACGAGGAAGAGTGTAGTAGAGTAGACTGTGTCAACTCTAGGATACCCGTATGACCGTTATATAAACATTATATCATTATTATTATAAACATTAATTACTTTCAAACTTTCAAGCAAAAGCAAAATTTCAAACATACCAGCTTTATTAGGTGTAGTGTAATGCTCTTATAAAAGAAGGAGTTGTATGGCAGCTACTCGAACTCTTGGCATTAGAGCAACCAAATTTTGCAGTAACTTTGGCCATTACACTAAACTATTTTCGGCAAAATTTCAGACACCCAACTTCAATAGGTATAGAGTAATGCTCATATAAAATAAGAAGTTGTATGGCAGCTACTCGAACCCTTTGCAGTAGACCAACCAAATTTTGCAGAAACTTTGGCAACAAAACTAAACTACTTTTGCCAAAATTTCAGACACGTAGCTGTAATGGGTACAGAGAAATACTCATATAAAAAAGGAAGTTTCATGGCAGCTACCCGAACCCATGGACCAAAATGGCTGGATTTAAATAGCGATGACGGCTATTGCAGAAAAACGAATTTGTGAAAATTTCAAGATCCTAGCTCCTTTAGTTTTTGAGTTATCGTGCGGACGGACGGACGGACGGACGGACAGACGGACAGACGGACGGGCAGACGGACAGACGGACGATCGATTCTGATCCGATCCATACACTTGAGTCTATATCTACCCCCCCCTCCTTCTCTGCGTCATAAACGTAATGGCAAATTTATTACACCCTTTGACTATATAGTCATACGGGTATAATAAAACCATTTAAATAAATATTATATATCTCTAGATAAATAAAATGGATAAGTATTTTACTGGCTACTAGTAATTAAAAAAATAAAACCAATGAATTTAATTACAAGCATTTGAACAATTTTATAAATATACATTTAATGCATAACATAATGTATTATATAATACGTTATATATACTCGTAATATGTAATGTATATATAATATAAAAATAATATATATACGTTCATGATTATTGCCGATTATACAGTCTAATGCGCTTTAATTTTCAGGCAATTAAATCATTAAATATATAATGTACACTTATTTATACATATATATATATATATATTTATATATACAACATATGTATATTTGGGTAGTAATATAGATCATCAATATAGCAAATTTAAAATTTATGAGGCTTTTAGTATAGCTACAAAATGTGTTTTTTTCCCAAAAAGTATTTTGCGTATTAAAAAATTTAAGGAAATTAAAATATACGACAGAAGGGGTGGTTATTATAAACCTGGGAAGCACAAGTTTTAAATTCAAATGCAATTTGCATATAAAATCTTAAAAGTTGCAATATATATTTAATTACAATCCTGGAAACTATTAAGGAATTCGTAAGTTTGTTTAACAAAATTCTTCAATTAAATTAAGATGTTTCATTTTGTACAGAGTATCTATAATACTGTTTGTGTAATTAAGTACAATTGTAAGTACCGAAACCTGATACTCATTACTTAATCTAAAAAGAGTATTACTTAATCTAATAACAGTATTACTTAAATTTCAATACTGGCAAAATAGAAGCATAAGCAAGCGAGTCTCATAAAAATACTTGTAATTAAATTTTGAATTTGATTACTTTTGTAATTATTTTTTGATACTTAAGTACTTTCCAGTAATCAAGTACCGAGAAATGGTTCTTACAACTGTAAGCAATCAGATAATGGTACTTACAACTACACTTAAGTACTATTTTACTCAGTAATATACAGGTCTTTTCATAACTCTGAAGAGTTATAAAAGTTAATAAAATTGCTTTCAATTTAGGGTGATTACTAGATACTGATAAAAAGTACTTAATACATCATGTTTTATAAGTTTATTTAATAACAATTATTATAACAGATTGTTCTTAATATTGAGTTCTTTCCTAAATATGAAGTCTTAAATAAACTAATAATTAGTATTACTAGCTTTAGTACTACGTTTATTTAAAGCGATCGCTGCCATACATATATTCAGCTATATGTGGTACTTTATACGTGCAAATTTTCTTAGAAACATCATTTAATTAATATTTATAACTTTTGAAGTAGTTTTGTGGGAAAAATATTCTTATCAAAAATATTGTATTGGTGCTATTATATTCAAAGCCTTTTGTACTACTTTCAACATTGATTTAGAATTAACTTTTTTTAAAAAATAAAAAAATAAAATTTAAATTCCTAAAATGCTACTTGGGATAAACACAAATTTAAATACAACATAAAAAAAAAACAGAAGAAACAAAAACTTACGGCAATTTAATTCATCACTTTTATCAGCACAATCCGACTGTCCATTACACATTAAATATCCTGGTATGCATGTATTATCGGCACATTGAAATTGATCAGATCGACATGTTATATTTAAACAATTTGGTGCCATTTCATCATCACCATCTGGACAATCTTTTTCACCATCACATAACCAACTTTTATGTAAACATGTTACATGATCTCGACATTGGTATTCTTTAAAAATACATGGTGATGGTATAAGTGTTACGTTACCACAATTCTACAATAAAAAATATAAATATAAAAAACAATTTTAAAAAAGAATTTTAAATGTAAATTTATATGAATGTATCTTTTATAGATATATATATATATATATATATTTGTTAAATATTTGTTTAAATCTTTTTTTTTTACATTTGTTTTTAAAATAAATTCTTTAGTAAAATAATAAAAAAAAAAAATTGAATTACTCAGCTTTACAAATAACTGAAAGAATAAATTAAAATTAAAATAAAGAACCGTTATCTTAAAAATTAAAAAAATTTAAAAAAAAATGGTTTATTCTACGAATGTACGTTAAGATAAGTATGCAGCTGTGTTTTACGTGGAAATTTAGTAAAAAATTACTATAGAATTAAAAATTTATAGAAAATTTCAAAATTTATTGTAATTTGGACATCAAATGCTTAATTTAAAGCTTTTTGTAAAAATATTCGCAAAATTTTATAAATTCAAAATTAATATAAGAATGAAAGAGTTACCAGCTGTTACAAAAGTGAAGTTATATTAAATTAAATTATTGCTTCAAAAACTCAATATCAGTTTTGTATACCTAAAAACTAAGAAAAATTATTATGTATGGAGAGATAAACTAAATCTAATATCTTAGGGACATCTAGGAAAATAAAGTTCAACATGTTAATTTTATTTTACTAGATGAGTTTAATGAAACCGGAGACACTTTGAAATAAGATCACAATAGGCATCAAATGGTTTTGAAATGGAGGATTTGGATATTATATTTAGAAAACCAAAATATCCAAAAAGTTCAAGATGTCTGATGATTTTGAACAAGGTAAGTTTACTAAAAATATAAGTATACAAGATATAAGGAAAGGCAATTTTCTTTTCTTAGGCCGAAGAACAGTAAACAAGATGCTATAAGTAACTCACATTTTTACTAATTTTTTATGTATTCCAGACGATAGACCTATTTTAAAAAATTTTTTTTTTTCCTTTCACACTATTTTTGAGTAGTAGAGGACATTCACCAAGTTATTTAGACGGCTGTGTACTCGGTTATAGCTTTTACAGAAATTAACACATATGAACACAAACATAAATGTAAAATTTTTTATATATTTATATTTACGATATGACTATACGATATAATTATACAATTTTTACGATATAATTTTTTTATTAGAAATGATTTGACCGAGGTTTGAATCCGAGATCTTCCACATAAAACCTCGGTTTCATAACCACTACTTCATTAGTCAGATTTTAACATAATCAACTTTAATTTATGTAATATTATAAATTACATATACATATTTATTATTAGTATTAAAGTATAATTTATTAATAAATTTCAAATACTCTCTATAACATTAATAAAATTCTATTATTATTTCAGTTTACTATTTATACACTAACGTCTTAAAATATATTTGAAAATTATTTTTAATTACAGAAATATTTCTTGAAATCCAAAAATAAAAAACAAAAAAAAAAATTATAAAAATTTCTTTGGAAGAATCATTAACAAAAAATAAAAAAATTAATGGAAATATTTTTAAGTATATTTTCTTTTAAAAATTTTTTCAAATTTTCTTTGTTTTCAATACAAGTGAAAGAATGAAAAACAACACTTATATGTCAATGACATGGCTAATTTCTTCTTTTGTTTAATATTTTAGTTTTTTTAATATTATTTTTTATTTTTTCTATTTCCATTAATAAGTCAATGTCCTCAGTTTGGTCCTAGAAATGTGTCTGAACAATAAAAAAAAAAACTAAAATGTTCAATCACGTGGTAAGATTATTTTTAAAAATTTTTCAATATAAAATAAAAAAAAATAAAATCTTTGATAATTTGGTTTTCATCGTGATGAATGTAATATTTTACAGTATTTTTAAGGACATCGAAGATGTAATTTAAATTTTAGTTGAGATTTTCATTTAAAACTGTTTTTAATACCATTTAAAATTAAAGGAAAATTATACTGCGCCTAATAGTATGCAATTTAAGAAAACAAATTTAAACACTGCCAGATTAAGGTTTGGGCTTGTGCTTTAAATGTAATTGTCTCACAATTTCTTCTTGAAAATAAAAATTAAAAGCATTATTGAAGTAAATAGATTATTTAACTTGATTTTTTTTCAATTAAATCTAATATATTTGTATTTAAAAGATATTAAAAAATCTTTATATCTTGCAATAAACTTTAAGATTACGAAAACTGAAAACCTAATTAAATTTCATTATTCTCTAAAGTATCTGAAACTTTAAAATATATTTAGCTTATTCTTAACATTTTTCCGAATTTCTTAACAGGTGGTAACTGTGAAAAACATTTAACAGCTTAATCAAACAGAAAAGGACTTCATAAAAGTGCCTCAGTTTACAATAAAACTTCTTAATTAAATTGAAGTTTTCATTGAACCTCAAGCAATTGATTTTACTTATTTACTTTTCAATTGCTTCCAAATATGATTTCTGGTATAACAAATTTGGTAAAAAATTTGAAAATTAAATGAATTAGTACAAAAAAAATGATTCGAATCAAATATCCTGTATTTGTACAATTTTCCTCCAAAAATATGTTTGCATATCCTTCAATATTCCTTCTGAAATTGTTTAAGGAAGGAAAATATTTACTTTACACAATTCCTTTTTTTTTTTTTTATTAGAAAATTTAATTTTTGAATTTTTTTCCTTAACTCTGAAAAGAAAATTTTCTTTATTTTTTTTTTTTTTGAACCAGTTTTGTTGAATTTTTTATAAAATAATTGTTTTTCATGGAAATTTTATTTTCTTTTCCAAAAAATAAAAAAAAAACAAACAAAATGTCTTATTATTTAAATTCAAGGACATTCTTCATTAATTCAAAAAGAATCCTTTTTAAAAACTTGTATATATATATACAAAACAAAAAAATTACAAAAACAAAAAAATATATTTGGAAAAGCAAAAGGAAAAATAAAAAGGAAAACTCGCGATTTTTTTTTGTTATGAATTTTTCAATTACGAAAACAAAATATACAAACACAACTGTTTTTTATTTTGTTTGTATTTTATTTTTTTTTTGTGTTTATGAAGGACAACGCGAATTTCAAATATTTTTTTCGCATTTTTTGTTTTGTTTTTGAAGAATTTCTTATTAAATTGGGATGCGTCCTTTATTTATTCAAGAAAATAAGGCAATCATAATTGGAAATAATTTGTTTATCAATTTTATTTTTTTTGCTTTTTTGTACCCTTTCTTGGGTTATCTTGTCAATATCGGAGCAATCAATTTTATTGATATTCATTTTTATCAGCGCTTTGTTGTGTTTTTTTTTTTTTTTTAAATTTAATTTTACACCATTTAGTTTTAGATTTGTTAAAGTGTAGACTGGGTTATATAAATATGTAAATTCCAAATCAAAGATTGCAAAAAAAAATTAATGGAAAATTGAAGTGTGTGATAACTGATAACCCTCAAGTGTTAAAGTGTTGTTGAGTTTCGTTCAAGAAATGATAACATGGGTTGTATGGTTTTAGTTTTGCATTTAGATTCTATAAGAGCATGTTGCATTGTAGAAGGACTAAGAGAGTACATATATTATTTTAAAATATTGTTTGTTGATGAAAAATGTTTATAATAATGAAAATTGGAAAAAACTTATCAATAGCAAAAAAGTTAATTTTCTTTGAAAAGTTTATCTAAGTTATTTATTAGTTTAACTATAGGTATCCTTAGTTTTTCTATAAGTATAAAAGGTATCTGATATTTTTGTTTATAAATGGACTCATTGAAAGTTTTTAATAACTTTTGAAATATGAAAATATCTAATAATTTTCAATTTTGATATTTCGTTATTTATTTAATATCCTTAATTTGTTATAACTCTACTAAATTTTATTCTGACTCTTTCGGACATTTTGAAGGAATAAGAAATCCTGCGGAGTCCTTTTTAATCAATTTTGGACAGTGTAAAGTTTCTGTAAATCAGGTTTAGTTTTTTTTTTGTAGTAGCGCTTTACTTCACTACTTTGTTCATATGCTAAGATTTATCTAGAACAGCAGAGTTTGAACAGGAAAAACTAGTGCAGACATTATTTAGGTTGCAAAATAAAAATTTAAAAGAAGTATTTTGAATTATTTAATAATTACATTTTTTTTCAATATCAAATATATCCAATATAAATTTTTTTCTGAGCAGGGCCGCAGCTAAAATCAAGCAATCAGCAAATAATCAAGTAATCATTTCAAACCATGAAATTTGATTAGTTAAAAAAATGACTTAGCAAAGTATTATTATTTGATTAGTGAATAGTAGTTTGTGCAATAGAGATGACGTGCTTAATTGCTTTCTTTGATCGATATATAGTATGCTGAACTTGCCCACTGGGGATTTGCATAATATTTAGGCTATAAACTTTTGCAGGTATTGAAAAGCCAGTGAAATCTTAAATTTGACTTAGGGACTGTAATAAGCAGTAACTAAGAAGTCATTGTTAATTTATTTTTATTATTTTATTATCGACATTAACTCGTCCATGCTAATTAACACTAAATAATTAATTTTAATTAATTTACCTTATTTTACAATTAGAAAACAATCATAAATCCGTTCTCACTTGAAAATCGCGAAAATATTAATATTCTTTTAAAAAAGAAACCAGCTAAAACAACCTCCAATTTAAATGACTTTAAAAATAAAACCCGAGTGGAAAACAAAAGAAAATTTCATTTTTAAAACAATAAAAATTTAAAAAACCGTGAAATAAAAGCTTTAGAATGAAAAACTTTTATTTTTTTAAATAGACAAAAAACAAAAAAAAAACAAAAGTTAAACAAAAAATTTGAAAAATAAAATAAGATAAATGAACAAGAAAAATATCCTACTTCCCGCCCATTAAATAATAAAAGAAAATAAAAAACAATAAGAGGAAAAACCTAAAACATATTAGGAAAAACGTCAACATCAATAAAAAACAAAAAAAAAACCAAAGAAAATCTAATAACAGTAAAAAAAAAACAACAATAACTACAACATTGAACAAAATGAAATTACCAATAACAATAGTAAGGAAAAAATTGGAAAATGGAAAAATATAAGAAAGAAAATGTCCACAAATGAAAATATGTAAGGAATCAAAACAAAAGCAACAACCATTAAACATCATTTTAAAGGTTCATTATTCATTATATATATTTCCGACAAATATGTTTTTTTTTTATTTTTCATTTCTGAATTTAATTTTCAATATTTTTTGAGTTTTAATTTTTTTTTTAACAAGTTTAAAAAACTTTTGATAAATGAATTACAGAAAAAATATAAAAACTAAATTATATTTAGGATTATTTATATTTTTGCGTACCTTTATTTTTTTTTCATTTACCGTTATATATTTCCATAGTAAATTCTAAAAAAATTTAGGTTACACTATAATTAAGAAAATATTTTGTAAAGGAAAAGGATGACTGAATATGACAGATAAATTCTGTAATTGATTTAAAATACAAAAGATGAATTATTTAAAAAATAAACCTCATAATCAATCTTCAGTTTTTTAAAAAATTTATTTTATTTATTGCTTATAATTAATTTCTTGGGTTGATGGTTATTTCCTTAAAGTGAAAAATTATTAAAGAAAGTCTTTGCTGAACCTCATTGGAAAGATATTAAATACTCCTTTATAAAAATTTTAGAAAATATTTAATTTAAGATATTGAATATATGAATATATTAACTCCTAGCACATTTCTTATATAATTATTAATCGAAAATTGAAATATTTATCAAATGAGAAACGGATAAGCGAAGAATCAAAAAATTTTTTGCGCACCAGAATTACAAATGAAATTGTCACTGTAAATATGGTAGTAAAATGATGATTCAAAATAAATTTGGCAACAGCATAAGTATTACATCTATTTTTACAAAAATTTTAATGAATACATAAACTTTTGAAACGGGAAATACAAAATTGATCTAAAAGATGTTTGCGCACTGGAGCAAAAATTATTAAAAATACAAATTGTTACGATTTAAATTATGTGACTTAAAAAGTATCCAGCAACGGTGTAATAAATAAATCTATCGTCGAACAATTTCGAAATAATACATCCGTTTTTAAGTCTGGAGTACGTAATTAAGATTCAGAAGACGTTTGCGCACCAAATCAATAAAGTATTTACTTAAACAGGTCCTTTATTAATGAAATAGGAAGAATTAATTATATTTGGTGCAAAAATATAAGAAATTGTTTTGGCAATAGAACATCATCTCAATTAGAATCAATTTCTAAATTTCCAATAGAATTTTTCATTATATATGTATAAGAAAAGAAGACTTTAATCAAAAGTTCAGAACATAATTAACCTAGAAAAATAAATATAAATTTACTGAGAAATTTCGAAGAATTTAAGATATTTGAGAAAAAAGTTATTGAATTTAAATATTTCTCTTGAGTCTTGATACTCCGGTTTTTATTATTGGTTTAAATTAATTTAAATTCTATTTAAATTAAACTTTATTTTAAAAAATTGAATTTTAATTTAAAATAATATTTTGTTTTTTAAATTGGTTATCAATTTAAATTATGGGAGGATGGAAAAATTTTATAATCCATATAAGTCTTATTGAATATCATAAAAATTTCTTTACTCTAATTTAGAAATAAGAAATTACCAATATTTTAAGTTTAGTATATCTGTTACTAAATTTTTAATATACATATATATATATATATATATATATACATATTTTTTATACAATAATTATATATTTTTTTTATATACAAAAAAATATTATATAAAAAACAAAAAGTATTTATTTATTTTCAAAATTTTATTTATATACTTCAATATACTCAATTTCTGTTAAATCTTTTATATTTTTGTTTCCTCAATTTATTTTATGGCCTTTAAATAAAATTATTTCACTAATATATGTATATATAAAAATAAATATATATATTTTTCTTTTAAGATTAAAAACTGAAATAATTCCCGTCGGTCAGATAACCGTATATGCGATAAGTATTATAATTTATATTCAATTCAGTTTTAGTCTAATATGGTTATTCCAATTCTAAATTCCAAATCCCAATACATTTATTTTTGAAACAAATTCTATTTTTATAAAATTATACGAAATCTATTAGATTTTTTATATAAATGATCATAAAAACATATGGTATCTTAAGATATTTAATAATAAATATAATACAAATGGCTATCAAACATATGGTTACCTCCAAAGTAAATAATTCTAATAAGAAATAAAATAAAAAAAAAATTCGCAGCTTAATCTGTAATAATAATCTAACAAAATGTTGCAGATATATTTTTATAAAACGCATGTATCTTATAAATTGTTTCTGTATTAATAATGTATCTTATAAATTGTTTAATTTCAATTGTACTCGTATGTATATAATAATATTTTATTATATGGATATTAAATAAAAATAGACAATATAATGGGCGGACATATGGTATTACAATCATAATATGATCAAAAAAAAAATATATACATATAGAAACAATAAACTTGAATTAACAAAGAATATACATATATAGAAAAGCGAATTAATAATAGAGAAAGAAGAAGAGTAGAAGAAGAAGAGTAGTTATGAAAGAAGGGGGAAAAGAAAATCTAATCGATTCGAATTTTGAAAAATACGATAAACTGCAAACTTTCAATTCTTCATATTCTATTGTTTGGTTCTCTTTTGTTTTATGACTTTGATTGTATATTTTGTATATAAAATATATATATATATATAATATGTTGCTTTTGTTTTTCAATGTTCGAATGTTTCATACTCATTTTTTGTTTTTTTGGCAAAAAAAATAGAACTTTTATTGGATAATAATCTTTTATTGGAATTTTTTTTTCTTATATTTAATTTTTTGTTCTCTTCTTCATATTTCTTGTCCTTTTCTATGTTTTTTCTCCTTAAATTTGTTTTTTTTTTATTTTTAAAGATATTTTTTAAATGAATATATCTTATGAATTAAACTTTTATATAAATTTTATTATTTTGTATTTCTAGAGAATATTTTTCATATACAATTAGAAAATAAAAATTTAACAATTGTTAAAAATGCAACCAATAGAATTTTACAACTTTTTGTTATTCTGAATGTTTCTTAGAAATTGTTATTTTTTTATTTAGAATTTGAAATTTTAAAATATACATGATACAATTTAAAAAAATGTTTAATTCTTCTTAAATAATATTATTTTTTTATTTTGATTTTGTTTTAATGTTTTTTTATTCTATTAAATATTTATTTATAAATTCAATTTTAAAAATATTGTATTCTATTTTTAAGGATATGCTTTTATTGGAATATAAAATTAGAAGTTGTCTGTAATTTTAATATTAAAAATAATTTAAAATAGAATATAAAAAGGGAAAATTTATTTTTTAATAATTACAAAATTATTATTATTGAATGTTTCACTTGTAAAAATTATATTTTACTGCTATTAAATATTTTTTTATTATTAAATTGAGTTTAAAGTGTATTGGGGTACGATATTGAATGTTGCAAAGTTTTATGAGTCCTCTTAATATTTTAATAAGATTTGCATTTCAGATTTGGACTATTTTTATAAGCATAAATATAATTTTAGAAAGCTATTGTACAAATAAATTTAAAGTTTAATTCAAATTATTTTGCAATATAACAGTAATAATAAGAAATTATCGTTATTATTTGTTCTTGCCTAAAAGTATGCAATTTTTGAAATTTGCATTATAATTCTCTCAAATGGCTGATTTAAAAAAGTGCGATCTTTCCATTGATGGAATGGGACCTAATTTTAATCTATGAAATAAATGTGAGGGAGCTGTATTTAAAATTGGAAGTGTGAGCTATATATCTTCTATTTATTACAAATATATTAAGAAAAATAAGTAAAATTCTATAAATAAAGTCTTTCATGATGAATACTTCGACATTTGCCTTTAGATATAAAATCCACTTTATTTTTACTTTAAATTAAAGTACTTTCAAGTTTTTAAAATATTTTACCATTAAAATTAAATCAAATGTAACAAAAAAATTCATTCCATAATATTCCCATAATATTATATTAAATATTAATATTTTAATAAAATGTATACTTACTTGTTCATCAGAACCATCAGGACAATCTGGATCACCATCACATCTCCATTTTTTTGATATACAAGCACCATCAGCACATGTAAAATCTACTTTTGGATTACATTGTTGGGCAGGACAATCTTTTTCATCAGTACCATCACCACAATCATCATCTTTATCGCATATCCATTTACGTTGTATACATCTACCATTTCCACATGTAAACTCATCAGAACGACATGTTTCATCTGAAGGATAACGATGAAAAACAAAAAAAGGACACGAAAGAAAACAAGAAAAATTGTAATTAAAAATTGAAATAAAAATGTTTTTAAAATAAAATTTTTAATTTTTAGTATATTTTTTTATTAAAATGAAACATTGATATGAAAAAAAATAAATATTAAAAACAACAACAAAAACAAGTTATTTAATTAAATTTTTTTTTTTAGTTTAAAAATCATGCAAAATCATGCTACAAAAATATTTTATAGATACAGAATTAGTTTTGAAAATTTTGTTTTTAATATATTGGACAATTTTTATTTTTTAAATTCAAAACAATAAAACACAACACATATATACTTTTATTATATATAGATATATACATATATATTATAGTATATACATATATTATAGTAACATACATATTAAAGATATTAATAATTAAATTATATTCATTTTGTAAGTATTAATTTTTTATTAATAGTGTTAATTATTTTGTTAATACATGAAATTAGAGGAATTTCGAATTAAATTTCAGGATTTATACAGTAGAAATCGTTACTAACGTTAACGTAATCGTTAATAATTGATGATCTATATAATATTAGTGTAAATTTAAAGTTTAATTCAATTTATATTAATAATATTAAGAAGAAAATATCGATGTACTTGATCATGCCTAAAAGTATGCAATTTTTGACATTTGCCTAAAATGGCTTGTTTTAAAAAGTTACTATTTTTCTATTAAAAAATTTGAAACTAATATAAATAGGTTTGATAGAAGCTAAGGAAATGAGGAAGTTAGAAATGTCATCAAGTAGAAGTTTTATGATTCATAGATTGTAATGAAAAACAAAATTAGTCAATACTACATTTAAATCGTTTTAAGTTAAGCTGGTTTGGTGTGTTCAATACAAATTATATAATTGATAGTAAGATATTACACAACTCCTTGGATAATTTAATAATAATTATAGTTTTAAATCAAACGCGTACGATAAAATTAATTTAAAAATCTTTAATAAAATTTGAGTAAGAAATATTTCCAAAGGCTTGAAATTCCGAATTTTTCTCCTTCTACGGAGCTATAATAACCTAATTAACTATATTAAAGTTATGTTTTTTAAAATAATTTTTAGATGTTTATAATTTAACACTTTAGTACCTAATTCACAATAGATTTCAATGTTTTAAAAACTTCTTACTAATTGTGAATGTAAATTATTCATAACTAAATAAAAATTAAAACTAAATTTTTGTTAAACCAATATAATTAAATTAATTATACAAAAATAATTTAACAAAAATAGTCAAACATATGTTTATATAATTAATTTCATTATTTTATTACTAAAATATCATATAATTTTTAATTAAAAAATTAAAATAGATTTAAACAAAATAAAACTCATTATTTTTAATTTATTTTAAATTTAATTCCTATTATATAATTTATTATGACAGGAATAAATAATTAAAATACAACGAAGTTTTATTTGTAATTAACAATGAATTATTAATTTTAGCATTAATTTGAATTAAAATTATTCTATTTGTAAAAATTATAACTTGATTAAATTTCAATTAAAAAATTAAAACTAATTTTAATTCATGGCCAAATTAAATATTATATTTATAAAATTGATGATATCCTGTACTTTTTATTTTAAATAATGGGTCATCTCAATTAATTCAATTACATACAACAACATAATATTTCTCAAAGTATAATTCAACCAAAAACCATTACAAGATTAAATAATTAACTTGTTAAAAAAGTATTTGGTTCAAGTCAATAATGGTTTAAGTCCACGTTTTAAAACTAGTCCTGTAAACTATCCTAATATTTAAATATATAAAATACACATATAATTGTAATATATATATATAGAGTTAATTATAAATAAACTACTTTTTATCTTGTTTCCCAGGGTTTTTTTTTCTTTTTTAATTTCAAATAGGAAAAAAAAATTTGTTTTTTTATTAAAAAATATTTTAAGTCATTATGTATCTTTAGATAAATATATCATTCTTTTAATCCTTAAAAATTATTTCAAAAGAAATATACATGGATTCAAAGGAGCAAAGATACATTTTAACATAACAAAATAAAAAATAATGTTTTTTAATGCTTTGAAATTGAAAATAAGAATTTTTGGTGAGTTTTATTTTTTAATTTACAGGGTGTTTTATTCCAAATATACACAAAAATTTAATTAAATGCAAAAAATCAAAAGTTTTCTTTGATAATTATTATTAAATCCTCAAGATATTTTTCATTAAAATTTATCTACATAAGAATATCAAAATAAGGATCAAACAAGGACATTCCCAAAATTTCTTTATTTTTACAAATTTTCTGGAGAATTATTAAATAATTTTCTATCAACTCTTATTTACAAAACAAAATTTAATATATATATATATATATATATATATATCAACAAACAATTAAACTTTAATATTAAAAATGTAACCCTGTATATTTACAGGAGGATTGAAAATAATTTGTCCTTGTCATTGTATATAAACATTTAGGTCAATTGAAAAACCACCAAAGAGACTAAAATGAGAGAAAAACATTAGAGAAAATTGTAAATTATACTAACTTTAGATATATATATATATATATGTAAATATATGTATGTATATATGTATATAAATGTTTATTATACTATGATACACTAATAGTTTAGACCAAGATTTGAGTGAGACGGGTTCAAATAGTTTTTTTTTCATTTGTTTCGTCCTTTGATATTGTGTTATTATTTTGTTGTTGTTGTTGTTTTGGGTTATCAACCCTTGTCATGTTTTAAATACAAAAAAAAAACAACAACAAAATAAACAAAACACAAAAAAAAAATCAACAGCAAAATATTGAATATTGTTAAGCTTTTAAGCACTTAACATGATATCCTTTTTTTTTTGAATATGTATAATGTACTGTACAGGATTTATACAAAGGATATTTTGTATATATATATGTATGTATTAATATTTTATGTAAAAATATATATAAAATAACTGAAAAATTATAAGAAAAAATACTTTATAATATGTTATGTATATTTTAAGTTTAAATGCTTAAAAATTAATAAATTTCAATCATGTATTTAAATCTTTTGTGTGTATTTTGGTTATTTTTTTTTTGTTATTTTTGTTTTTATTTTATTTTTTTTTTTTTGTAATGTTTGTTAATATGAAAATGAATAAAAAACGTTTAAATTAAAATTATATATAATTGTTAAATTGTTGTGTTTTGTATTGTGGATTCAAAAGATTTAAAGTTTTTTTGTTGTGTGTGTGTGCTTTATGTTTAATAGTGTTTTGTGTGTTTTTTTTTTGTTGTAATTTTTTCCTTAAATGGTTTTAATATGAACTGGAATTATGAAAATTTATAGACTAATTTAATTTAAATGACAATATTATATTTAAATAAATGGGGGGTTCAGTATTAAGATAAATGATGGGATTTATAAAAATAAATTAAGGTTTGAAGACATAATATTATTTTAAAATTAAGAGGCTATTTAATGTGAAAGTTAGAGTTTGTTCTGAAAGAGAGATTTCGTTAGATATACCTCTGTAGCAGGCTTAAATTGAGTAAAATGCATAATAATGGAACAAGTGAAAGTGAGGCAAACACCTAGAGTTATAGATTCGGAAGATAAAAGTCTCTGAATAAACGAAAAAGAGCAGGGAAGCAGACGTAATTTTAATCCTATAGTAAAATTTTGTAATATGTCCTTTTAGTGAAATCTGGGTTAAAAAAAATAAGTTTATGCAGAAGGATTCAGTATTTTGTTTTTAACTCGTCAGCTGTCTTTATACAAGCTTTTCTTTCAAAATTTGAATTTATTTGAAGAATTTAAAAGGTTTTAAACAAATTGATAAAACAGATATCTAAAAACTTAAAATTTTAAATATTTTTGAAGATTCGGACTTATTTTTACAATATTTTGGGATTCCATTGCTTCAAAGAAGAAAATTTTGAAAAACTACAATCAAGATTATTAATTCAACCAAATATAAAATACGAGCTTCTGACATTCACGAACTGTTTGCGACCATTTTGATTTAACGTATAGTCCTTCTGGCAGTTAAATTGTTAAACTACTAGTTCTACTATGTAGAAAAATAGTTATACTAAAATTACATTATTAAAAATATAACTGGAATCATCTTCTGACAACTAATCTAAATTAATAATAAAATAATTATAAAACAAATTAGTATTCAATTATAAAGGACAACTAAATATTAACTGTTATTTTATACATATTGCAAAATATTATTAAATGTTCTTAATTCAATTTCTACTAATAATTGTCATATTCAATTGTTTTCTTAAAAATGAAAAATTAAACTCTAAAATTTATCTACATAAGAATATCAAAATCAGGATCCAGCAAGGACATTCCCAATATTTTTTTATTTTTATAAATTTCCTGGAGATTTATTTAATAATTTTCCATCTACTCTTTCTTGATGAATTTGTTTATTATATGTATAAAATTATTAAAAAGAATTATTTTAAATTAAAATTATTACATAAAATTTGTTAAACAAATTAGTTTAAAACAAAACTAAATAATTTTAAATTATAAATAACTAAAAACACTATACATATTTCAATAAACTTAAATCTTAACAAAAGAAAGTATTTCAAATACTAGAACAATACTATTTTCTTTTCCATACACTATAAAATTAATTTTTCCTTTTCTTAAAACAAAATGGAATAAAAAACAAAGAAAAAAGGGACGATATTTAATATATTATTATTATAAAAACATTTATTTTAATATTTTAATATTTCTCAAAAAAAAAAAATAAATATTTTTTTGAATATGAAATCAAATATGTATATCATTTCAAACGTACATTTAATTTATCCTATCTCATATGTATGAATATCCTGTATAAAATATATAATTTTTTAAGTCACTCATCCGGTATAGTAACACAAATACAAAAACAAAAAAGCAAAAACAAAAGCAAAAAATAAAACGGAAAAGGAAAAATGTAACATAATTTGAATTGAAATTTCCATTTTCTTTCCATTTCTTGACATACTCAACATTCTGTCATTATTCAAAACAAGATCTCAAGACAATTTCTATCAAAAAAAAAAACTTTTTTTCTTTTTTTAATATTATTATATTAATATGTAAGTATTATATTATATAGTACTTTAAAAAAATTTACAGTTGTGGAAATTAAATTTGTGACAAAATTTAGTATCCTAAATTTTGAAACAAATCCAATTAAAACTTTTCTCTGAATTTAAAATTTCCAAGAATACATCTAAGTTCCTTTAAAGAAATAAGGTTTATATATAAAATGTGCTGTATGAATACGTTTCTTTATTCTTATTTTGCCTAGGAATTAAGGAAAAGGTTCCAATGGAAATTTAAATAGTTCCCTTCAATGACACAATTAGATTAGAATGACTAATAAGGACTGCACAAGAAATTGAAATGGATTTCTCTTATTTAAAATTTTGGAACCATGATTTATGGGTCCAAGAATTTCAAGATGATGCCTAAAATTCACAATATCTCGATAGCTAATTATCTAATACAACGAATTTTTGAAAATTTAGAAAAAACTGTAAAGTTCCAACTCTTAAAGTGAATTTCGAAAAAAAAATTGCATACTTAAAGGCGTTACTTTTATATAGTCCTGCTTTTCTTATAATTTAATTACGCAAACTTGAAATCTTTTAACCATAAATCTAAGATTACATCAATATAATTTAAATTAAAATATTTTCTTGATTAAATATTTAAAATTTAATCTAAAAAAATTAATCTAATAATTTAAATTAAAATATATTATATAATATGATCCAAATTGAAAAAGGATGCAACACAAATGATATAATTAATTTTAAATATTTTCTCCCTGGCTGTATATTAAATTTAATAAAAATTTACATATATATAATTATATAAATATATTTTTTTCTTAATATTTGTTATGACATACACATTATTAAATATACATTCATTGAATCATATATAATATAAAAATTTTTTTTTTTGGGTTTTCATTCTCTAGGACACTTTAAGTCATCACCTGAAGGTTAACTGTTTTTATTTTATCCCTTTATTTTATGTATGGATGTATATATATTTTTTGTTTAAAATACATTTGATTTGTTATTGTATTATTATTGAACTCTTTTCTTTATATATATGTTATATATTGCAGTTATATATACGTTATATACATATAATAAGTATAAATCTTTCCCTTTTCAGGATATACAGAATCCTTCTGTTGTTATTATATACATAATATAAGTATATCATAAATATATAAAAGTATATATTATTTGATTAGAGTAGGCATGTTATTGACATTTTTAAATATTTCAATTTCATTGTTCATTTCTTGGGTACTAAGGTAAGTATAAGTACACCTACATATAGAAAGTCTTTTATATAGGATGAGAAAAACTCTTACTTTTATTCCTTCACATGCTATTTAATAAAAAAAAACAAAAAAAACAAGAATACATCTTTTGTAAATATTTATTTAAAAAAAAAAAATTTAAATACACATATTATATACCATTTGCTACCTTCTTAAATATAAACATTATACATAATTCATTATGTTAAAACATTGAAATAGATTTTTCCATTCTAAGAAAATACAAAAAAAAATTTCCAATCTCATTCTATTAAATGCAAAGTCATGTTCACTTTAAAATACGTATATATGTACTTTTTATATGTAATTAATCAACTCTTGTTAATTTAAGTGAAATTTAAAACGGATTTTTAATATGATTAATTTTAAATAATTGAGTACTGACTTTGACAGTATTTGTTATTATATTTTTGGAAAATTTTTTTTTCAATTGAAAAATTTATAGGTAAATACAGCCTTGTAAATTTGATATATCATGTATTACCCCTTTATTTACCATTTCACTTGAAGTAATCAATTAATAGTATTAATTGATAGGAAATTCACCTCTAGCATATGTTTAAAATTCCCAATTTTTATACCCGTATGACTATATAGCAAACTCGTTTTTTTTGCAATAGCCGTCATCGCTATTTAAATCCAGCCATTTTGGTCCATGGGTTCGGGTTGTTGCCATACAACTTCTTTTTTTATATGAGCATTACTCTGTACCTATTACAGCTGCGTGTCTAAAATTTTGCCCAAAATAGTTTAGTGTAATGGCCAAAGTTACTGCAAAATTTTGTTGGCCTACTGGAGAGGGTTCGGGTAGCTGCCATACAACTCCTTCTTTTATGTGAGCATTACACTATACTTAATAAAGCTGTATGTTTGAAATTTTGCCAAAAGTAATTAACCGGATGATATAATGCATATGTTACGGTCATACGGATATCCCAGAGTTGAAACAGTTTACTCTAGTACACTCTCCTCGTTTTTTTTAAATTTATTATACTAAGTATTAAAAACCTTTTTAGAATCATGTTACATTTAATGTTTTATGATATATTTGGTTTATTAAATATTTTAAGTTATTGAAATTCTTACAAAATTTTGGGAAATTTGGCTGGATACACAAAATTTATAATTAACAAATAAAGTAAAAAATTAATTTAAATATGATAAGTATCTATAAATAATAACATTTTAAAATAAGGGGTAATTAATTTAATCCTTTAGCCTTTATAGAAATGAGACGTTTATTTAAATGTCAAGTTAACACACTTATTTTTATGGAATTAAATTACTTGATACTTCGTCATATAATAGAAAAAAAAGAACAAGGGTTGTGAATTAAGAAATTGGAAAATTAATACAAGTACTTTAAAAGATATGTCAATATTTCACCCCTTATTTTTTTTAAGAATAGTTAAGAAAGGAAACAAGTAATTTGATAGATATAAAACAAACAGGGGGAGACTTGAAAAAGTAAACAAGAGTCAACTTGAAGAGATTAAATAACATAAAATTGCATTAACAAATAAAATTTGTGGGGAATTTTTTTAACTTTAAGTTTAAAAATAGGTAAATCTTCTGGGTAGAGATTCTTTTGACTTTTGATAAATCACTTTTGGATTATGTTGAAATTAATTTTAAAAAAATTGTAAAAACTTCTGATGAAATTAAACAACTTTTTAATTAATTACGTATTTTCAATTTAATTGTAAATTCTTTGGAAGCTGAATTCAATTGTAATTCAACTTCAAAAAGTAACTTCTTCGAAAAGTTCAGAAAATCAGAACTAATTATAAAATTTATTTTGAAAAAGTGGTTCTGATTTCGTTGAAAAATGATTTTAAATATATTTAGTTGTTAATTTATATTTAATGATATATTTTAAAGTTAATTTAATTAAAGAATTTTTAAAACACATGAACTTGATTACTTTGTCGCATTCAAACCTATATAACACTGAGCAAAATGGTACTAAGTAAGATGGTACTGAGTAAAATGGTACTTAAGTACAGTTGTAAGTACCATTACCTGATACTCATTACTTTGTCAAGTACCACTATTACTTAGATTTCAAACTTTACAAAATGCGCTTTATGAATGATAATATTTGCAAAATACTTGAATACTTTGAAAGTAATTGAATTCTTAATATTTAAATGTTTCTTGGTACTTAATTACTCGAAACTACTTAAATATAAAAAACTGAATTGCAAAACTAAAAAAACTCAAAATTTATACACCTTCTGGGAATTACAAGTATTTTTACTTGATTTTTTAACAAGTACTTACATTTTGAAAGTATCAAAATTTAAGTAATACTGGTACTTGACAAACTTATCATATCAAGTAATGGAACTGGTAATGGTACTGTAAGTAACTATACTAAAGTGATTACTCATTACTAGTACTCAATTCTTTTAGATTAAAATATCAGGTAATGGAACTGGTAATTGTACTGTAAGTAATTATACTAAAGTGATTACTCATTACTAGTTTTCAACTCTTTTAGATTAAAATATCTCGTAATGGAACTGGTAATTGTACTAAAAAGATTACTCATTACAAGTACATTCAACTTTTTTAGATTAAAATAAGAAAACTAACATAATTTTAAATTCCTTTTGAGAACTTTTGGATCTTAGGTTTAATTTTTTTGTTACTTATAATCTTTACATCAATCATTATAAATTAGTTATAGCTTTATAAGTATTAAAAAAAAGCCATGCAATATCAAATTTCTTTTACATATTAAATGTTCAAAAACTTAAAAAGAATTTAAAGTATATCTGATATGCGATACAGGATATCTGAATTTATTCTCTTTCTCTAATATACAAAGTAAATAAATTCTAAAAATTAAAGCTTTGTTTTAAAGTTTTTTTGTTGTTGGTTTTTTTTTTTTGAAAAGTAGTCAGAATAAAAAACTTGATTTGATGTTCTCTGTCTCTTTTTTTTCAAAAATTCTCAAGTACTGCACACAACATATAAAGATGTTTGTTTTCTTCTTTAATCATTTTTTTTTTATTTCAATTTTATGTGTTTCCTTTTGTCATATAACTTTCTTTTGATATTGCAATATACATCCTGTTAACCGAATACTCAAAAAAAGGATTCAGGGAGTCAATTGCAAAGAAAGTTGGGAAAAAGAAAGCGCTTGTTACACAAAGCTATATATGTATATGTATTAAAGAAAAACAACAGTATGCATGTATTTTTTAACATGATCCTTTTTATTCTTATTTTTACAAGAAGTGAAACCTTTTTTTTTTGAGAATCAAATAATAGAGATTTTACTATATAAATTGTTCTTCAGTACAGTGGGGTGCAAAATAAAAAAATCATTTATATATTTTTTAACTCTCCTTTATTAAATTAGTAACCTAATATTATGACCGAACTTATTAAATACTTTATTCAATTGTATTTTATTAAAGAAGTTCATTTTATTCCTTCATAGTTCCATAAAGCTTTTAGAATAAGAAGTATTAGTCCCTACACTTATTATTAGAAATTGGTTACTAGTTTGGCAAAACTATAGAACTAATTTTAATCTGTAAAATCTTTAATATTGAAATATTAACTAAGTGTTTTACTTCTATTCAGTAATTTGTTACAAAAAAAAACACAATTTTGTTACAAAAATAATTTCAGAATCAGTATTGGAATAAACTAAAGAATCCCAGAGGAGTAAGACAGTATATATTTCAATTTATTCGCCAATTCTTTCAATTCAACTTGTAATTTAACATTAAGAAAATTTTAACAAGTTTGAGTGATTCTATAATAGAAATAGGATTTTAGTATAGTACAAATCGAAACTATGCTTTTTGCACATCATCTTTAATTATCCCTGCAGTAGTTGAGAACTGGCTGCTTAAATCATGGAATTGAACTAAAAATTATTATTAACGGGTTTTCAATAAGATACAAGGCTCTTCAGTAATATTTTGTGATCTTCAGTAAAATTTTATTCTTAAAAATTTATTAGTTTTATTAGCAGAAAAGTTTAATAAAATAAGAAATACTCCATATTGATTAGTACTAATGCTTAAAATTATTAAAATAAGAAATTGATGAGTAAAATCACTAATAAGCTTAACTTTTAAACATTTTTGAATATTTTTTATTTTCTTAAACTGTAAAATAAAATTTTGAAAATTTGAAAACGTAACAAATTCTCGTAAACTGTCAATTAGTTTATTGTGCATTTCCCTCATATTTTTTTTTTAATTACTTTTCCACTCCTTTAAGGAGTATAGGGCATTCACCAAGTTTATTTTAAACTAGGCTTCAGTTTCTTTAATCATAATATTCACTAAGCCGTTGATTACTTGGCTGTAGCTATTATATTAGGTTATGAAATATGAATGCACAAATGTTAACTTTGTGCGCCATCTATATTCTAACACAAGAATTGTTTATATATTTTTATTAAATTTTTTTATTTTATATTACGATATAAACTATTACGATATAATTATACAATTTTACGATATTTTTTTATTAGATATGATCTGACCGGGGTTTGAAGCCGAGACCTTTCACCTGAAAGGCGGCGTTTTTACCACTACGCCACAGATATATTTTCCTCGTATATGACTACAAATTTTTTCATACTAGTGTACTTTTCCTTTGAACTATTATTGCAAAAAGATATATATGCGTCAGACATGAATGCTTCTACGAGTCCAAAATAATAAAAACTAAAAAAAAAAAAAAAACGGAAAATAATATATTCGTATAACTTGTGAAATTCACAAATGTGGTGTTCAAGATGTGCTGTTATCATCCTTTTGGGATGAATAAAATTTAATAGCCATATTATGTTTTGTTTTTTTTTTATTTTTTTTTTTTTGTGTATTTTTCACAGTTTTGTTTTCCCATTTTCCCCAAATATATCTTTTATCACATATAAAATGTAACGATATTTATATGTTATATTTTTCGTGTTCTAAAATTGAGATTCGGAATTAGAAAATGATACTTTTTGATATATTATGCATTAGTGTTGGTATTAAAACCTTTCTTTTTACGTAACTACGTTTTTTTTTTTACAGAAAAGTGTTGGATACAATATTGTTGAAAAATGTTTCTAAATTTTTTTTAGTATTTTAAAACTTTAATAAATTTAAAGGAAAATAAATTAGAAATGGAATAATAAATCACTGATCAAATATTGGAAAAAGCAGGTGAAATAATTGCCAATTTGACATTTGATTTGATAAAATTTGAATTTATTGTAAGTCAATATTATCAATATTCATAAGTTATAAAGGTATAAGTACAATCCTGTCAAAATGATATTTATAGCTTACGGCATCTGTAAAAAATTTTTATTATAATTTAATAAAAAAGGATCCTACCCAAAAGGATTAATTAGGACAAGTGATGAAAATCTTAGCAATATGCTAGTCAATTCCTTTCTCTTTTAATTTTCAACTTCTTTAAGGAGTCAATTACCTTTACATTTTTTGATTTAAAGGGGAGTGAATGACACTTTACTAACCAAAAAATACCAGACAAAAAAATCATAAGAAATAAATCCCGAAAAAAAAATTTGTAATTTAAATTTGAAAAAATCCCGAATCCTGAAAATTAAATCTTCAAGACACAAAATACCGAATTTAAGTATTTCAAAAAATAAGGATTTGGAGACAAAACCAAATTTTACACTTTTTCAAAATTAGGATTTTAATAATTTGTTTAGCGCGGGTTTGGGTCGACAGGTTATTTATTATAATTTTTTTTCGGGATTAGCTTTTATTTAATTTGAAAATTTAAGTTTTTCGGGATTTTGGTATTTTCGATATTTGTTTTTTTTTAATATTATAAATCTTTCGGGAATTTTTGTTTCAGAATTTTTTTTAAATAAAGTGTCATAGATCCTTAACAAGAACATTTATATTAAGAGTTCGATACTATTTTTTAGTACTGAACCTCTCATTAAATTAAAAATAAAGGAAAGTGTTTTCCTCTTGGCTCTTAATTTTATTCAACTGTTCTGTAAATCGTAATTTTTTGAGTTAACTAATTTTAAATTTCGAGGATTTTGAAAATTTTTTAAAGATTTTTGAAGCAATTAGATCCCTGTCCTAGACCTTTTTTATTTACAAAATAGCTTCAAAGTTTTAAAACTTGTATTTTAAATTTAGTCACAAAATATAGACAACAATTTTATTAGCCAGAGTTTGTAAAATTAAATATTGAGTTTCGTTTTTTAATTATTAAAAAACTTTTCTAATACATTTTGCATGATAAAGTAAACATGTACTAGAAACTTTTATTTTACAGGTTTGTTTAAAATATTTTACAAAATGAATTTAAAAAAAAAAACATAATAAACACACAAGTCTGTTATTTTTTAACAAACTGATAGTTTATTTTAAGAATTAAAATTTAAAATAAAATTTTAGTTAAATTTTTATTAATTTTATATTTTTAAATAAATTATTTTTTAAAATTTTACATTTTATTTTTGTTAAATTATTTTTCTACCTTATGAAATAATAAATGCATGTTGTTTTTCAATATATTTTAATATTTATTTTATAACTTTATTAAGTTTTTTTAAACTTTTAGAATTTACCTTAGGGTTAATTACTTTTATCATATTGTGATTTTAAAGTTTATAATAATAACTACGAGTTGATTTTAAATAAAATGAACTTTTTAATGAATTATTTTTTTTTTTTTGATATTATGATAGTCAAAATATTCTAAAAATTCAGTCATTTTACTTTGAATTAAAGATTTTTGCAACTCCATACTGTCTCAATTTCAACTATGGGGCAAAGTACAATTAAAAATTGTTTAAGTTATGACTAAAGAAAGATTTTAGAATTAAAAGTTAGTAATTAAGCGAAAGATGAGTTAGTTTCAAATTACTCTATACTAGATCTGCATATTACTAAGTAAAATGATACTTAAGTGTGAAAGTACTTAGTATCAGGAAAATTGTACAGTTGTAAGTACCTTATCCTGATACTCATTACTTCCACAAGTCAGTATTACTTCGATTTCGATACTTACAAAATTTAAATAAAAGTAAAAGAATCAATTAAAAATACTTTGCAATTCCCAGAAAGTAATTAAATTTTGAGTTTAATTACTTTTGTCATTATGTTTATGATACTCAATTATTTTCGAGTAATTAAGTACCAAGAAATACTTAAATATTAAGAAGTCAATTATTCTACAAGTATTCAAGTATTTTGCAATTATTTACATTCATAAAATCTAATTTTATAAGTATAAAAATTTAAGTAATACTTTTACTTGACAAAGCACTTAGTATCCGGTAATGGTATTTACAACTGTACTTGAGTACCATTTTACTCATTATTATACAGGTCTGGTATAGAGTGACTCATTTTTAAATATAATGGATTAAAATAATTGAAAAAGCACAAAAGGTGTTTAAATTTTGATTAGAATTAGATTGAAACGTTCTTAACAATTAAATTAGAACTTTGGATCATAACAAGGTGATTTAGAAAATATTTGAGTATTATTTCAATTACTAATTTAATTACTTTAGTAACTTTCTAACTTAAAAGCAAAACAAAAACATTGTTTTTATGTTTTATTATTTTTGTATGAACTTTTTTATTTTTGATAAATTTCTTTTGAAGTTTTAAAATTTGTATATACTTATATATATTTGTATAAATATTATATTTTAAAATATATATATTTGTGAACTTTTATATAACTTATCATCATTTATTTGATTATAACTTATTCAAAAACAAAAAAAAATTTTAAAATTTTATACGGATACCTTTCAAAAAATTTGAAAAACAAAAATTCCATTTTAAATATATGATATATTAATTTAAAATAAAATATATTTTTCTTTATAATATACATATATTTATGCAATGATTTTATACAGGGTGTCCGTGACTCAAGTACGCGCACTACACTCAGTGATTGGGGGCATTAAAACAAACAAAAAATTGTACTGGAGGGGGGGGTCTATTGTGGACCCTTTTCGAGATATGAATGATTAAAGATTTAAGGAGACTTTTCATAAAAAAATCAATAACTTTTAAACAGCTTCCTGTAGAAAGATAAAAAAAATCCGTTTTGTAGAGTAAGCTGTCAGCTTTAATTTTTGTGTACTAATAATCCCCATATACTCAACATTTACAAAGTTATGAAGGTTCAAAATGATTTAAAATGAAAAAATTATGTTTCAAACTCTATTTTCTTTTGAAGCACACTGTATTTGGGGTACTTTTTATAGCATATTTCAAGACAGCTCTTCAAGCCATATAATTAGTACATAATAACTTTTTCTCTATTTCTAACCATTTTTGATATGAAGACTAGAAAAGTGTGTTATTTTCAATCGGTTCAAACAGAAAAATTATAAAATTTTTTTTTATCTATTTATTTTTTCATTAATATTTTATAAGAAATTTTAAATCATTTTGAACCTTCATAACTTTGCAACTGTTGGGTATATGAGGATCATTAGTAACACTGACAACTTACTCTACAAAATGGATTTTTTTTTATCTCTCTACAGTAAGCTGTTCAAAAGTTATTGATTTTTTTATGAAAAGTCTCCTTAAATCTTTAATCCCTCATATCTCGAAAAGGGTCCACAATAGACCCCCCCCCTCCAGTACAATTTTTTGTTTGTTTTAATGCCCCCAATCACTGAGTGTAGTGCGCGTACTTGAGTCCCAGACACCCTGTATAATAATATAACAAAATAAAAAAAATAAGAAAAAATTTTAAAGTAATTTATTATGCTAAAAGTATTAGGAAAAATCATTTTTTTTTTTTTTTTTATATATTTTGTATTGATTTATGTATATTGTATATAATATTGTATATTATATTATAATATATGAAATGTACATGTATATTGCAAAAATAAAGGAAAGTTTTGGCAAAAATTTTAAAAAACATTTTTTGTTTTTTTGATATTATCTAAAAAATTTCTTTTATATTAGATTTTCTTTAGATGCTGTGTTTTTTTTTTAAAATAATAATTTTTTATTTTAAAAAAATAAAAGTATTGTAAAAATGTAAATCAAATATTGATCAAAAAAAAAAAATTTATTTTAGATTTTATTTGTCTTTTGTTTTTTTAATATATTATGCCATTTATACATGAGCTTATAACCATAGGGGAATTAAAAATAAAAAAAAAAAATTGCTTATGTCACAAAAATAAGCAGATATAATTGGGAGGAAGAATGAACAATCAAAATGAAAGCTGGATTATTTTCATAAAATTAAAAAAAAAAAAAAAAAATTAAATAAATAATCTATACAGATTTTAAAAAGTCACGGATATGTATTTTTTTTTGCAGATGATCTTGAATTTTAAACTGATTTTCTTGATCCCTTGACATTTTGTTTAACAAAACAATATATTCAACAATTTTAATGCAAGAGTTATACCATTTAAATTAACTTTTTAAGCGAATTTGAAGTAACGCGAATTGAAAAAATGATTCAATTCTCTTTTTACGCGATTTAAAAAATATAACGGAATACGAATTAAAAAAAATTTGTATATCCAAAATATTAAATTATCAAGAAAAACAAATGACTGTTTTACGCGATTTCCTTCTTACGCGAATTTTTACGGAACATGTCCATTAAAAACCGTTTTGATTACATAACTGGATCATGGAGTATTCAAGGGTAATTCTTAACTAATTTACTACACATAGCATATCATTTTGTATTTATGCCTAAATGAATATCTAAAGCATGTGTTTGTATTAATTATGTACATAATTCCTTAAATATGGGATATATAATTGTAAGGTATATAAGGATTTTATAATTTCAATTGGTCACATTTCATATGACGAAAACAGTTGTTCAGTGAATGACTAACTAAATAAATTACTTGAAACCTTAAAAAAAAATTCGATCTGAAGTTCTCTTTGTAATTTTCTATTTCTACATTTACTAAAAATTCCAAAATCAAAGTTTCAGCTTGATAGTAAAAATTAAGCTAGACATATAGACAGTCAAGCATAATTTAATACTACCAACAATTTAATATAATGATTGATTCGAATATTAAAATCGATTAAAATTATTTGAAAGCTAATAAAATCCAAAAGCCAAAAACTGTTATATGCTAAATTATTCATTTCAGTTAAAATGAAGGTTTTAGTTTTCCTATTAGTTTTGAACCCATTTTTGTAGTATTGGAGCTAATTGCTGAAAATGCAGTATTTCATTAGTAAACTATTAAACAGTTATAATACTTGACACTGTTTCATTTTATAAACAAAATTTCGCAGCTATTAAAGGTAAAGCAACAGAAAGTTGTCTGCGGAAAAGTATTGCTGGAAAACTGTCTATAAATTTTACAAACATGGATAAATATCAATATATTTTTCTTATGCATGTGTATATATACTTAAATATTATATTAAATAAATAACAAAGTATATATTATTAAAATACAATTAAATTAAAATTATTTATGGAAGAAGTATCGAAAATTTCTTTTAAAACGATTCAAAAATTGAAAATATATTCGAAACTAATTTATTTAATTAATTTATAAGTTAACATTGACATGTTTTATAAAAATTATATAATATTATGTACTAATACCTTTAATCATAACTTTTATAAAATTTCATATTCATTTCAAAGAAATGTAATTAATTGAATCTTTTGTTTTGTAATTTTTTTTTTTTTTAAACTTTTATCAAATACAATACATAAGAATTGTATTCATCTTCACATTTTGATAAATTTGACTTATCAATTGCCCTTCTGTATTCAAAAATGCAAGTTCAAAAGTTCAGTTTTTTCTTTGAATAGTGCATATAGTTTTGTGACTGGAGATAGTTCGAAAATGCTTCACTGTACAATAATATTCATAATTTCAATCAAGTTTTTAAAGTAGATCTGGCAAGCTTCTCCACATAAATTATAAGAAAAACATTTCACCTATTTCGAATAAATTTTTTACTTAATATCAAAAACTTTATAATTTTCAAATTTTTATTCCTTACTTATGAGAAAGTCGGAAAGGTGGAACAATTTTATTTTATCATTTATTAAATTTGATAAATATTTAAAAAAAAAAGTTTCCTTTCTTTTTCGTAAGCGTTTAAATTATTCGTTAATTTAGAAAAGAAAAAAAAAACAAATATGTATCTCAAAATACATATCTTTCAAGAAACAGATATTCAATTTATAATGTGTTTCCACATATATTTTATCAAATACTTTTCTGTTGAAGTATTAACAAAATTTATATAATGTCACGTATTCATGTAGATAGATTGAATTAAAGGTCCTATGGAGTTTTTATTTTTTTTTATGTAAATTTTAATTTAAAAGAAAAAGATATTATTGTATTAAACTGATTCAGCAGAAGATATAATATAATTTATAGATTGTTTAAGTTTATATTTAGGTAAATTATTTCGATTATCTATATATAATATTTATTTAACGCATTTGTTCCATTTTTTATTTAAATTTAAGTTTTTTTTTTCAGAAGCATTACCCACTTTTTATCCAAAGCCTCGAATCTTAATATTTATTATTTTAAAATAGTATTCATTTAACGCATTGTTTAATTTTATATTTAACCAAAGTTTTTTGAGAAGCATTACCCACTTTTTAACCAAGGCCTCGAATCTGAATTTCGATTATCTTCAAATAATATTCACTTAACGCATTGTTGAATTTTTTATTTAAACTTAAATTTTTGGGAAGCATTACCCACTTTTTATCTAAAGCCTCGAATCTTAATTTCGATTATGTTCAAATAATATTTATTTAACGCATTGTTTAATTGTATATTTAAACTAAAATTTTTTAGGTAGCATTACCCACTTCTTAATCAAAGCCTCGAATCTTAATTTTCTGGAAGGCATTATATTAACTTAAAACTATAATTTTTTAGCTGGTAGTCCTGGAGGTACTATTTCTTTAGCTTATAATTTTAAATAATTATTTTTTTAATAAATCAGAATGTCTATTCAAATCTTCATAATGTGTTTTAAAAAGTGCCAACAGTCCTCTCTGACCTTTAACTGCTATTTAATAAAAAAAAAAACAAACTTTCAAGTAATATTAAATATGTCAATGGCGGTAGTTTCCCCAACATTTCAGAGGTGTAAAATTCCAAAAAATTGAAATACTAAAGTGGAAAACACCTTAAAACCGTTTTAAGGTAGGGAAATAAGATCAATGAAAATAATAAAGAAAATTCTAGACTGTAATTTAAGAACAAAAGAAAGCGTCTTACAACATCTTTAAAAGCTTAAATAAACATAGACAATCGATTTTATTACTCACTCCATCTATCGTATAAAATTAAGATATTCGTCATCAATTGAAAATCAAATGAAAAAAAACTTAATACATTAGAAGAAAAAAAATTTTCCATTGATATTTTCTTGTAAAATTCTCTATATTGTTTTTCATTTTTAAGTGGTTTTTCTAAATTGTTTTTAATGTTTGTATGTATATATGTACTTGTATACATAAATAAATATATGTACATATAAATTATTTCTTTTTTTTTTTAACATTTCTATTTAATACATTTAAAATATCTTATAGATTTTATACATAGCTATTGTTCTAACTCTATCTCCTCCTTAGCCTAGGTGGTTAGAGCGCAACCTCGCAATCTAAACACTGTGGCAGTCACGGGTTCGAATCCTGGTGGGAGATAACATATTCAATAAAATTATCAATTATAATAAATTAATATATAATAAATTATAATATAATAATTCTATACCTAAAAAAAATATAATAATAAATAATTAGTAACAAATAATATAAAAATATACCTATAATCGTGTTTCCAGCTTTACTCTATAATCTAATAACTAATACTGAATAAAATAATAACCTATATGTGCATATGATCAGAGATGACATATGTGACAGAAACAACAATGTAATTGCAATTGTCATATGCAATTACAATGGCAGTACGCACCTAAAAACATGACACGGTTTCTCTACTTGACCGATAGATGACACTAGGGAAAAAATTAAGAGCGACATCTTGTAGATAGATTACAGTAGACTAATCATTTACTTAATTGAAAAAAAGGAAAAACGATTCGAAACACAAGGCAGAGCCTCGGATACAATAATGAAATCACGGTAACAACATTTAATGCAGTCAAAAGGACAAGAATAGGACAGTGGAATGTCAGAACGCTACGTGAAGCATCCAAACTGGCGCAAGTAGAACAGCAAATGAGCAAATATAAATTAGATATCCTCGGAATTAGCGAAATGAGGTGGAACAAAAGTGGAGAAGAAATAACATCAAATGGGAACAAACTAATATACAGTGGAAAAGATAGGGGTGGTGAAAGCGGAGTAGGTATCATAATATCAAGGAATTTTCGTAACTCACTAAGCAGTTGGAAGCCAATATCAGACCGAATACTCATGGCACGATTTGCGACAAAAAGTAAAAGTGTAACGATAATACAATGCTACGCTCCTACAGAAGACGCAGAAAACGAGATTAAAGACGACTTCTATGAACAACTAACAACGGCGTTAAACAGCATAAGGAAAGGAGATATTACGATACTAATGGGTGACTTCAATGCTAAAATAGGATCAGACAATCAAGGTATAGAAGATACAATAGGGACACATGGCTGCGGAGTTAGAAACAATAACGGAGAGAGACTCATAGACATATGCCAGACATTCCAATTAATTATCGGCGGCTCGTTATTCCCCCATAAAGACATACATAAGTATACATGGACCTCACCAAACGGTCAAACGAAAAACCAAATTGACCATATATGTATCAGCAGAAAATGGAGAAACACACTGCAAGATGTCAGAAACAAGAGAGGTGCAGATATAGGAAGCGACCACGAATTAATAACCGGAGATGTAAGAATATGGCAGAAATACAAAAGAAGATCCAGAAGAAACATGAGAAGAAAGATAAACCTCCAAGAACTCCGTAACACTGAAATAAGAAATAACATCGTAGAAACAATACGCCAAACCCTCCCAATAAACCAACCACACACATGGGACCACATTGTCGAGACCCTCAAAAACACAGCAGAAGAACACCTAGGGACAATTCAGCCGCAAAGAAAGATATGGATTTCCAATAACACCTGGAATCTAATAACACAAAGAAATAACCTAAAACAGCAATTGAATACCAATAACGCTATAAGACAACAATACAATAATATAGCTAAACAAGTCAAAAGTGCTGCAAGAAGAGATAAAAGAACATACTTTAACGATCTCGCAAATAAGGCGGAAACGGCTGCCATACACAACAACACAAGAGAGCTACATAAAATCGTAAACCAGCTCACTGGCAGAAGAAACAACAAAAATCACCCAATCAAGGATCAAAATGGTGAACTAATAACATGTCCCGAAGAACAAACCCGAATATGGAGACAACACTTCGCAGAATCCAGTAATAACAACGACCCCAACCTAGAAGAAACCAGACCAGAAAATCGCACAAATAATAACAATTACAACATCAGAATAAATAAACCATCCAAAGCAGAGATCAAAGAGGCAATAAGAAAGCTAAAAATAAACAAAGCAACAGGCGAAGATGGGCTCCCAGCAGAAATTATAAAAATAGATCCAGAAACATCAGCCGAGCTTTTAGAACCTCACATCACAACAGCATGGGATGAGGGCAGACTACCGGTCACATGGAAAAATGGAATAATCATCAAACTTCCAAAGAAAGGTGATCTGACCAAGTGCGACAACTGGAGAGGCATAACAGTGCTAAACACAATCTACAAAATTATGGCAACAATAATACAAACAAGGCTGCAAGAGAAACTTGAGAACCAAATAAGAGATGAACAAGCAGGTTTTCGTCCCCATAGAAGTTGCATAGACCAGGTTAATACGCTCAGAATCATCGTTGAACAGTCAATAGAATGGCGAGCCCCATTATACCTGGTTTTCATCGATTTCAAGAAAGCGTTCGATTGTATAAGCAGAAAAGCCATATGGAAAGCACTTAGAAACCGAAATGTGCCGGAAAAAATAATAGATATAATACAGAACATGTATGAAGAGACACAACTCTCAGTACTCCACAATGGTAATACCAGCGATCCATTCACCACCAACATAGGAGTAAAACAGGGTTGTCCACTGTCACCAATCCTCTTCACAGTAGTGCTAGATGACATAATGAAAGAGATTAGTACCAAAAGAACTGGATTAACATGGAATCTCTTCAGGCAATTAGAAGATCTGGACTATGCCGATGACATCTGCCTGCTATCACACACAATAAATAATATGCAAGCTAAAATAGACCATCTAGCAACATTAGCTCGAAGTGTGGGCCTGGAAATAAATATCGAAAAGACGAAAGCGATGGCCATTAACATCAACAACCCACGCCGTCCGGTGATAAACAACACACCAATCGACTATGTAGATAATTTCCACTACCTAGGCTGCATCATAAATAACAGCGGTAACATAAACGCCGACATCGAAAGCAGGATCAAAAAGGCCAGGGCAATGTTCGGTCGCCTGCAGCCAGTATGGAAAAGCGCACAAATGTCCAGGGGGACAAAATTAAGGATATTTGGAACCTGCGTAAAGACCACCTTAACATATGGAAGTGAAACCTGGTTAGTTACAAACAACATCACACAGAAACTACAGGTCTTCATCAACAAATGTCTAAGGATAATATGCAGAATATACTGGCCGAACATAATAAGTAACCAGGACCTATGGAAACTTGCCAAAACAGAACCAATTGGGCAAGAGATCAAAAGGAAGAAGTGGAAATGGATAGGGCACACGCTGAGAAAACCGCAAGATAGCATAGCAAGGGAAGCACTAGAATGGAACCCACAAGGAACCCGAAGACGAGGCCGCCCTAATAACACCTGGAGGCGAACGATTTCGGAAGAGCTAGTTTCAATTGAGAAAACATGGGAGGATGCAAAGATAACTGCTCCAAATAGAGTCAGGTGGAGATGCCTAGTAGATATCCTATGCTCCCAAGAGGAGTAATAAGGAAAAAAAAAAAAAAAAAAAAAAAAAATTGTTCTAACAAATATATGTACGAAGGCAAGTTCAAAAGATTAAAGGAATATTTTTAAACTTAACTTGATTTTTTTTCCCCCCATTTAAGTTTATTGTTTATGTATTCGTGTTTTTTGTTTTATCACTCAATTGAATAACTTCAAACGTTTCTAAGTATCAATTCTAATACATTTTGTAAAATATTTCTGGGAAATATTTCGATAAATCTATTTTATTCGAATTCATCAGATCAATTTAACTCAAAGAATATAAAATCAGGGGTAAGATCATATTTTATTTGAAATTAGCAAATCATTAAAAATTATCAGTTGCTACGTGGTTTAATACAGTTAAAATTTTTATTTAAGGGCTTTCAAAATTTTAATTCCATGGCAACGATTTATCATTTTAAATGGTGATTAAAAAACCCTTAGTCTTCTTTAGTTATTTTTAATTTTAAAATCCAGTTCATATATAGTTTCACTGTGTAACTAGTTATCAATTGACTAATAGGCAGTCCTGTATTTCCATGCCCCTATTATTTTTGACATTGTGATTTATCAAAAAACCGTATTAAGAAATACAGTTAATCAGGAATTGAATATTTAAATACCTCGATATGGGGAAGGGGTATTTGATCTAGAGTCACAGCACTGGAGCAATTGTAAACTATATAATTATAATTCTACATGCACTGGAGTCTATTTGACAACGGAGCGATTGTAAAACAGGTATAACTCCTCATCCCGAAAACTTTTAGAATTCAATGGTCCCGAATACTTTCCCAGAGTCTGTATTCTTCAATCAATAAAATATACAATAGTAATACATTTGCAATTCAACCATCGTATATTTTTATGCAACACAATTATATTTATTCCACATATAATAAAATATTTTAATTTTCCTAATCGATTATTGCTTTTTTGTTCCAATTTAATTCTTGAAATGAAACTTTATGACTTGGTTTAGCAACAGGGTTGCCACTCTAAGAACGGGGGAAAATTAATGAATACTTATATTGCAAGAAAAACAATTCTATTATTTTTAAAGCAATAGCAATGACCTAAAATGAAAAAAAAATATTTTATTAAATATATATATATATATATGTATGATGTATTTATTTTTACTGTAATTAAAAATAAATATATACATATATAATGTACTTATTAAGTATGTTTTCAGAATTTCTTAACCCCAAAATTCAAATAAAGTTTAAAATTCATTAGAAATTATATTATAATATGTGTATATTTTCTTTATAATTTTATTTCTGAAAATTCTTAGAAATTTATTTCAAATGTACATTAACCTATATATTTAATAATATTTTCCAATATATTATATATCTTAAGATATATTAATTTGGTTTTTAATGTTACAACACACAATAATTTAATTTGCTTGAATTTATTCCTTTTGGAATTAATAGAAAAAAGAGAAAGAAATTTTATAAAAATTTAATTTTTATTTTGGTATTTGTAAAAAAATTTAAGACTTTAATGAAAATCTTTAGTGGAAAATTGCGGTTTGGTTTAAAAGTTTATGAAAATTAAATGGAATGGGAAGAGGAATACAGCGTTTTCTGGGTTATTCAAAAACTAAAAGCGTCTTAGAGTGATTTTCAAAAAATTTATATAAGAAGTGAATGCTTCGAAATCGTCTTCCATAACATTTTTTTTTAAATGCCTGAGTCCCATCAACTCAAGAAATTAACCTTAGGTATTGTATCGTATTATCTAAGGGTATAATAAGCCCATGACAGGACTTATTAGTTTATCTATAAGCTTTTAAAGTCTTTTTGAATTTATATCAAAATTTTGATATGAATTGTATATTATTTTATACATCAGTAAATCTCCTATGACTCTTATCATTTACTTATGTAAAGTCGCCTACCGCTTACAATGAGTGAATCTGCCTTTCCTTTTCAGGTGTGGCAGTTAGATTTATTTTATATTATGGTATAAACTATTACAATATCAATTATAAATTATATTTCTTTATTAAATATGATCTGACCATCAGGATTTGAATCCGAAACTTTTCATTTGAATAGCCGCCACCCTAACCACTGAGCTATCAGTCAGATGACTCTCATCACCCTGAGAATATCTTATTGATTCTAAATTCAAATCCTAAAATGAACACAGTTCCAATGGCCATGGATAACCTCTTCACAAATACTTGAACCTTTCAAAAAACATTGCAATTAGATATCAGAGCTTCTGTTGGGCACAACCAAGTATTTTTTGGGTTATCACACTTTTTATCATCCGTTATTTCATTCTATTTGTTTAATTTTAGATTATCTTTTCAATGTTTGTTGGTTCCTTTAACCCATTTAACTCATTTTTTGGGACAAAATATCTATAATAATCAACACAGATATAGTTTTGCATTTTCCTTCTATACATTTCAAACTTTTATTTTATAATTTTGAAAATATTTTTTTTCTTTATCTCATTTTGAAATGAAAAACTGTTTAAGTGAAAATTTTCACATTTCAATACTTTATCTTTTATTTTATAAATAAAAGATTTTCAACAATAAAAAGATATTTTTTGGATTTCAACAGAATAAAAGAAAAACTTTAAAGGGTATTTTGATTGTATATTTACCAAATTTGACCATTAAATGAGTTTTAAGAGTTCATCGTGTTGAAAAAAAAGTTGAAAGAAAATGAATAATATTAAAACAAAAAAAAAAAAAAAATAAAAAATATCTTAAAGATTTAAGAAAACAATTGTATTTTATATTCATTTTGAATTGAATAGAAAATAAATTTGATAATCATATACTATGTAACTTTTAAAGAAGTTAAATAATAAAATAAGAAAAATAAGATAAATAACCGATTTTCCAATTTTAGTATTTCAATATGATATCATGCCTTTTTCTAAGAAAATTTTACTCTTATTTCTAAATTATATTCAATAGATTTTGTTGTTTTTGGATAAATTAAGAACTTTGTATGTATAAATTGATGCGTTCTTTATAAATTCGATTTTCGAACAGCTATCTAATCATTATTTTATTCATTTGAAAGTTAGTATTTGAATATTGAATGTGTCTTTACAGTGAAATCTGATATTACAAACGTTTGATGATCAAATGAAATATATTTCATAAAGATAAATTTCGAAAAAAATCTTTTAATATAGTTCCAAGGTATTTAGTTCATTGATTATAATAATTGTTATAATTAGATCACAAAAGAAGATAAAACCCCTGAGAAGAATCAGAAATGAAACTAATGGTAAAATAGTATTCGAATTTTATAACAGTTAATCCTCAAAAGTTTTTGTCAGACAATTGCTTAGGATTGTAAACCATCAATTCATTTGGACTGAGATTAGAACTCTCAGTTAGATGGATTAATAAAATTGGGTCTGGAGCCGATTTGCATTAGCCACTTTTCAGATAATAAAGTTTTTTCGCTTAAACAGTGATATTTAATTGGGCCTATAATTACAGCCATGATCGATTGAAGTTAAAAACTGATTAATCGAGAAAATAAGATTTATAAAGAAGATTTTTGAAGCTCGATACGGTCTAATTAAATGACACACACTCAAAATTTTTTGAAGAACCCCATATTATTATTTGAAGGACCCCATAGTAAAATTAACTAAATATTCGACTTTTAATTGTTGTAACTTATAATATTACATAATCAAATGGCTGCTGTATTTTTATCTTTTTATAGAGATTCTACTGTATTAAAATTATATCAAACATATATTGTATAATGAATATGTAATAAATGAAGTTCCAAACTTAAGATACTTGTAGTAAAAAAACTAAATTGTCTTACACATTATCACAAAAAAAACTGGAAATATATACAAGAAATGTAATAATATACGAGTATATAATATATAAAAATAATTCCAATGATTGATGTACAGAATTTTATTTACATAAAATTTTCCAAAAAAATTGTGATTCGCATACACAAAATTTAAGGAAAAATTTATTCAATGACGACAAAAAAAAAGAAAATTTAAGAAAAACAAAAAATAAAAATACAAAAAAACAAAACTCAACCTAAACTTTATTGTTCTATTTACGTGTTTTTTGTTTCATTCTTCTTTCTTTTGCGTCTCTCATTTTTCTCTTTTGTTCCTTTTTTTATGTTTTTTTCGTTTTTTTTTGGGAAAATCTTTTTTTAAAATTATTTATGCACTTACATATCTTAAGATATATTTCTTTAACATTTTTTCTTTGATTCGTTTGTTTCTTTTTTTTATATTCTTTAACATTTTTTTTGGGAAAACTTTATTTTTTTACATGTCTTTTGGTTTTTCAATTTATATCCATTTTACCATGCATGTATACTTGTTTTTATTTTGTTGTTGTTGTTTTTATTTTCTTATTTCTTTTTAATATTTATTTCCAAATCCTTTGGATTGTTATTTTCTAAGATACATGTATCTGAAGTTTAAATTTAAATAAAATTAAAATTATTTTGTATTTAGTATTTATGGGCTTTTAAAGTTCGTCGGTCTACATTTTTGTCTTAAAATTAAAGCGATTCCTTAAACGTTATTGTAATACCAAAGCATTGCTTATGTAGAGATGAAGAGGTGAAGCGGGTCATGGATTATATATTAGTATTAATATTTAGATCATAAATATCAAAAGAGGTACTATTGTTATTCTTATGAAGTAATAGATCCTATTCCGGGAAGCTGATCAAATGATCGTGTAAAGGACTAGCTTCGGACTTCTTCTTTATTTGTAACAACTTCTGTTTGGGTTTAAAATATCGTTGGGGGATGTTCGAATTTCCAACAGTTTTTAATCAGATCACCGCCTGCTTTCTGAATAATTGTATTAATCATTTAAATTATTTTATCTTATAGCACTTCAATAACTTCTAATAAAGGATGCGTCCTAATACCTCATACTTGCATTGTACACTTTTAGTAACCAAAGTTCCCATTTTTCCTAGGATTTTTAAATTCCTGGAACTTTTTTTGAAAAAAAGTCCTTACGAAAATTTTGTATTAGTTCAAATCCTAAATTATATATTGAACTTTTTTAGAAGACCTTTTCAATAAATACCTATTAGTACAACTGAAATATTAAAAAAAACCGTTTTAAAATTTTTTAAAGTATCTTTAATACTCTAGTACTTAAGATTTTCAAATAAATGTTTTGACATTCAAGGTAGTCTGAAATTATTAAAGCGAATAAAAAAGTAGAGATTTTACAAGTCAATCAAATTATATTTGAAATAAGAATACACTGCAGATTAAATTTTTCATAAGAACGCCTAATTTTTATGAAAAATTTCCACCAAATAACATTTTTAATTTTTTAGAATTCAAAGGGTAAAACGAATTGTAAAGCATAAAATAAAAATTTACAGTTAAAAATTTAATAAATTTTCCCTTGAAAGTGTTACTTTTTGTATTCAAAAAGGAAAGGTTAAAAATAAAAAAATAAAAAGCATAAAAAACAAGAACAAAAAAAAATGTAATAAAAAACATTTAGAAAAGGATTGAAAATCATCAATAGATCATTTATTCATAAATATACATCATATCTATCAAAATATATATTTTTTTGTTTTTCTTTTGAATTTTCATTTCATGTAGAAAAACTTTAGGTTTTTTTTTTTTTAAAAAAAAAAAAAAATAAAATTTAAAATTTAAGAAAATTGATTTATTTTCTCACACTTTTCGTATTCCCGTTAGATTCTGTAAAAAAAAAAATTCTAAATTTTTTTTTTTTTTTTAAACTTCTTTTTTATTTTAAATTTTCCAAAAAATGTTTTCATTTTGGATTTAAGAATTTCACAAAAAAAAATCTGTGAATAAATTTTCTTTGAATATTAATTTTAATGTGTTTGTTATGTATCCTTTTTTTCTTTGAAAGAAAGGTCCTTTAGTCCTTGCTAATCATTATATAAAAGGTAAAAAAAAAGAGAATAAAATTTATGTGAAGATTAAACAATATCTTTTATACTCGTATATTATTAAAAAGGGGTTATCCAATATGTAAACTTGTTTTTAATGATATATTATGTGTGTATGGGGGTATTTACTAATAATATTTAAAATATTTTAATTGTTATTTTAGGTTTTGGAACCGATTTAGAATTTCAACTCATAGGAACCTCAACTCAAATATTCAAATAACATTTGCCATAGGAGTACTTAAGTACTAATATACATTAAAAATTTTGTCTAAACTTTCCTATTTGTTATAAACTAATTTTGTGGTGGGGATTTTCGATAAATACCGAGAGATATTTAATTAAACTTTTATATAGTGTAATATTTACTAACACATACAAACAAAATTTTTTAAATAATAATTCTAAATTTTCATTGTTTATTTGTTTCATTAAATAATTAACTAGCTAAGACATAAACCTTTTCTACTTTTGTTAAATATTGAACTAGAGTGAATTTCACACGACAAGTGGTGGAGACTTTTCGACGTACCGAGAGATATTTAATAAAACTTTTACATAATCTCTATTTACTAAAACATACAAATCGTCTTTTTTTTTATATAATAATTTACAAATTTGAGTTGTTTATTGTTCCATTAAATATTAATTAAATATATTATATATTAACTAGCTAAGACGTGAACCTTCTCTACTTTTATTAAATATTCAACGGGAGAGGCTTCACACTTCAATTGACAAGGGATGGAGATTTTTCGACGTACCGACAGATATTTAATAAAACTTTTACATAATCACTATTTACTAATACATACAAACAAAATTTTTTAAATAATGATTCTAAATTTTCATTGTTTAATTGTTTCATTAAATAATTAACTAGCTAAGACGTAAACCTTTTTTACTCTAATTAAATACTCAACTGGAGAGAGATTTACACATACATTGATAAGTGAATATTGTGTTGAATACTTGTGAATGAATGAAATAGTCGGCTGCATACGATGTTTTTGGCAATGGTCCGGCTTGGTTATGTGGCTAATTTAAATTAAAACAACCGGCTGTGTGAGATTTATATGTATGACTTAAATTATGTTGGGATTTCTTGAATTTTTTTCATGTTCACAGTCGAATTCATATAAACTTGACTTCAAATTCGATTTTAAAATCCGTCCTTATTTAGAATCATGCATTTGCGAATATTCCTTATTTTTAAGAGTGTTTTAGAAGTAATTATAGTTAAATTAAAATATTTTAATATTTGAATTATTAGGTGTTCGTATATTATTAGTTTTTAGACTATTTAATTTTTGGTTTATGAAATGTTTCGATTCTGTGATTTTGTACTTATTTTTGTTTAGCTTCCTTTTTAAATTTTAGACCTGGGAAAATCCTTTTGTATTTTTGAATTTTCAAGGCTTTTTGCCTAAATCTATATTAAAATAATTGCTCTTAAATCTAAATATATTAAAATTATATGCAATGCATACGCTTCTAAGAGCTTAACTGCAGATTTTTTTAATTAAAATACAAATTTTTAATCATCAAAATGAGCAAATAAATGTACACATATACCAGTATATTATATAAATATATTATATTAAAAATCCCTTATTAAATCCATTTAAATCTTCAATATATTAAGTATAAAGAAGGTCGGTCGGCTTATTAAAATACCCTACTTAAATTAACAACAATATTATTATTTTACATTCCTAAATATCTTTATATACCTACATATTATTATATATTCATTTCTTTAATATTAAGGACTAATCTTTTGAAGGCTATCGAATTTTCGGTCATTTAATGTTTTAATTTTAAATTTTGTTTGTTTGTTCAATTTAAATTCTTTTATACTGAGATAAAACTTTTCAATAAAATTGATTGACATTAAAATTATTTTCAATAAGTATAATATGTATATTTAAAATGGCCTTCAATGGATATAAATTGTATAATATTACAAAAGATTTTCTTTCTTAAGTCTTTTTTTGGTAAGAATATCTCTAGTGTAAATATTTGCAATGGTATTAATATTCTAATAAAATATATCTCTTTGTTGTATTAATATTATAATTAAAAAAATTATATAAAACATGCCACTGCATAATTATAATGGAAATTAAAATATGGTTTTTGAGTTTAATTAATCTATTAATTCAAAAAAAAATATAATTTAATAAAATAAAGTTATTAAATTTCTTTTAAAAGTTTAGAATTAATTTTATCTTGAATCTTGAATTTTTGGATGATTTTGGGAAATTTGAAGAGGATTTTGAATTAGTTTTTCTTTATGTAAAGGACATATCTTTATCTGATTGAATGCTTTGATCCTTAAAATAAATTCTGATTAAATGCATGGGTATCTTATTTCAAAAGACCTCAGATTAACAGTTGAAGTACTTTTAAAAAATATTAAGTTCAATGTAAACTTTCAAAATTAATAAGTATTACATACCCTACCAAAGCATTTGTATTTACTATATATACCCTAACTGTATGAACTACATATACGCTATTATATCCTACCAATAGTTTAGTATTGGTATAGGGAGTAACATAATTTTTATTTCAAAGGTGGAATAACTTTATGTGATCATTTAATGCGTTATTTGAAATAATTTTTACTTTAAGTGAAACATTTTTTACTTACTTCATATTAATTTCAATTGAAGGTAGAATAACTTTATGTGAACATTTATTGCGTTATTCAAAGTCATTTTTACTTTAAGTGAAACATTTTTTACTAACTTCATATTTATTTCAATTGAAGATATTATAAGCTATAACTTTAAGTGAACATTTATTGTGTTATTCAAAGCCATTTTTACTTTAAGTGAAACATTTTTTACTTCAAATTAAGATATATTTTTGATTTAAATAAATACTATTTAATTACAGTAAGTAAGTAATATAATATTATATACATTGCACTAACAGTTTGATTAAGAAACCAATTTAAAAAATGCTTTCACTTTAAATTAAAAAATCTTCACTTAAAAGGAAAATGTGTTTATTTAAAAAAAAAAATGTCTTGAATTAAAGAAGAAAAATACATTTTTAAGAAATGGTTACGAAAAGTTTATATAATTTTATATTTTTAATTAAATTAAACCTACAGATTTGTTACATGAATCAGTCGTTCACCGGAGCTCTAACTCCAATACTCGAAAAATGGTAAATGAATTATTCTCAACTGAAATAGCACCTCTCTATTGAATAAGGAGAAGTTCCTCAAAGTGCTGCACCAATCTAATGTAAATAACAAAACAAAACTATTAATGTAGTTAATGTAATGTGCATCCAGCCAAATATGCTTACCTCTACCACTGAACCCTAAGACCTATCACTGAAATCAGTATACATAAATAATATTAATCATTGGCTTAAAAAAAATCATGCTAAATATTTTAAAAGTTCGAAGCAAATTAAATAAAGGAGATGATACATAATATAGGAGCAATTGTCCTGAATTGATCTGTGTAATTGATGCAGTGTATTCTATGATTATCCTGCACTTCAATGCAGAATAAACACTTTTATCTTTTGTTTATCAACATTTTACAATGAAAATATTGCAATATTTATTTTTACTATAAAACCAATTTAATACCAAACTATAAAAATTAAAAATTTTTATTTTTATCTCATTTGTTGGTGTTTGTTTTTTGAAATTTTCCATTAACCAGGAACTGCACATAAAATGATGAAGCAGCTGAATTTACATATTATATTATACATGTTTGCATAAATGATTTTCTTTTTCACCTGTAATTCGTTTTTCCTTGTTTTTTTGAGTAAATGCTGTCATTGATAGTATATAACAGTAACATAATATATATGTTTGAAAGATAACTGTATATGATAAGGAAAATTGTAGAAAAAAAAAAAATAGGAAAAATTAAAATGAAAAGTATACAAGTGAAAGAAGATAACTAGCATATGTTTAAAAGATTTATTACTTTTAATGTAATTCTGAACCATGAAAATAAAAATATGGTCAAGAAGATAAATAAATATGTAATATTATCTAAATTTTAGATTTTTTTTTTTGATTTTCCTTTTTTTTTTGAGGAAAATATATTTTCTAAAATTTTATACAGAATTTATTATAGTCGTTTTATTTTAAATTCAATTTAAAAAAAAAACCATTAAACAAAACTTATCCATTAATTATTTTGTATATAAAATCTTAGGAAAAGTTTTTTTTGAGAAAATTGCATTTTCCTAAAATGTATCTTATATGTAAGGCAATGTAATATAATATAAGAATGCACAACTTGAAGGGTAAATAAGAAAATTTAACTAAATAATATATTGTTTTGTGAAATAAATAAATTAATAAAATATTTATTTACATTCAAGACTAAGTTTATTCTTAACTTATACAAAGAAATTTTAGAAACCATAAGAGAAGGAAGTGATACTATATGTGTTTAAATATTATACACTAATTTTAAGATGCAAAATATCACTGATAAATGTATTGTGGAATGTATCTTATACAATGTATCTTATATCGGATTACAGATGAAATGTATCTTATATAGAAAAGTAGGAAGTAGAAGAAGGATATAGAGAAGTTGGACCATTTATCGTATGTTTGATAAGGTATGTACATTCTATGAAGATAAATAAAAACTATCGAAATATATGTATGTATATTCTATAAGAAAAACCGAGTAATCTAATTTATTTTAGTTCTAACAGGTTTTTGTACTCATTTTACATAATAAATAATATGGTTTAAGATAAGTAAGAAGATATAGTTAAGATAAATAAAGAAACAGGACGGGGATCAATGCTAACTTAAAAAATTACCTAAATCAACGAATTCGAATCAAGTTAATAAATTAGAATTTATTATTTAAAATTTATATACTAAAAATTTAAGTAGATAGGTTTCAATAATTCCAATTTAAAGTAAAATTAATTATTTTTTAAAAATATATTAATTACATTTTTTTGTATTTAAAAATTTTAATTCATTCTTATAATTCACACAATATTTTCATTACTTTATATAAGAATTAATCAAAGTTTAAATTAGGAGTTCGTTTATATGAAATACAGCACATCAGAATATTTTTTAAAAATATATTATCAAGGTCTGTTTTGTAATTAAAAATTCTAATTCATTCTTATAACTCACATATAATATTTTCAAATTTTGCCCCTATAAAAACTAATCAAAGTTTGAATTAGGAGTTAGTTTATATGAAATGCAGCACATTAGATTATTTTTAAAAAGGTATATTATTAAGGTTTTTTTGTAACTCAAAATTTTAATTCATTCTTTTAACTCACATATAATATTTTCCAAATTTACACTATATAAGAATTAATTAAAGTGAAAACTAGGAGTTCGTTTATATGAAATAAAATATATTATTAAGAATATATATTATTAAGGTCTTTATTGTATTCAAAATTTTAATTCATTCTTTTAACTCACATATAATATTTTCCAAATTTAAACTATATAAGAATTAATTAAAGTGTAAATTAGGAGTTTGTTTATATGAAGAGCAGCACATCAGACCCAGTTAAATGTCCAATAGTGTTAATGAACTAATTATAAAAAATTAATTACTTTGAAAAATAAGCTGTACTTTTTAGTTCAATACTTTCAGAGAGTAAAGTATGTTCAAAAAATTTTAATAAAATTTAATAATCAATATTTTACAAAACTAATAATATTTAGTTTTTAATTCTGAAATAAAACAAACTTTAAACTTAATTTAATTGATTATTTAAGATTTTGTAATAACTTGTTGTTCTGTAATACTTCCTATCTATCGTACTCTCATTACTACAAACAAAACAAGCCATTCATTCTTTTTTAACAGAAATTGAAAAGTATTTTTAAAAAAAACTTTTCCTTAAAATATTTATAAATAAATATAAAAATTTAAAGCTAAAAAACCGATTTAAGTTAAAACCAAATAAAAATAATCAAAAACAAAAACAAAACGAAGAAAGTTATAATAATTTTAGAACATGCGATCTTAAGATAGTTAATTAGATTAATTTTACTTTCTTTTTGACTCTTTCTATACCTTGTTCTTTCCCGTTCTTTTAAAAGAGAGAGCAAAATCTTTTAATACTTTTGTTTCTTTTAGCATCTTTTCAAAAAAAAAACAACACATAAATTTTTAGAAAAAGTTAAAGTTTCAAATACTAACAATTTTTTTACAGCCTGTTGTTTCTAATCCATTACAAATAAAAAAAAAATTCATGCAATTATTCTTTCATTGGCCTACAAAAAAAAAGCAATTTCTTTTGAGAAATAAAAATAAAAAATAAAAATAATAATAAAATGTTAAGAAATAAAGCATTAAGAAAAATTTCTTATAGCTTTTTAGCTCTATTTTTTTGTTTTTTTTTTTTTTTTGGTATCATAAATGAAGAATTTATTTAATTTTCTTTAGTTATAATGAAAATTAGAGCTCTTATTGCTTTTTGTCATTCTGTCTGTTATTTAATTAATCAATTTTTTATTTAGTTTTAAAACTGACTTTTAAAGCTTTTAGTGCTTTTAATACTAGATCATTAGCTCCCATTGGTAATATATTGTTTGATATTCAAATAAAACATTTGGGAAATTAAACTTATTCTAAATTGCATATTGTCAGGCGGGAATTTTCCCAAAGGTCCTTAGATTTGTTTTCTTGAAAGCTATTTTGAAAAAAATTCGTTAAATTTGCAAATAAAAATAATAAAGAAATAATGATTTCTGCAAAAAACATATTTATAAATAAATTTATTAAGAATTGCATACTTTTAGGCGAAAATTTTCCAAAGTATCTTTAGAACTGTAATACATTTTAATTTTTCATTTATTAACAGTTTAAAGCACATATAAATGGTTTAATAAATATAAATATTGATTAGAAAAGTATAACTAATATTATACATTATGTATTTTAAATTAATTTTAATTTAAAAACTAGTTACTGTTATTACAACTGCGATTAATAAACCTGCCATTTATTTTTATTAAACTTTTAACAAACAAAAAAACAAAAATTTGAACTTTATTTTTTTGTTTTTAGTTTGTTTGTTTGGTTTTATAAAACATTAAATGTAAACATTTAACCTTAACTTTCATATATATTATATATATATAGATATAGATATAAATATATATAGTCCAAACTATAAATAGCTTCCACTTTCAATTTGGTATTTTAACTTTCTGTATATCCAACATTATCTACTTGAATTTTTAACTTATACATTATATTACATATATATTTCTAACTACTATTGATACAAAATAAAAATTTTATGTTTTTTTTTTTTTGTATAAGTAAACAAATGTTAAAAAATTATAAAGAAAATTACATTTTCAAACAGGATAAGTCACTTAGATAATCATTCAAGTAAAATTCCTTATTTATTTTTTTTGTTCTTTTTTCAAAAAAAAAAGAAAAACAAAACAAAATATTTTGTGTTTTTTTTCTATTTTATGTTTTCTTTTTCTTTTTAATTCTGTTTAACTTATCTCACCTTTTCTTCATTTTGAATATTTCATTTTATATACATATTGTAAGATATAACATAAGTATGTAACTATATTCTATGTTTATGCTTTCTTAGTTTTTCCAAAAAAAAAAAAAATTAAAAATTAAAAAAAAAATAAGTTGTAGGCAAAAAGAAAATCGTCCCCAATAAGAAGAACATTTGTATTCTAAAAATAACGGTACAATTTTTTTTAAGTATATTTATGTTATATACAGGTGATTCAGTGTAATGTTTTCTTTTTTGTTTACTAGGTGTATGTTTTGTTTCACTTTAAACTTTTTATGGGAAAATAAAAATCAAAAAAACAAACAAAATTATTAGAAAAATAGTACCGTTTTAAATCCCGTTAACCAACAAACGGTTATATAGTAAAAACAAAATAAACAAATTGCGCCATGTTTTGCTTTAAAATGATGGTTAAGTAAGCAGTGTACTGTTGTATATATTGCCGCTATTCAGAATATTTAATGTAGTTTAAAAATTTTTACAAATTATATCTCATACATACATACATATATTTATATACTCTTTTCACATCAATTTGACCCTTTTTCAAAAGAATTTGTGTTTTAAAAATAAATTTAATCGTTTTTTAAATAAAAATAGTCCTACATTTTTAAATTTAATTGGTCTTTTTTTAATTAGCCCCATTACTTGGGATCTAATAGTAGGATCAACATATTTGACAAAAGGTGATCACTGAATTTCACCTATATGCAGGAGCAAAAACTAAGAAAGTTCCGGTTTTAAGCCCGGCCTAGAAAATTTCCCCTTAAAACTTAGGTGTCAATTTTTTTCCCTTTCTTAGTTTCAATTACAAAATTTGGGACAAGGTTTTTCAAAAAATTTTAATTCAACTTCTGAGGCATAAGATATGACGAACGAAGAATTCGAAGCAAAACCGCAAGATATATTTAAAACAAAGACAAAATCCATTTGAAAATCTAAGATGAATTTAGGTTGAAAAAAGATCAATTTAATTTGAAAAAATACGAATTTAATTTGAAAAAGGATCAATTTAATTTGAAAAACGACAAAATTTATTTGTAAATAGATCAAATTCATTTGTAAATAGAATAGAAAAACGACCAAGTCCATGTGTAAAGAGTATCCATAATATGCATATGTATTTGTACTTAAGTAAATTTTGTATATTTTAATATACGGTATGTATGTATGTATTTTTCAAGAAAAAAATGTATAATAGACATTTTGGTGTGAAAACTGACATTACTGTTGCCATTTTTGATCGCTACTGGTTAAAATCAACATTTACCAGCACCTGTAAATATTTTGAATATTTTTTGTATTATTTTTTTTTATTTATTTTTTGTTTGTGCTTTTTTTTTCTTGGTTTTTATTTTGTTTTTCTTTGATTTTATGTTTTTTGGTGTGTTTTACAAAAGAGCAAAAAATAATTTTTGCTTTGAATTAATGTGAAATGATGGCGGTTTGATGGTTGATGGTGAATGAGTGGGTGGTTGTTGTACCAAATGTAGTGGTCGATAGCAACAGTAAATTGTGGTGAAAAAAAAAAAACAAAAGTAATAAAAAAGTAAAAAAATTTTTTTGAATTTTTGTATTTTGTAACATTTAACGGAGCGTGATACTATCTACGATAAATAATCATATAAACATTTATTTTAACTGTTATTTTTTTTTTTAAAGGTATTTTCCTTCTGTATACATTTTCTTCAACTGAAAATCGTTTCTTCACTTTAAAATGACTTAACTTAGTTTTAGTATTTCGTGTTTTATATTTTTTTTCAAATTTAATGTAATTTTCTAACGCTTGAAATATTTTTAAATAAATTTTTTATTAAAAAAAAAAAGAGGAGAAACTTATGAGATAAAATTTATTTTAAACAGCACTTGCACTAACCATTTACTATATTATATATTATATTATATATTATATAATACATAATATATTCTTGCAATTCATCAGTAGTGTAATAAATAAGAAAATTCTTTTTTTTTTTTTTTAAAAAAAAAATGAATAACCATGTCTTGACTTAACGAGGAATCATTAATAGTAAAAAAAAAAAAGTAATATGATAAAGGAAGGCTAAGATGCAAAGCTGTTTTTCATTGCTTGTAAAAAAAAAAGTGTTGAATGAATTTAAGAAAATGGTAAAATAAAAAATAAAAATTGAAAAGTTTCGTAATAAATTTACGTAAAATTGCATTAAGAATGTTGAAAACTTGGATTTTTATATATAAAAGTTTATTGAGTTTCTTGTGTAATATAACGCATATAAAACGACTTTTTTTTCTTACTAAGGGTTGAATAATTTTTCTTAGTCAATGGAAATTTGTAATATAAGAAAACTTTTCTATTAGTTTCTGAAAAAAATATAATTTAAAGAAGGACACGTATTCAAACGATGAATTTAAAATGGCAAAATTTTAAAGTTGTAAAAATCATATTAAGAACTTGTGAGACCACAAGATTAACAGTCTGGTATTGCACAAAATTTGCAAAAAAAAAAATGATGAAAATTGTATAAATATTAAAGTACCTAAAATAACAGACACGTTCGGATCCTTTTTGAGTAATTTTTGTAAAAATTCTTACTTTCGTCATTCTGATAGTTGGTTTGCCCTTTTCCATGCTTACCCCTTTTGATCTGTATCTTATTTAAAAAAAGTTTTATAACTTTGGAGATCAATTAAAGAAAATATAACGCTAAGTAGTTAAAACATAATAAAACCATAAAATTGCTGAGAACCCATTTTTTTTTGTATTGGAACCATTACATGGAATTGCGGCTCTCTAAAATCTAATAAAAAGTTTATATTAAAATTAATATTAATCGATCCTTAATATATTTTAAACAGGATATGATATTTTTATTAGTTTATAACTTAGATTATAAATTCGAACCTGGAACTAGTATTTCGAAATTTACCATTATTATAATATGAGAATGATAAATTTTTTAATAGTTGTACATTTTAATAGTCCTTAAATGTACTTAAGTCCAAAATTTTGTAAGGAGAAAGATCTTTAAAAATGAATATCAGTTATAAAATCGATAAAGAGTCTTTGAATTACTCCATAGATTTTTCCAAGATTATTTTAAGTCTATGCTTTTACTTTCTTTGAAGGAATTTAATATTATAAACCCAATTAGGCTGATCCTAACTATTGAATTTTAAGTAAGAATTTCAGATATCGCGTATTCCGAATTCTGTTTCTGAATCTATCGGGTAAAAATTAATATTTACTTTTCCATTAATATTTACTTTGAATCGACTGATTTCTTCCAAAAAAAATTAATTACAATAGATAATTTATTATGTAACCATAGTTACCCTAAACATCATTAGATACATTTAAAGTTACTAACTTTCTAACATCAAAATTCAATGTACATTATCAAAAATCTTCTTTAATTTCAATTCTATTTAATGTTTTACGTACATTGAAATGAAAGTATTTAAAAAAAAGTCGAAGACTACAAAAGTAAATAAATTTATATTTGATGTAAAAAAAAAATGTGTAATGTTTCGCATTAAATTTCCACCCAAAAGTTGAAAAAAATAAAAATACCCCCATCAAGGGGATGGAAATATAAGAAGGAGACAAAAAATAAACAAAAAAAATGAAAAAAAATAAAAAAATGTGGTTAAAAATTATTTCAGCTACTACTATATACTACTAGGTACAGTCTTTTGATCTTATTCTTTGTGAAGTGGATACATAAGGTTTACAAAAAAATTTAATTTTACATCTTGTATATACTATATATATATACATATATATTCATATAAAGAATTAAATACAAAAGTAGCCTATTCGGTAAAAACAAATTACGCTTCTTTTCAATTCATTTTCTCTGTACTCTTCCTTCAATTCGGTATTTGTTTTTTCTACATTTTGTTTCTATTTTGTTGTCTGATGTTTACATAATTAAAGAAAATGGTGTTTTACATTTAACTGTACACTTATGTATACATAAATGAACATATATTTTGTTTTTTCATTTATTTTTCATTTGGTTTTTCATTCTTCAATTTTCAAAAAATTTTGTTTATTCTTTGGTAATTTTAGACATGGTTTTTTTTTTTATTCAAACTCAGACATATATTTGTATATTATATAATATATACATATATATTTAATACAAATATATATATATATATATATATACAAATAAAACATTGGTTTTTTTGAGAAAATGTTTGTATGTAAATGCTTCTTTTAGTTGAAATACATCAGAGAATAAAAATTAGTAGAACTTTCGCTTTTTTTAAAAAATACAAAGAGAAAAAAAAATTGCATATTATTGGGCTTAACATTAACTCGAATTAATTTAATTTTTGCTGTTAAGGCAACAAAAAAATAAGTTAACATTTTTGTTTAATGTTAAAATAAGTTGTATTTAACTTTGAAATAACATTTAGATTTGAAAAAAAAAAATAATGAATATATAAAAGTTAGAATAAAATTTTATTTATAAGTATATGCTCAATTCTCCTAAAAGTATGCAAAAGTACAGTGCAAAATAAAATTATTCGATTTGTGTTTTCTATTGAATCTTGATTAAAGTTTAAGGAAATTTTTAATTATTTTAATGAATATAGAAAAACATATTAAATGCTGTTTCAAATTTAAAATTATAATATCAATTTAACTGGAGTTAGAATTCAAAGAGAGCTAATTTTTATTAATTTGTTTATTCAGTTAAAACTATAGTCCTATATTAAATTTGAAAATAGGGCCTCATTGCACGAACTAATCAAATAATTTTTTTATCAGTTAATTGTAAAATATTGTTTTGGTACAACATCAACTTATCAAAATAATGATTATTTGATAATTTGATTAGTGATAAGTTGTTAGTTAAACAGGGTCCATAGGAAGATTATACTTTTGATTGATACTGTACATGCTTTTTACTTAACACAAATAAATGTTTATGCGAATACATATAGGTAGGTATATACAATATTATATTCTTACAAGTCTATCAAATAAAATTTGAATTTGAGTAATATAATAAAAAAAATATAATTTATTTTAATTATACCAATCATTTACAAACAATTGTATTTAAGACAAAAAAAAAATACATTAGTAAGACATTTGAAATTAACTTTAAAACAAGTGTAATATAAAAGTCTAACACAAATGTAAGGGTGTTTATTAATTTTTAACTTTTTACTTTATAACATATTCTTAAATTTTTTTTTAGAATTTTTTTTTAAATTCTGTATGGGTTGTTAAATAAATTAATTGAAGGGAGATAAAATTCAGATAATGTGTGTAGGTTCAGGCTCCAGTTAAAATAATCCAAAAAACAAAGTTTGATATTTGTGAAAGAGTTTGAACTTGCAGAAAATTAGAATAATTAAAAAAAAAATTAAATAAAAATGTTAAATTTAAAAAAGTTTCAGAATAAAAGGTCAAAGTTTAAACAAATTTTATATTAAAACCAGATTTTGAATAAAATAAAAGCTTAGATCTGGTTTTTAAGAATGGAAATAGAAAAGATTAATTTATCATAGATCAACTAATTGGAAAGAACTAAAAATTAGTAAATTATATTAATAAGTAAATATAAAGCCAAAAGGTCCTTGCTAGATATTAACGTTAAAACTACGCAAATCACTAACTCGATCCAAACTTTTGGATTTAGATTCTTACGAACTGTTAAATTTCTTTTAATTTTTTATATTTAAAAGCCTCTTCAGCTCAAAAATATTGCTATTCCCAATGCTAATTTGACTAAAATTGTAAGTGGACTCCAGTGCACTTGTTTATTCCGTAACTCCATTTATCAGACTTTAGAAAAAAATTGTAGTTTAGTAATTCGATATTTTGATAATAAATTGTCATCACTCAAACTATATTGTAATCAGATTTTATCAAAAATTTTCCGAAACTGAATCTAGAATATCTTAAATTTTAATAGAATATAAATTTACCCATTAAGAGTAGATTAAATCTAAAATAATTCAAATAGTTACAATAATCTTATACAATAATTACTTTATATAATAAAATATAACACTTTTTAATATATTAAATACAAATATATAAAAAAATTCTCTGTAATTATTTACAAACATTTAAATTAAAAAGCCAAAAATTATTTAAATATATATTAAAAGTTAAAAAAAAATAATTAAAAAATTTGTTAGTTTACAAAAATAATTTAAATTATAATTAAAACTAATATTGAAAAAAATAAATAACACCAGTTACCACTACCACTACAAAATAATTAAAATACAAAGAAGAAAAGAAATAGAAAATATAGAAAAAGAAGTATAAAAAACAAATAAACTACATAATATATAATTAAAAATTAGAAAAAGATAGAAAATGAGAGAAAGAAAAAGAAAGAGAAAGAAAATTCAACCACATAAGCAAGAAAAATTTTTAAACCACAAAAAAAAAAAAAAAACGGAAATACGAAAAATCAATTTTTATAAACTCTTGCTTACTGCATGTGGCTTCATCTGAACCATCAGAACAATCTTTGCTTTGATCACACATCCATGCTAACGGTATACATTCACCGTTACCCGATTTACATGTAAATTCATCCGCTGAACATGCTTTTTTTCCTGCAATTAAAAAATTAAATTTAAAATTGAATATGGAAAATGTTTTTGGTTTCTTTTACAGAAAATATCCTTTAATCTTCTGGAAATTTAATAAAATCAGATCCTTTTTTTTTTTTGGGGTAATTGGATCTTCAGATATTTAAAAATAGTTTTGTTGGTTTTTATAAATTTAATTAAAAGAGCAATTCATTAATATTAGTTTTAACATTATTTTATTGTGGTAAACCAGATTTGAGATTCAAATTTAAATATGTTGAATAATTCTTAAGTAGTCCTTGGTTACCGTTGTCAAGTTAAATATTGTTGATTACTACTATGAATGAATGATTACTTGTGATAAAACTGCTATTGCAAATTACAACTGTTAAATCCTTATCAGTATTTATTGTAAAATTATGCAATGCATAAAGTAGCCAAAGCTTTCCCCAATATATTTGTTGGGTCACATAATAATTTAGAAATACATTAAGTAAAGTTTCTGTATCTTAAGATACTGTACCTCACGAGTTTAATAGCGAGTAGATTTTTGAACCACACTATATACTTGGGAATGTTCAATATCCATTGCAGTGATGCAATACTCCCAAGTCTAAAGCTCAAGACAAGTCGTTTCGAAAGATTAAATTACGCGGGTTTCGTACTAGATTATATGAGTTATTCATATGGAAGTACTCATTGATTACATTATTTTAAAGTAATTATCACTGAAACTCCATTTCTCAGACGCGGATTTTAAATTGGAATTAATTAATAAAAATTACATCGAAAATAGCTAGAAGCTTTTCTATTATACTGTATTCATAATAAATTCACAATAGTATAATCAATTCACAATAATAAAATAATATTTTGTCTTTTATTTTAAAATAATTAATTTTAATTCATTAATTATAAAAATAATTAGTATATAATTTTAAAAATAAAATAATTGGAGGAAAATTTTTTTAATAAATTAAAAATGATGTCAACTTATTATGGAATTAAAATGTTTTTAAGTAACTTTTTTATTCACAACTTAAGATGTTATTTCATCAAAAGACTCATTTAAAATTTCGTATATAAGTTAAAATAAAACTTAAATATATTAAATAGCAATCATTTTCTTTAAAAAACATATATAGAAAATTCTTAAAAACTTTTATTTTAATTTCTTCATAAAAACTAAAACAAAAAAAGTTTTTTCTTTGATAGAAATAAATTTTCATCACATTCTTAATTTTCCTTTCTACAATTATGTGAAAAATTCATCATTTTATAATAAGTTGCATGAACTTTTATAATAACTTTTTTTTTTTTAATTTTGTATCTATAGATACATATATAAAGCTATAAATCGTTTAAAAAAAAATTTCGCGAATTTTCCTTTATCTAAAATTTTTTTTTAATTTTTCAATAGAAATGATGCCTTAAAGCTTTAATTCAAAAATAATGAATACAAAAATTATAATGAATGAGTTTATATACATGTGTGTATGTATATTAAAAAAAAACTTATTTCTTATACTTTTTGCTCTGAAAAATTTTCATAACAAAACTTTGGAATCATGGAAACAGATAATAATTTTGTTCAAAGAACTTTTCATATATAGGAATGATTAATAAACGTATATTTTTAATAATTTCTTCATATTTAAAAGTATCTACTAAATGAATATATAAACTATTTCGCTTAAAGGTGTTTATATACAAAAATACATAAACAAAAGATTAAAAGAAATTTTTTTAAAGTTCAGTACTACTGCTAGTTTTTGTCAAAAAACAAACAAACAAAACTAAAGAATAGAGAGAAAATATTTGTCATAGTATTTAAGAAAAAAGTTGTTAAAAAACAGCATGGGTTTTTAAAAGAGCACGATTTTCAAAATTAAACAATTTTCCATAACAGGATATGTTTAATTAAAGTTTAGGTAAAGACTGTATTAAACAAAAATTTCTAGACTAGAATCTAACTTATGTTATATTTATTTAAAATTGTTAGATACCAAAAGGCAACAGTTATTTTTAAGTGCGTTATGATTGCTGACTGTTTTTTCTTAATTTAAAATTAGAAAAAACTATTTGCCAATTCGAACAAATTTTGACAGGTGTGAAAGTTCAGATGTTTAAAAATTGCAAATTTTCAATTTCTTAACCCCGTTCACCCCCTAAAAGAAGAGTCAAAATAGGTGTCCCTTAAAGTCTATATTGTTACTTTTAGGACTTAACTTATATTAAAATTCTTAATTAAACCGTTTGGAATATAAGGGTTTCAAAAATTTTGAAAAAATTGTCTTTCGCTCTGCGCTTAATAAAAGTATCGTATGAAAACTCTATGCATTTTCTTTACATTTAGTATTTATAAAATAAGACATCCTTTGACATTTCCAGGCTGAAAATATATATATGAGTATTGCAGGTATTTTGGCTTAAGTATTGTAGGTAGGGCTTTTTCGAACATTGCGAGATTGTAGCTCCGTATCCAATGCTGCTAAATAACAATATTATTTCATGAAATTTATTTTTCGTCAATTCGAACCGTAGTAAAAATTTAATTTCTTTATGTCAAACTGTCTTGGACTTTCGGAATACCACTAATGGACAGACGGACAGTTAAAAACCATATACATACATATTTTTTAAAAATTTTTGGAAAATGTGCTAAGAAATGTCTGTTTCTTTTGCAGTACGTATGTGTATGTACAGATTTTATATTCATATGCTCTGTTTACTTTTCTACTTTATATGAAACCTAAAGATTCCTACTTAAGAATTTTGTACTTTATATGTAAAGTTGAAAACTTTACTCAACACTTTTCAATTTTATAATGACAAAAAAAAAATTAGAATAGTATGCAATTTTGGCTAAGTTTTTTTTGAAATTATTTTTATTATAGCAGACTTATTATTAGTGTGTTCTTGAATGGTTAATATGAACGGAAATTTATTAGGTACAAGAGCTTGAAATTTTGAGGGTTTTTTGTATATTCTTAACCTAATTAAATCATGTGATTAACATAAAGAGTCCTATTATCAAAGTTTTTTTGTAAAATTTGTAACTGTTATTGAGTAATGACTATTGAGTAATAATTTTATTAACTTAATAATTTTATTAGCTTAACTCTTTTATTAAAATCAATTCAAAAGTACTTTTTGTAATTAGGATGTGGTAATTAATTATGCAATATTAATATTCAAATTGAAATTAAAGTGTTTTTGGTATCAAAAGGATTTTTGAAATATATTACAGAGTTTAACAGATTTCAATAATGCCTTTTTATTCAAGGTTTATATAAGAATCTTACCTTAGCACTAAATATATTATAAGAGCTATAGTATACTATGCTTGGAGACTCTTGGTCTCAATTTTGCCATTGAAGATGAGAATTTTGTATAAATGAAAAAGAAAGGAATAATTGGACATATTTCTGCATTTATGAACTTATTGAACAGTAGGTACGCAGACTGTATGTCGATAATAAAAGCAGAAATCTTATATACCTCAATTGTAAAAGCGCCTAAAATTTTTACTAAAATTAGTATCCATTTAATGGAAGCAAATAGATACACAATAGCACACAATAATGTGCTTAAAATATCGTATTTAGTATTGAGTATGGAAAGAATTACTTTAAGAGGAATGATTATAAGTGATTGAAGAAAGGGTATGGTTTTGGAGGAATTTCTTAATATTTCTAAATACTTGCTATAAAATTTTATCATATATTAAAAAAAAAAGTTCTTAAAAGTTATATGAAACCATAATTCAAAATTTTTAGCAAAGTAATAAAATAATTAGTATAAAAATTTAATTTTTTAAAACTTGTAATCGTTTAAATTGTATTTTGTTTTAAGTAATTAATTATATGTAATTTTTAAAAATTGTTTAAAATTAATTGAAATTAAAAAAGTTGGTACCTTTATGTTATAATTTAGTTTTTTAATAAAATATAAAAATTTGAATAATAAACGAAAAGTTTTATAAAAAATTATTAAATTTAAATTAAAAAAAATTGAAAAAGTTTAATTACTACTTTCAATTACTATAATTACTACATCATTAAATTTTGAGTTGTAGTATGCTGCATTGTAATCATTTGGTGGAATTCATGTTCAAATAAATAATGATAATGAAAACTTAATTTCCAATATAATCAATCAAACTATAATATTGAAGAAAACATTTAAAAGGTAAGGTGGGAGAAATTAAACATTATAACTTTTCCGCATTTTATATTTTGAATAAAAAAAAACTGAAATTAATTCAGTAAAAATACATTAAATCGTCATAAAACTTTAAAAAATTTAAAGTAGAGAAGTAAAAAGAAATGAAACAGCCACAGAAGTTATAAAACCAAAATTTATATAAAATTTTATATTTTTTAATAAGGCGTTTTTTATTTTTGAATATTTAATTTAACCCCTTCTAGAAATTGATTTATGCTCCAGTTACTTTTGTTTTTAAAATTTCCAATTTCTAAGAAGAATTCATAATACATAATCTGTTCATATTTATAACAGGGTGTTCCACTGATGATTGGTAAAAATACTCTTTTGAATGTAATATTTGTAGAAGAGTTCAAAGGCATCAAAATCTAAGTACATATATTATATAAGACAATTATATTACATTAGAGACAAGTGGTTCTAACTTTCTAAGCTAAAAAACTACTGCTTTTTGCACTAATTTATTAAATTTTACTCCCGATTACATTACAAGGACATCGTTTCTCATCCCACCTATTGTGGTTCACCCAGTGTTTACATAAAATAAAATTTATTTTTAAACACACTTTTAAAAATATTTTAACAATTATGATAATATTTTTTTATAATTTTATTTATCAAACTTCACCTAAATTTCAAGGTAATAATAACATCTAATCATAACAAAAATGTTACGCAGAATAATTTTAATTACATGCATACGTACCACATTTTATACGTAAGCACATTATTATGTCGATAAAAATATCGAAGCACAAATTTAACCTTCCTTGTTTTATTAAATTGTTTATGTATTAAACTGGAGCACAAATTTTTTTTATAAACATTAATTTTGCAAATAATTTTGTATTTAAATTTATTTAAATAATAAATAAGTATTGCTTTAATATAATTAAGATTTAAATGGCGTCGGTTTTTAAATTTTTTAAATTTAATTATTAATTTCAAATAAAAGGAAATACGGTGCATTAATTGATAAGTGCTTCAAATCAAGGAATTTTTCATTATGCAGCTCTTTAAAAAATTGAACGGATTAAGTATCAGATTTTTATACTAAAAGCTTTAACTAAAATATGTTGGGGACAGGAAGCAGGGGCAAGAAGGGACATCGTTTTCCAGTTCAATCAATTTTCTATTTTTTTTAATTTTCTGAGACTTAACATTTAAAATAGCTCTAAATTAGATGAAAGAGTAATATTAACTCAATTTCTTAAACATTTTTTTGAATTAACAATTTATTGCATAACTTTAGGATGAATTTTTTTCATGTCAATTATAATATTACAGATATTAACTCCTGTCTTCTGCTTTATTTATAAATACCGTACATTCGTGTATTTAGACAAAAATTTGTTTAAACTTTAAGTGGTAAAATTATTATAGGGCTATTATAGAATATGAAGGGCCTAAATCTTATATGACCAAAAAACACTTTTTAGATTTCTTTCACTGCAGTTCAGATTTTTCTTTTGTTTCTATTTTGTTTTATTTGCTGTAACTTAAAATTATAGGATTTCTCAGATTTTAATTCCGATTTTAATCCATTTGTTCAAAAATAACAAATCAGTTAAATATACAATTATATTTATTATTTTAATACCATATTAATGTTAATCATGCATAACTTAGTTAGTAAGTTTAAAGTTCCCCAAAATGCGATGTAATTATGATTTTAATTTTTCGATATTATTCTCCAAATCAAATTTTCTTACTTTCACAACTTAATTCATCTGAATGATCTCTGCAATCATATGCCCGATCACATACCCAATCTTTTGGTATACATTGTGAACCATCTTTACACATAATTTCATTTGGTTTTTGATTACATTGCATCACTTTAAAAATTTTTGTTTTTAGATTTTTAAATTGAAAATTTTTAATTATAATTTAATTAGAAAAAATATAAATATATTTAAAAAATAATATAAAAGTATAGAATTAATAAAAAATTGCTAAATATATACTTACTACAAAAAGCAGTATCTTCATCTGTACCATCCGCACAATCATTTTCACCATCACACCGCCATTTTAATGGAATACAATTACCATTCGCACATCTAAATTCATTTATATTACATGTTTTTTCTGTAATTATTTAAAAAAATAAAAATAAATATTAATTAAATTATATTTAATTATAATGTAAAATAGAGTTTAATTTAATTTAAAATTTAATTATTTTTAATATATTTGTATAATTTTCAAATGTTGTTTTTAATATTTATTTGTTTGCAAGAACACCCCAGGTACTTAAATTATTTTAAAATAAAACTATATTATATATTAAATATTTCATATTAAGTTTTCAAGAATGCAGTAGAGGCGTCCCTATTAAGTCCAAAATTAAGAGAAATGAAATATAGCAAAAAGGATTCATACATATACATAAAAGTGGCGGTTTTTGTTGCTAAATGATATCATAAAACCAAGGTTCAAAGTTCAAATATTTAAAGCCACGTAACATGGTGAGTGCTCCGTGGTTTATACGAAATTCGGGCTCTCATAAGAATCTGGAAATTCCTAATGTTAGTAATGAAATTAAAAAATATGCAATAAAATAAAGGACCTGCTTAAAAGGTCACATAAACATAGAAACATCAAAACTCCATTTATCTTCAAATGTTAATAGAGGGCTTAAATAGACTATAGGCGCGAAGCAGCGATAAAGTCAGATATCTTTAATGGAGGTTTGTAGTTTCAGTAGATAATAAGCAGTTTGCGCAAAATTAATGGTCTCAAAGACTAAAGTTTTAAAATTTTAAAACAGGCCGATCTTTCTTTAGTTTGTCAAACTCATACATAACTGTGATTGCTGTATGTTTCGGTGATTGCCCCCAAAACCCTCAAAATTCTGGAATCTAATCGACACAAGTTTTAAAAAAAATGGGAAGATGGAGCTTATTAGAATATTATAATATTTATTAATTTATTATATCAAAATCGATTTAGTTATTTTATTCAATATTTTCTTTATTTACCATTTTTTTTAAAAATTCAATATTTTGTACTAAAATTAATTAGCAACTCCTACAATACTAATATTAATTATAACAAGAATTTAATAAATTCTATACATAAAACAAAGAACAAACAAATTGCTTACTATTATAATATTTGAAATTGTTATATAATGAATTTTTAATAATCATAAAATTTGCATCCAATTACAATCTAATCCATTGTACTCTCTAATATATAAAACAAAGTATCTGATATTAATAATAAATTTACTAATCAAAAAAACTAATATTTTATTACAATTTTAGTCACATATTTAATATAAATTTTTGTATAGTTTGTTAATTTCATCTAATAACATATATTATGTAATATAATGTATGTATTATATAAACGCCTTCAGGAACAATAATATATATTCTAATCTAACTAATTAATAAAATTAATGCCTGAAGAGATACTGTTATTTTGTTACTTAAAATTCAGATAAGGACACTAAGGAACAAGAAAATAAATTAAAATTAAAATCTGGAAAATACAAATAACCCTTCAACCCAAATTTTTTTTAATCATTTATTAAACACATAATATGGTAAAGTATCTTGTTTTTTAATGTAAGAGTTTGAAGAATTTCTAGTATTCACTTATAGGTGCACGAGATAAAATGAAAGATTAAAGTCTCAGATAGTTTTTAATGAAAATCATTTCCTTATAGTACAAAACTTTTTATAACTCACAGATAAAACATGCAAAAAAAAAATGTATAAAGTATAATAAAAATAAACAATTGAAAATGATTTGAAATTCATTAAATTGCTTTTTAAACTTTTTTAGAACAGATTTTTAAGAAAATCCTTTTTGAATCTTAAGATACTTTTATAACTCACAGATAGGGTATTCAAAAGTTATTCCTTATCTAAAATAATAATATGTACAATTCCACAATTTTGGAAAATATTTTCCAAAATATTTTTTAAAATAATTATTATTTAAAAATTCCTTTTTTAAATCTCAAGATACTTTTATATCTCACAGATTGAATATGCAAAAAACATATATCAAATAATAAAAATATACAATTGAAAATAATCTGAAATTCATTAAATTGCTTTTTAAATTTTTTTAGACCAGATTTTTAAAAAAATACTTTTGGAATCTCAAGATACTTTTATAACTCACAGATAGAATATACAAAAGTTATTCCTTATATAATATTGTGATATGAACAATTGTAGAACTTTGGAAAATATTTTCTAAAATATCCTTTAGAAAATTATTTTTTAAAAATTCTATTTTTAAATCTTAAGATACTTTTATACCTCACAGATGAAAAAAACACTTAATTGTTCATATAAAATAATATTGAATATTTGAATAATAAATCTCAAGATATTCATTATAATTATATTTTTATTAATTAAATTTACACTTATTATTTATATAAAATACTAAATTAAAGATTAGTTTCCTTGTGAGATTTATCTGTGGCTTAATTTGGATAAGTTTAAACCACTTTGGACATTGTATATATTAGTATAAACCACTTATGTAATAATCTATGAATATATTTTTATTTCTATTGTTTCAAAGATCTAATTTATATATGTATACGTATGTATTTTGTATATTAATCTAAGAAATAAATAACTAAAGATTTCAATCAGGTATTAAATTGAAATGGAATTTTTTTTTTATTTATTTTAAAAAGATATAAATTAGATTCGTTTGCCAATATTAATCATTTAGATTAAATTGGATCATCATACATTTATATTATACATATATTGATTTTACATAAATATATTAATGTATATATCTATTTTTTTTTTTTTTATTTACAGAAACCACCAAATTAGATTTTTTTATTGAAAAGATTTAAAACTTAAGATACAAAAAAAAAAAAAACCGAAAAAAAAATGAAAGATAGGAAAACAAAGAAAAGTAAAAAAATTTTCGAAAATAGGTAAAAGTAATTCGAAGAAAAAAAGCTTATCGTTATTTAAATTGGGCACATAAGAATAGAAAGTTTTTTTTTTTTTTTTTCTTAATACCTAGCATTGTATCCATGCATAAACACACGTACATGTATTTATTTACTATGGTTACGTTGTATAATTTGTGTAAATCCCCTTGATCAGAGGCGTAAGAGATTAATTAAATATTATAGAAGTAGATTTCAGTTTTTCTAGGAAATTTTTAATAGTTGTTCAACAATTTTAACAATTAATACAAATATATTTTATAATTAGGTATTAAGATAATTTGTTATACGAAGCCATCTTGAGAGCAATAAAGTTGGAATTAGTGTTGAAGTTTTTCTGGAAAATTTTAAACTTTTAAAATTCAATTCAATCAATTTCGTTTGATTTCAGTTTTGATAAAAATATACCTCCTAACTATCTTAATTAAATTAAATTGATCCAATATATCAAGAGGGCTTTCCTGGGAAAATTTTAATCATATTTACAGCCATAGTTTTCATGGATCTAAGATTAACCTTTGGGAGATAATAATTAGACTTAGAATATTGTGAGAAAAATTTTGAATAGATTGATTATAGAAAAATAAGGCCAGAAGCACATTTAAAAAGTTTTTTGCAATTAATATTTCCTCAGTATCATATAACTGTTCATTTATATTGATAATAATAGTTAATGGGATAAGTGAGTGAATCTGCTTTTCCTTTACAGATATGACAGATAAATTTATTTTATATTATGGTATAAATTATGATATCAATTACGATTTCAATTATAAATTATTTTTTTTTAATTAGATGATCTGCCCAGGGTTTGCACCCGAGACTTTTCAATTGAAAACCCGTCACTCTAAGCACTGAATTATCGCTCAGATCTTTCCTGTATATTATAGAACTACATAAAGTTAAATCTAAAATAATCTTAATCTTAATATTGAGGACCTATATCCATATAATCTCGATAAATAGATTTGAAATAAAAAACTAAATTTATCCAGTTAATTCATAAATTTCTAGATTTAGGAATTGAAAAAACGTTTAAAGGTCCCTAAATCGAAAAAAGTTAGTACTAGGACTATAAATATCCTGTAATTAATTCAATTACCTTATTTCAAAAATAATCAATAACATTATCGAATTTAAAAAGTTACCCCTGATCACCACTTATTCACATCCATCGATTCAAAAAAAAATGAATAAAGAATACAGATTAACTATAAAAAGAATAAAAAACTCCTAGCAATTGCTATAAAAAATTTAATTGTAAGTGGGTAGATACTTATAAAAAAAAAAATTCCTGAAAAAAATTTTACAAAAATTTTAGCAATTAAATTTTGATATCAGTAAAATATTCTGCAAAAAAAAAAAAAAAGTTAATTTGGATTTTTGATAAAAAACGAAAACCATTGAAAAATTCACTAAATTTTCCACCAATTGTTAAAAGCAACAATACGATACAATTACAATACATTAAAAGTACACTAACAATACACTAAAAAACCCTACCCTGCATAGCAGACTACAAAAAATTAGAATGAAAAGAAAATCTTTCATTATTCCTAGTTGAATCAATAAGAGTTGAAATTTTTGGACCATATTTTAGTCCCGTTTGTATCTGGTTTAAATAAAAAAAACGAAAGAGAAACAGAGAATAGAGTTGACTATTTCAACTATAGGATACTCACACGAGCATAATATAAACCTTTGATAGAATTTTAAATATAGAATTTAATAGACTAAATTATGATTAAGTAGAAAAGGAATTATATTTTAGTTTAAGAAAATATAGGTTGTCAGGCAATTATTAGGATCACTTGCACTAGACCCAGAACCCATATGTTGTTTATATATATTGTTAAATTTCATGTACTTATAGCTTCATTAGATATCCACGTTAGCATGAGCATCTGCTAACAAAGAAGTTGTCAGATACCCGAATCACAGCATAGTGTCTAAATTTCCATAGCAAAGACAGCTCTTGTCTAAAAGTGATTTTGTGAATACTATAGAATTCTTACTTCTTCAATTTTTGAGTTACGATGCCTACAGTGGACAAATGAATGGAAGGACAAAAAGACGAACGGACCAGTAGACATTCGGAAAAACGTACATTCAAAGCTAGATCGACTTACACTTCAATTTTTTTCCCAACCATAGAATTGAGTCTACATCCACCCCACCTCCTTTAGAACGTTATAAACGTAATGACAAGTTTAGTATACCCTTCGAATTAAGTCCGTATGAGTTTAAAAAAAAAATTTTTATCTGTTAGATACCTTTTTTTTTGTATTTTTTGTAGTTTTTCCTTTTTTCTCCAGATTAATTCAAGTTTTGTGTATTAATTTCCGGTCTTAAATTTCCTTTTTTTTTATTGTAGTGTTTTTTATTTTTCTGATAATTCTATACAACTTTTTTTTATAGCCTCCTTTTTTCCCCCCATTTTTTTATGTGTTTTTTTTTTTATTTTTTTAAACTGTTTTTAATTTTTGGTTTTTGTTAATTTGTGTTGTGCTCAATTCTATCATCAAATTCATGGATGACCTCCCATCATACTCTAAATTTCCAGATTACAAAACCAAATATAGATACAAACTTTTGAGAAAAAAAAGTTACAACTGTTTAGAAAATAAAAACTTAGCCAGTTTACAAAATTGAAGAGCGTTTTTTTTTTGTTTTTCAATTCAAAATATTCAGAATTTTTGTTTACCATTGTTTTAAATTTAGGGTAACTAAAGTTAGTTTCAGTTTTTCCAGATTTTAATAATTATTATTATTAATTGGTTGTTTTTGAGTTTGACGACTTGTAGAATGGATGTGCAATAAATGTTAGATTTGTTTTAAACTTTTTATTTTATTATGTTAACGGAAGCATAACCTACATCTAATCTTAACAGATAAGTGAAGTAGTTAAAAGGATCACACAAATTTTGTTAAAGTTTATAATAAAATGATTAATGTCAAATAAGAAACATGGATTCCTTGGGCTAGTAGGACATTCCAGCTTTAAAGTAAAAACAATAAATCCGGAGTTTGTCCTATATTAAAGGGCCAATATTCTGAACGTGATGCCCATGCCTAAGGTGGCTGATTTATAAAAAAAAAAAAAATATAAGACTTGTCAACTCATCAAAAGCAACAAGTAACAACATTTGTAAGAGATAAAAAACTCACTGCAAGTAATAGAAGACAACTAGTTGGAAAACACCAGTTGTGGTTTCTGGCAAGCTTTAGTCAATGGAACAGAACCTGGAGCTACAAGCGGTGAGAGAAATAAAAAATAAAGCAAGCCGTGCAGTATATAAGCTGAAAGAATCACAAGTGTGACTCTTCAACTCTTAATTGAATTGTATTAATACTGTCAATCAAATATAATTCTTTTAAATTTTTAATTAAAAATTTTTTTATCCTTCCTACATTAATTCTATTTTTAATCAACTGAATACAAAATACTCAATTTAAAATAGAATTGTGGCCGTAGGCAAAATGCTCATTGAATATTAAATTGATGTAATTGTAATTGTGTTAAATAATTAACGTTTGATGTAAAATTCATCAAAAGATATAGAAAAATAACAACTTTGCTTCAAAATATAACTGTAAAAGCTGTGTGACTGTTATTGGTAAATCGTAATAAAATGCTTCCTATTCAGACGGCTACCTTGGAACTTAGAATTTGACATGTTAGAACTCTGAGTACCTATGTAACCCTTCCTTAATAAGGATATTACCTGCAACACTTCTTCTTCAGATTAAATTTTTAAATGTTTTAGCAAAAACTACAAGCCCGAATGCACTTACAAAAAGCAAATATCAAAAATTCAAATAAAATGTACCAATTACATTGATATTCAAAACTATCATTTATTTTGAAATAATATATTCGAATCTCGTTCCCCACATTTTTTTCTCATTCTATATTTTACTACAGTTTAATATTTTTTATTTTAGTATTCATTTTGTTAATTTTTTTCTACTTATTATCTTTAGATTTAAATTTTTTTTTTTGATTTCTCCAATAATAGATATATTTTTCCAATTTCGGATTTTATTTTTAGGTATCAATTTTTATTTTGTAAGGTATATCCAGCTCATTTATAATTTAGAAACAATATTATTGAAAGGATTTAAATGGAACGAATTAGTCTTATAATGTTGATGAAAGATTTTTTTTTGGTACGTCTATGGATATTTTAAATTGAGGCAAAACTCATTTGGAAAATGTTAATATTCCAAATCATCTATAGTAAATTTTTATATAAAAGGAATGTAAAAATTTTAGGAAAATTTCTAATAGCGACTTATATACCTTAAATACCTAGTTATATGGTATTTTGATTACATATTTTAAACATTTTAGTTATTCCTCTTTACATACTTTGAACTAAAGTTTACCATCATTTCTCATCCTAAAAACTTTTAAAGTGATGATTTCGAAGCATAAATACTTAGCATAAAACTTTCGGTCAGATGGTTACTTTAAAAAAGGACATAAGCAAATGGTTGGCTTTAGGAGTTTTAATCAATATATTCCTTTAATTAACACCTCCTTCTCCTGCATCCACAATTGGCACTGATATTTAAGCTTCCTTCCAGAATTTTTTACATTTTACCCCACTTTGTAAATTTTTTTGGACAATGTATTCTTTGAGTAGCTCCATCTTTTTGCGTCTTGAAAGGTCTTTGTACCTAACGAAGGAGCTCTGATTTGGCATATAATAATCATAATATACCAGTCTTAGTTAATGGATATTTTACCAATGTACCGCATTTGACTAAACAGTATCTGGTGACTGGTCCAAACACATTAAAAGAAATGACCAATTTGAAAAAAGGAAAATTAGAAATGTTTAAACCTGTGAAACCTTTTTTTGTATTTGGATTTATATTTTATTCTTCAACATAAAAATTTTTGAATTTCAAATTTAAGGACGAATTTAAAGATTTTTTTAAAACTTTTCTTTTTGTTTTGTGAATTTTTCAGATTCCCTTATTACAAGGTTGCTTGCCTGTCTCCCATTCCGAATAATTTTGTTATTTTTTGGGATATTCAAATTTATTTATAAAAAATATTCCAAAAAAAAAATAAACAAGGTAAAAAAGAGAGAGAGATAGAGAAAAAAACCTGAAGGAAGATAAAAAAAAGATACCATACTGTATGTTTAAAATTGGAAATAATTTAATTTAGGAAAAGTTGGGTAAAAAAGCTATGGTAGTTTTTTGTTAAATTTTTTATTTTTTTTTTTATTTTTTTTTGGAGTAAAAATATCTGATAATACCAATGATGATATTTGAAAATAGTGAAAGAGATAAAAAACAATGAATACAAATTCAAAAGAAAGAAAGAGACCAGAAGAATGAACGTTAAAAAATTTGGTCCAGGTGAAAAAAATAAAATATAAAAAAAATTTAACAAATGATGAATTAAATTTCAATGGAAAATTAAACATAAAAAAAAATAAACAAAATAATAAATAATTAGAATGTAAATTGTATTTAATTTAGAAAAATAAGTGATATATTGTATAATATATTATAATATATAACAGAATAATTTTTCAAACAGTTTTTAGTTTTTATTTTAAAAATATTAAGAAAAGTTTAATTTATTTATGAATTTTGATTTTAAAATAAAATTTCTATTTCTATTTAAAAAATTTATAAATTTTTAATATATTTTTATTCAAATTTTTTAAATAAAATGCATTTAGAATGTTAATCCCATTTTATATACATTATTTTTATAATAAAGAAAATTTTAAATAAATGTCATCCTAAAAGTATGCAATCAGAATATACCGATATTGTAAAAAAAATTCTATGCGTTTTTCGTAACTCTATTTTAATATGGAGTTAAAAATTGATTACTTAACTTTTGATTCATGTTCTAACATGTGCTTTAGATTTTCCTTAATGTTAAAAAAAAACTATGGGAATTTTTAATGCGGATTCATATAAATAAATTGTAATATGTAATTATTTAAGATCAGGAATTTTTCAATGTACACTCGTAAACTGTCATTGATGTGACACAAATTTCATTTACTGATTTGGTAACACTGCTATATATCAAATAATACATTTAAATTAACCCAAGTTAAATATAAAAAATAAATAAAAAAAAAACTAAGAACTAAACTTGTTCTATTTTAAATATCATTAATTTTAAGGATTTTATATAAAGACTCTTAAAATGACAAAATGATTAATGATATTGAATACCTTTTGAACTATTTTGAAAAAAAATATTTGTAAAGTCTGTAATGAATGATTTGATGATAGTCGTCCATTACCAATAATAATATAATAAGAATTGTATATATGTATATATTGTTATAAGGATTATTTAGTTTTGTTGTATTTTTCGAAAGTTTAATAAAATATTTTAAAATAAAATAAAATGGATTGAAGAACACAATAATTCACAATAATGAAATTCACAATAATTTGCTATTGAGTTTGTTGGTATGAAACCAAATTAAGAAAAAAGAGATCTTTGTGTTCCTCTTGTTTTTGAAATTGATAAATTTTTTATTTACAAAAGTTTAAAGTAATATAATCAGATGATAGTACATACATCTGATTATATTACTAAAGACCACATTAATTTAAAGTTTAAAATGAGCTGATCCATAATTGATTAAAAAATTACAATTTGTTTGCACTTGCAAGAAATTTCGTGGATTAAACCTAAGACTGTAAGGGTATAGATCAAACCTAAGGCTATGGGAGCGTAGATAAAATTGAATGATCCTCGGTATACTCAACTCATATTTAAGATCTAGAAGTTTTAACATAATGTATAACACAACAGAATCCTCCTTAGAATAAAATTAATTTCGAAAATATGCAAACATTTTAAAAACATCAAACATCAAACTTTTTATTCATAATATTTTTTGTTCGGATTTTTATTTTACTACATAAAACAGATACTTTTTTCAAAATGTTTTTAATTTAAATTAATTTTTAAGTAAAATTTAATTAAGTTTAATTATTTTCATAGCAATTGCATGTATCGTTTTTATAATTTCGAAAATAATACTCCATTGCATTAGTTACAAAAAAGTAGTAGAATATAATATTTCGAAACTAGCTGCAAGTTAATTTTGCAAAAGAATATATTGCAGCTAAAAAAACAGAAAATCATTAACTTAGAATCATATACAATAGGGAGAGAATTAGAATACTCTAAAGAATTTTGGTCTAGAAAATATAAATTTTTAAATATTTTTGTAAAATTAAATTTTAATTAAAAATATTTATTTATTTATATTTTGGCACACTACCCTACCACATACAATAAAATAAGTAAGTGGTTGAGCCTTTCCTTTTTAAATGAGACAAGTAGATATTTTATACTATGGTATCACATTATATTTTATATTAGATATAGTCTGATCGTGGTTTGAGCCCGAAAGTCTTCGATTGAAACAGCGATATTGAATTTTTTAAGCACATGAATACTGGCATTCGAGTTGTATAAGGTCAATAGAAACAATTTAACTAAATTTAAGAAAAATATTAACATCTTTCTTCTCAATATTCCTTCAATGCCCCAACATCTTTCTTCCCAATAATGCCCCAATAATACAAAACTCCTAAATAACCTCCCCATAATCCCAAAATACTTTAACATTCCAATCCCTGTGATCAAACTGTACTTTTATATCTTTCCTAAAGTTTGGTCCAAAATGGTGTGATTTTGTTGTGTTAAAGTTGTACACCACCCAAAAAAACACAGCACAGTTTCTATGGATGGCTTTAAAACGTTATATTTCCTCGTAAAAAAAAGGCTTTCAGCTTATATTTTTTTCAAAAAAAACTCTCTTTCAATATCTTTAAGATTCCAGTTAAATGGATCAGTTCTCCAAAGCTTACGTATAGGTGCCATTAAAGACTAGAAGCGCACAGTTCCTGGGAAGCAAAACAAGCCCCCAATAGAGCGAATTAAGTGAAGGATTTTCAAAACATTACAGAAAATAAAAAATATTAATTTTCAAAATTAAAAATCTAATATTCTTAAGATTTTGACCATTTTGATGTAATTAAACAGGGATATTGTGTACAGCACCCTACAAATTTAATTTTAATGAACAAAAGTTTGTGTATTGCAGAGTAAAATATTAAATTTTATTTTCCAACCAAAATAAAAAAAAAAAAAAAAATAATTTATAAATAAAAAATTAATTATAAAACATAACAGATAATTAAAAATAGCAAAAAAAATAAAATAAAAAACAACAGTAAAAAAAAACCAATAAAATTTGGTTTGATAAGATAAATTTAAAAAAAAAAAAATTGCAAAATATAAATTCTAATTAAATTAAAATCATAGAAAATATTGTTTTCAATTTATAATAAAATTATATATTTTTTGTTTTTGTAATTTATTTAGACTAATTTAGGTTTTTATTTTTTTAATTTTATTTTTAAAATTCCCTCAGTATATTTTATTGGGGGAAATTTTTAAAACAACAATGGTTTTCCAATAAAATTTTCAAAAAATAAAATATTTAAAAATGGTCATGTAGCAATTCCTAAAATTTTCCCAATAAATTGGTAAAATGCTAAAGCCGTTCATTGAATCTCAATCCCAATGTAAAATACTGACTTAAGTGAGTAGAAAAATGCTAATAGGTAGGTGGGATAAAACAATTTCTTATGATTTGAAAGTACTTTTTGTCTTGTAGTATATTTTGAATAATTTTTCTATGTTATCTGTTATGTCTGCTATGCAATTGAAATAACAGATAACATCGAAAATCGCCAAATCAAGTCGAAAATCGCTTATTAACCAAATATCTATTATTTCATTTGTTAGGGGGAAAAACAATGTCTCCTTATGGTATTAGGTCTGTTATATGACCATTTATTGGTTTAGACTTTAAGTGATCCCAAGAATCTGAATACTTTAACCGGAAGGTCTTGGGACCCTCTTATATTAATAATAAAATATATTAGATTATGTACTAGGTGGTTAAAGATTCGCACATATAGTCATTGTAATTTCGTAAACTATCTAAGATTGAGCAAGTAAATATTCAAAAAACACAAACTACTACGGCAAATATGACTTAATGGATGCCCTCTACTTTAAACAGAACTCAATAACGCATTTTCAACCAACTTTGTTTTGAAGTTATTTGATAAAAGGAATATATATTTATATTAATAATGAATTTATAAATAATTTATCAAATTTTTGATTAAATGGTCCCAAACACGTGCCATAATATAAAGATTATGTAATCAATTTTACGACATACAAAATACCAAACACAGAACAGGGAAATATTAAAATTAATAACTAAATTCTCATTAGTCCCTAAAAAAAAAATCAATTAATAAAAAATATGAATAAATATTTTTAATAAATTGAAATCTAATTTCAAATACTCAGATAAAAAAACAACATAAGGGGCATTTTCCCAAAAAAACAACAAAACAATAAATAATAAATACAAAAAAAGGAAAATTGAAGCTTTTCCAATATCAAGATAAATTTTAATTTTATATTTTTAATTTTTCTATTCTATAATGTATATATATATATATATATGTATACATTTTTCATCAGTTTTTTAATTTTTTTTTTTTTATAATGAAAGCATCCCCCACGATAATTAAATTTTTTTTGTTTTTTTTTTAAATGTAATTGAAAATCAATTAGATATCATGCGATCATATTTTCTGTTTCTTTTCCTCCTAATTTATTTTGCGTAACTTTTTTTTTTTTTTTTTTTGTATCTGTCTTTGATTAAAAAAGGGAACTTTTCAAATATGTTTTACATTTATCCCTAATTTTTTTTAAAAATTTTTTTTCCAGGACAAATAAAAAAAAAAATCCCTATAAAAAAAAAAAAAAATTTTTAGATCCATAAACAAAACTGAGGAAAACTCTCATTAATTGGGAAATGAAAAGCAGCAAAAGAAAAAAAAATATAATAATTTTCATTTAAGTTTAACTTTACTGATTTAATCAATTTTTTTTGCTATTGTTGTTGTTGTTTTTAGGGGATTTATATTATTTTGTTTTACTTATTTGTTGCTGTTGTTGTTGTTGTTGATGTTGCTGTTGCTATTTATCCAAATTTAGATCTTTTCAATAATCATTTTGTTTTGATTTTGGTTTTAAGCTTATAAAATTTTCTTTTTTTTAATATTTCATTCGATTTTGTTTTTTCTTTGTTTATATCTTAAGATTTTGTATCTTTTCAATCTTTAGGTTTTATATCTTAAGAATCTTTTCAATCTTTAGGTTTTCTTCTTAAGTATAAAAGTTGGAAAAAAAAACAAAAGAAAAATAAAAATAAAAACGAATATAACAGTAAAAGTTTTAAAAAAAGAAAATCATGACACTGTCATATCGTACGAACGTACGTACGTTCGTAAATTTATTTTTTGGGTAATTTAATAAATAAAACAAAAATGATACTATTTAAAATCTATATAAATGATTAATGAAAGAAAATCTAGTATGGGTGAATTACTTTCGCTTTTCTTTTGAATGTTGTCTCTCTGTTTCTATATTTACAATGTTGACATTTAAACAAAAATTTATTTTCTGGTTTTTTTTTTTTTTGTTTTTGAGTTTTAAGGCCAAATTTTTTATTTAATTCTCAAAGTATTACTAAAAATCCAAAAATTTATTAATCCAGTAGAGGAAGAGTAAAAGTTTTATAAAAACTTTTAAGAAAAATTGGTCAGAACTTCTTATTTTAGATTTTTGAAATAAAACCAAAATTTAACTAACGGCTGAGTTGCACAGTGATTAGAGTGCCGATCTTTTTATGCGAAACACCCGGGCTCGAATAACAGGGAGAGTGAAATCATTTTTCTGGTTTTTGACTCGAATGAGATACCATTGGGTTCAAATTAATAGCTTTATCAATAATTAATAATTATATATCTTTAATTAAAAATACATTAATACAAAATATAAACAAATAATTTAATTGAATAATATAACTTACAGATACAAAATACTATATAACTTAAATACAAAATATTACAATATAAACAAAAATAGAATTGTATCTATTGAAAATATTAGACGCTTCTACATATTATAAGGCGTTCTACTAACTCATATTTAAATTGTATGTGAAATTCATTAAGATCAATGTTAATAACACGAATATAATATGAACTCCTGGTTCTAACATGTTGGCTTATTAGCCTTACAGTTGAACAGTTAGCGCTTAAAAAAAAATTAAATACATAGAAGCAAGGGAAAATAACGGTTAATAAAAAAATAAAACATAATTACTATAACGGTAAATAAAAACTAAACTATTTGACTAGATTTGCAGTTGCTTTTAAGTTAAATATTAAACATTCCTTATATTGAAAATTTATGTAGAAAACTATCTCCGATAATTGCTGAAAGTATATATCCAAAGTACTCATTATAAAAATATAAAACATATGATTGTCATAATAATAATGACATGTCATTTAATATGTCAATGAATCCAATACATTCTGTTCTGATAAACAATTCAAAACACTAGCAGAATTGAATAGGAAGTGAATCCGAAAATGTCTGTAGTCATCGTCTTGTCATTTGATTATATTATGTACAAAAATTTACTTGTAATCATTTGTAATCATGTGTTCTATTTTTAGTTACTTTCTATTACCTAAATAATTTTTATTACATAAAAAAATTGTTTTATTTTAATCTTAAACAAAAAAAATTATATAATAATTTTATATTATTTACGTATCAGAATTATTGACAGTCTGACAAAATTTAATTCAATTTTCCATCATATTTTGTTGTTATTATGTTGTTTTTTTAAAAAAAAAACTTTTTTACACAAAAAATTATTTTTTTGTAAAAAAAATGGATAATAAAGACAGATTTTACCTTGAAGGTATAAGTTTTATTCTTTAATGGTGTCTTTTGGTCGCCACAGGTATTCTTTTCTTTTTTTAACTGTTTGGATGTTGTTGTTGGGTTATTGTTGTTTTCTATTGTCTTTTGTTACTTTTATTCGCAGAAGATAATATTTCTATTAATGTATTTAAAATTTATAATAGGTATCAAGGGTGTTCCACTTTAGTTTGAAAATAGAGCAAAAAGTGGTGGTGGATGGTGGAACCAATTAAAAGTTGTATTGCTGTTGGAGATTTGCCTGTAGTCCATAACAACTAATTTCAAAATAAGACTCATTACATTTAAAATTCGTTATTTGCAATTTATATCAGTATAATAATACTGCAACTTAAGATATTTGAAGTAAAACTAGGTATTTGAAGTTTTCTAAATATTTCTTTTTATACTACATCCTATCAGTTCATAAAATTATTTTAGTTCTGAATGAGAGAATGAGATCTGACAACTAAAAGGGAAAGATTTTTATTTTTTAATTCGAAAAAATTGGTTCCCGAATCTTTATATAATATTTGGACAAGAAGAAACAATGTTTACACTAGTCTCGATCACTTGTAATTATTACTGTGCTCCGAATTTGGATTTAAGGGTACAAATTCAATGTTTTTTATTACAAAATCTCTTATCAGAAATGTAGAGCACCCTTTATATCCACTTGTTGTATTTAATGCACCAATTCGATATACTTATTCTATTGATCTGCAATACTTCGCAAGCAGTTTGAAGGTTCAAATATCTATTCTGCAACAGCGGCAGGAAATATCAATAAGTAAAAGATGAACTCTATCAAAAGAGTTTAAGATTCATAGATGCTTTTTAAAGTGTTCCATCTTCATTAAAAACAAAACTTAATCCAGTAAAAGAAAAAATTAAGTGCTACACCCTGTATTTAAATACGTAAAACAGAATTAGCAGATAAAAAAGAAAAAGAAGGAGATATCTTAATCAATATTTTATCATGAGTAAAGCAAAAATTAAAAAAAAATAACAACAACACTGCCACTCATATATACAAATACAAGTAGAAAAGGTAAATAACAAAAAAAAAGGAATAAAAATTGTTGAAGAAACAAAGAGGACAACGAAATATGTATATAAGTATGTATAAATGTCGTAAATTCAAGTTGAAAAAGAGAACCAAAAAAGGTAATAAACGTGATAAGAATAGAAAAAATTAAGTATTTTTAAAAAAAATCAGCAGCAGCATCACCACCTACAACAACACCACCACCAACAACAGCAACAACAACTACAACAATAGAATAAAATATTAAAAACAGTCAACAAAATTCTTCGAATAGCAGCAGAAAAAAATAAAAAAAAAAATTAATAGAAAACAAAGTAAAAATATGTTTAATAAGAATTTGAAGAAAAATAAAATTAAAAAAATAACGGTACTAAAAGAAAAAGTTCTGATGAGGAAAAGGAAAGAAAAATAAAAAAAAATAAATATAAAACATTTTTTTTTTTTTGTTTTACTAATTTGTCTTTTGAATTACTGGATGTTGTCTTGTTCCTTCCCATAATTTTTTTTTTTTTTTTTAAACAAAATAAGAAGGAAATATTTACTTAAATTATGTGACATGATCCCGTTTTTAACTTTGGTAGATCCTTTTCCCCCAAAAAAAAAAAATCCTTAAAAATTTTCAAAAAAACTTATTATTAAAAAATAATTGACAAAATTTAAGTTAAATATAAATATATTAAAAGAAAATATAAAAATAAAAAACATCTATTAAATCTTTAAACGGATTATATTTAATTTTTTCTTGTTGTTTTTGTTGTTGTTGTCCCTAAAACGTTTGTAAAATAAATAATTACACTTAATTGAATAATTTTGTATAACAGATGGAATTATCTTTGTAATAAATTTTGCATTTTTTTTTTAAATAGAATTATAGAGTAGAAAATTTACAATATGTCAAAGAGTATTTTTTCATAATTGATTAATTACTTTTTATAATTGTTGGTTTTTTTTGGTACATGAAGGAGGGAATTACATTATGGTACTATAGAGAAGTGGGATGGCAATGATGCCTCTCGGAATGTTCTTTTTTGAGTTTTTACATACTGATGACTACACATTAGTAGGACATTTAAAAATTTAGACATTAAAATTTTAATGGAATAAATTGGTGGACAACTACCACTTTTTTCTGAGATATTTGGTAAGCTTTGAAAATGACCTGGGACACCTAAGCCCTCTATTTGTTTGAGACTTTTACTCATAAAATGGGTGATTTTCCTGAAGTAAGACTAATTAGATGAGCATCCAAACAACTTACTCTAGTGAGTAAAAGTCTTGGAAAGGTTGAAAAAATTGTAATTTTGGCAAAGTATTTTAAGTTTTCTCTGCCTACCTTTTCTCTTCCTATTTGATATATATATATATATATATATATATATATATATATATTATATACCTTATAGAAGTTATGCACGTGGTGACCATCTTATCTCTATAAATGTGTAGCATTATAATCCTTAATTCATTTTTTGTGTCCTTTTTATCAAGCTAGAATTTTAATCAAATTTTTGATCCATGCTTTTGGCATGCTCCCACAAGTGGAAGCGACGAAGTATGTTTAAATAAATCTGATAAATTTTCATTCATTAACGACTTTTGTTTAGTTTCTAAGAAGTGCATTTTAAAAATGATTTATAAGTAAATGTTTCAAGAGGTAATAATTTATAATCATACACTTGGAGAGTAAGATACCCTAATGACTCTCTAGTCGGATTTTAATTCACAGATCAGTTGTGTTCCTTAGTTGTGTTATACAAGTAGTACATATTAAAATAAATTTTACCACTTAATTTATCAGATGGGATTTTATAAATAATGGTGCAAATCGGGTCGAATGTGTTTCAATTAATGTAGTGGTCAATGATTTTAGTGAACACCAACGTACTTCTCGATTATGAATTTACATATCAAGTATTAGATAGTTAAGTGCAAGTGGAACTTGAATAAGGCCACCGATTCCATAAAATTCAGAGTTCAGGTGATTTCAATTTGTAAAATTTAAAAAAAACAAATATGACCCAACAATATTTTCATAGATTTATAATTTAATTGGTGCGAAATTCCATTATTTTAACTGGGATTTAATCGGAAACCCAATTGATTTCCCTTCCCCTATTTTTAAAAAAAAATACAGTTACCCAATGAATTGTTTAATTTTTTCCTAACACTACTTTTCTATTAATATTATATTTATAACTATAAATTATAAAATAATTTTAAAACATGTTTGAAAGGACTGCTCAAAATTGATTATTAGTTAACTAGGGAAAGGAAAATTTCATTTCCTAATAAATGCCTTAATTTTTAACTCCTGTATCAAAGAATTAATTAATTTATTTCGATATTAATTTCACAAACATTTTAACAATGACGTCAGTAAACGCTTAATTACGTTCCTGATTTCAGGCTCACGTTTTCATAATAAAAAAACAAATTAAAATAATATTTAATAATTTTCCGAAAAATTAATCAAAAAATTGTTAAGATTATTAAGTGTAGAAAATTTCCCAGAATTTTTTAAGACTTTTTAAAATATTTAATATTTTTTTACGCAAATTACAAAAAAAAAGCTTTAAACATGACTTTACGTCATTAAATGATCGCATGAATTTGGGTTGGCATTTATTCAGTTTAAATAATTAATTAAACACCCACTTTAGAAAAAAAATTTAAAAACATTTTATGTAATTCTATGCTTAAATAATAAATACCTAAAGTGTATATAATAAACTTTTATGTATATGTTTATAAATAACAATAAGATATACAAATGTAAATTTGCTTAACCTTCATTTACAGTATTATTGGCCTTCATTTTAAGTTTTTAACAATTCACACACACTTACACATACAATCATTTTCTATTCATTAATATTACATAAACTTTAATAGTTATTTGATGACCTTGTGGTATACTTAAAATAATATCTTAATTAACATGTACATAGAATTTTTATAATTACTTCATAATAAAATCTGAAATAGATCCTATACAACTACTAGATTTTACCTATACAACTATTATACTAGTAGTATTCTATATTCCACTAATACTAAAATTAATTTTATATTAAAATCAAAGCCTGTTTTTTTGTTGTATTTGTGTAAAATTTAATACCCTGTTGGTAATCTAATTTAAATAGAAAATGTATACTTAAATATTTATATAGCATAATTATTTTGTAATCAATCGATTTTAAGAAAATTTTCGAAATTTTTTCGGATAAATATTTCCAATGTCAGTTGTGTCAGTCGTATTAAAATTTAGCTTATATATATTTTGAGACTTTTCAATGATAATAATTGAATCAGATCAATTAATCTGTGGACCAAATTACGAATAAAAAAAGCTTCTGGTGTGTCCAGGTAAATCAAGTCAAAGGAAGTTTATTTTAACATTAAATAAAAGTCGGAACAAAATGTAAGATATAAGAGATGAACCATAGATCAGATGTAACGAAATATATAGAGAGACCTATAATCTGGATATATTTGAACAGAATCAGAGGTTCGGCAGGAAACGATTGTTATTAAACCTTTTTTCCTTTCCACAACTTTTTTAATTTTAATCCGGTGAGTTCCTCGTATCTTGAGAACTAAAGTTCGCCGACCGAGCACCAACTTGAGGCCAATTTTTTTGACGGGCTTAAGAGTTTCTTACTGGACGGGCTCTACTTCAATTGGATTCTATTAGAAAATCTCTGATAACCTTTTTTTTTATACTGGTCCGGTACGGTAAATTATACTGGTCCAGTAACTGGGTCCTAAGTAACGCGGACTTTTTATTTTTGTTTTTCTTTTCAAAACTTTATGGAACTTTATTTTTTAGCTTTTTGTGATTCAGGTTCCAAAATGACCATAAAAAAAATTTAACTCGGATAAAGTTCAGGAACGATGGGAGTATAATTGTTTTTTGTTCCGAAATAAATATCGTTCTGGAACTTTCATTTTTATTTTGCTTTGTTCCGGACCCCTGGACAGAACATAATTAAAGTCGCAAGATTATAAATCGGATAGACAGGTAATGAAACATTTAAATTAACCCTAGGCTGGAACTGCACTTTTCTACATCATTTAAAAAATTTTTATAAAAACAAACAGCTAAGCTTCTAATCTAAAATAATCATCAAATAAACTTCAGTATGAGATAGGGTTGATCAAAATTTAGGACTTTTCCAATTGTTAGTTTATCTTGTGAGATTATAACTCCTTAAACCTTTAGCGGCAGTAGGAGATATAGTCTCACAAGATACAAGTAGTAATTGTACAAAGGAAGAGATCGGGGAAACCAATTCATGGAAATAGGGAATAACCGTTATAGTTC
>OY720442.1:14050006-14134339 GCA_963082915.1 Dolichopus griseipennis
TTGTAAAATTAATGAAAGAGTTAAAAAAAAAAAATTTTTCAATTAAAAGAAAAATTTTTTTTTTTTTATTTCTATTCAAATTTAAGTGAGTAAATAACCACTTTACCTTTTATTTGAAAATTTTCCTTTTAAAATATTTAATTGAAGCCAATATACATTGAAGCCATTATACATACACTTGTATATTAATAATGAAAGGGTTAATATAAATTCAATTTTTTTACTAAATCAATTTGAAAATGATTTTTTTTTAAATAAATAGCTATGTACATCATAATTCAATACATATATATATATATATATATATAAGGAAATATAAAAATCACTCACAAAAGTTAAATATGTATAATTATATATATAGATACATATAATTTTCACTCTTTTTCAATATTATAGTAAATTTATATTTTAATATTTTGAGTGTTTTTATAATAAAGTTATTCATTTGAATTAAGAGGCACTTTTAATATGAATGCTCAATATAAGTTCTGTATAAAAGTATATAGGTACTATATAAATAAAATAATTATATATATATTATAATTACAAAGATAGTAGGAGCTATCATATTTACACACTTAACATATATTTAAGTTTATATATACTTGTAATATTTAAACTTATATAGATATTATATATTGAATATATATTAGGTATTATATCACTTATTACAAAATTTAATTAAATTAATTTTTAATGTTAATTGATAAAAAGTTATTTCTATTGATTTTTGTAAATTAAAAAGGTTGTAATTAAGAGGTGAGGGGGTTGGTCTCCACTTTTTGTAGATATTATTAATATAAATTTATGACAAAAAATAAAAGAAAACATAAATTTTAAGGCCTTTTTATTGCTAATTGCCTGCTGAATAAGTTATTCAACATTTATTAAGTAGGTAGGGTATTAAAAAAAATCTGTCCAGCAATTTATATGCTTTCAGTTTTTAAGAGTTCTACTGTATTTAGGTTATTTTTATTTGACAAGATGTTGGAAGGCTCCGTAAAAAGTATAGAATTTGAAAAATTATGTTACTAACAGGTTTTCACAAATCAAGTAATCTGAACTGAATAATTTTATATAAAGAAATGCACATTTTAAGTTTATTAGCAACCCTGTATCTTGAGTGTTTACTCAATATTTAAATCTCATATAATATATAACATTTTTAATAACACAATATTATAATAAATACAAAAATTTATGAAAATCTCAGTGTATGATGCTTTTACAGTGTGCACCAATAAACAAAGAATAATTTTTTGTCAATAAACCGTTATTTTTCAATTTAAAAAGCTTCGGAAAATGGTATTAAGATTGATCTTATTCTTAAAATTAAAAAGGAGAGACAATTCCGTTATCTCAAAAAACGGTTAGGAATAGACGTCATTTAGTACTAAGATTTTAGCTTCTTTTTATTATCCTTATCACCCTTTACAAGGATACCGTTTACTCGTGAGACACTCTGTATAAATATTTTGACATTTTTGAGACATGTTATATAATTGATGCTGTATTTACAGTTTGTTTTACGTCTTTTTTTCTCTCAGGGTTAAACCAAATCAATTTTTTAATATTTATTTAAAAACTAACAATATGAGTGTATGTATGTTTATATAAATATATATATATATATATATATATATATATACATATTTTTTTTTTGGGGATATTGTCAACTTTTATAAAATGAAATTTTTTTATATGTTCCTATTTTGTTTTAATACTCCATATAAAATATTCTTCTATTAAAACTATATATACTATATGCTATTTAAATATTAAAAGGGTATTGTTTATATTTTCTAGTCAAATAACAGTAGTTTATATTCAAACAGTAAACTCAATATTTTTCTTAGAAAAATATGAAATATGAAAACTATAACAAAAAACAATAAAAATATCTGAAAAATGACATAGGGTTATATTTATTATAAATTGTTGAATATTTTTAGTTTTTTTTTTTAATTTAGAAAATGTATATATAAAAATCTACAGTTATGGATAAAAGCCTAGGGCGACGTTGACGTAAATTGAAATAAATCAAAATTTTAATGACGCATAATGCGGAATAAATTACAATGTCCTAACGAATACATTTAAAAATAAATGTTCAGGATTTGAGATCAATTTGACGTTTAAAATTGACACCTGACTATTGTTACTTATCAATACTTTAGTATACATAGTTTTATATAGAATTTATATTTTCCAAAAAATTATTTAAATATTTAAACCTAATATAAAATTTATTCAAAAATATACAGTTATTTTAGAAAATTTTATAAATTAATTTTTTATAAAAATAGCTTGAGTTTTATGTCCATAACTGTTAATTTATTTTATATAATATTAAATGAGATATTATTTGGCATTATATTTTCTATGTATGAATTTTGAACAATATTGAAAATGGCTAAGTATATAAAAAAAAATCTTTGAATTGATTTAAATTTTTTTATAAAAAATTTTTTTTTTAATTAAAATAAAAATATAAATTAATTTTAAAGAATGTCCTCAGAAGTATACTTTAATTCTTTATCCTTTAAATAAGTTAAATTATTCAAATCAATTTAGCCTATAACTATATATTGATCCCAATTATGTTATAATGTAAAATTTAACAAAATGATTATGTGAACTTAAGGGTTAAATAATCCTATAGCCATTTTCTTGTAGTTTTTCCTAATAAATGAGGCTTTTTAATTTGTAATTTTTTAGTTTGATAAATTTTCTAACAAAATTATTAAATTTATCATCAGAAATTGTAAAATAATTTCCTGGACATTAATTTTGCATAATTCTAGGCTCTAATAAAATTTATGTGCAAAATTTCAGTAGAAATATCTTATTAAATTTTTTTGGTATTTTAAAGAAGTCACTTAAGAAATGTTTAAACTTACAACTGAAAAGAAGAGTCAAACAATGATAATACATATTATTTTTAAGATATTAGGTAGTAGCCTCACGTTCGCTTTTATAAAATTGCAACTTTTTACTATAATAAAAATCAACAAATCCATATACTTATCATATAAGAGTTCATTAGCTTTTAATACGACATTTGCAACTGTAACGAAGAACACAATCTTCTCTACGAAAGGCATTTATATACTTTTCACACTCCCTCTACATATTTTTAATTCTCAACATTCATAATTTATGAAGAGCTTTGAATAACTTATATAATACAAGTATATTTATTTTTAATTTCAATAATTTATTTTTAAAAAAAATATTAATTCTACTATTAAATATATAAATACTATTTATGTATAGTTAAGTATATATACGTGACATTTCAATTTTATATTTTTAATTTTAGACCATATTTTATTCTTAGAATCAATTGAAAAAATTTTCTTATCATTAAATATTTACAATAATAAGTTTATAAAAATCTTTTTGTAAATACAAGATTTTAAGATACAATTTTTTAAAAATTTCAATAAAAACAACAAAAAACAAGGACCTTCAATTAAAATTTATTATATAATATGCCTACATACACATTTTATATATAATAAGTTCAATAAAACAACAACATTGTACAATATTGCTATTAAAAATGAACATTAGAATTTTTTAAAAGCAAATCATTGTTTATTTTTTTTTTTTCATTTCTCGGTCACTGGAAAACAATTTCATTTACTACTTTTCTTATAAGTATATATATATGTATATATATATATATATATATATATATATATATATATTTTAAATGTTAATGTCCTGTTTTTGTGGTGGTAATTTTTTTTTAATATTGTCACATATTAAATAAATATTATATACACAAATATATTTTTCTAAATAATATAAAATATTATTAAAATTTATAAATATATTAAATTCATAGGTTCCTTAAAAATTTACAGTGAGTGACAAAAATGTTTTGCTAAAAATGAAAATAAGGACTTATTTATTTATTTATTCAAATATTACGCATTACAATACATTCGCAATATTGGTAAAGCCCTCGGCTGCCAGGGCCATTCTGGGCTTATTCTAATTAATCTTTCAATTTTTGTATCTTATTTAAATTTGAATATTAAAAACTATTTTTATAATTATTTTAATTAATCAATATGCTTATTTAAGGACTTTTTCAAATTTCTCAGCAATGGAATATTTTTAGCATAAATTTAGGCGCAGTACTCAAGCTGAAACAGCGTAGATAAAAAATTCGACTAGATAAAAACAAGTCTCCAAAAACCAGAGGCATGAAATAAAGAATACCAAAATTTGTATTAAACTCTTGGCAACTCTTTGCAAGTTGAAAATTGAGTCACTTTGGAAAATATTATTCCTCACTCCAAAATTTTATCCAGACTTACCTTCCACATTTTCAAATTGGCGAACTAATAATACAGTTAAAAAAAGTATTAACTTACTTTTACTTCTCATTGCAAAATTTGTATGTGTTGTATGTATATATATGTATGTATATAACATGTAAAGTATTTAAGGATATGGAAAAGTTTTTTTTCTGTAGGTATGGTAAATAGGTCTATTGGGTAAAATTATAAACGAAATATTCATGTTTTTATTATAACTAGTATATATACGTTAAAAAACTACGTATGTAATAAAAAGATTTCTATGTCCAAGAAATGGAGTTTTTCCCTAAAGAATTAATATAAACATTTAAGGCCTAGTATAAAGAAATTGACTTTTGTTGTTGTTATCCATCCTTACTGTCATTTTTTGATATTTTGTCGTTGCATAGCCTATATTGAAAATATAACAGTAATTTTCAAGCTGATGAAAAGTAATGGTGCTTGTAAATAGTTAAAGAACTATTTTTAAGGTTATTTTCCTTATAATACATTTAAGTATATAATAAAATGATGATATTTATATATATTATATACTCGTATATGTAAATGTTGGTAGTAAGAGATAATAGATAGTTAAGACCTTTTTTTTTGTTTTTTTTTGAAAATTTGTTTTAAAAACAACATAACATTAAAATCTTTTTAAAATTTTTCTTATTTTTTTTTTTTTGTTTTTGGTTTTGGTTGTACATGTCTTTTTGCCAATAATAATTTCAAATCTTTAATTGTGTATGTCTAAAAAATTAGGTACAAAAATTTGTATGAGTGTTGCCAGATTTAAATTAATATTTTTATTTTGTAAAATATTATAATTGAAAGTTAAGTAAATGTCAATTTTTTTGAATGAAGTTGATTATACGATAAACGAGTTTTCGAATGTAGGAATTTCAATAATTTAATAGTTAAAAAGTGTTACCAACCTATAATAACAATCCTCAGAATCTATAATACAAAATAAAAAATAAACGTTATTTTAAATAAAAAATTATTTAAATATGCGGTAACACTGATTTTTATTAAAAATAGCATTTAAAAACACGTGTCATACCATTGACATATACATATACGTATGTGTGTATATAAATAAATACTAAAGTGATTCTTTAAATGAAAACAAAATTACCTAGAAATTGTTTTATAGTTAAACCATATTCCGATATTAAGATTCAATTGTGCGTTTTATATACTTTTGCTGTTAATATTGTCATATAAAGTAATACTTTATTTAAAATATGTCCTTAATTTACATATATGTTTGGTTTTATACCTACATACATATACATATTATAGAAAAAATTTCATAAGTCATAATATAGATTATATTTCCTAATATATACAAGTATAAGCATATACACACATATGTTAATTTATATAATAGAAAAGATTTTATAAGAGTCCTTATTTCGATTTTATAAAAGACCCCCTTTACTATTTTAAAAATAGGCATATTTTGCATACATTTTGCGTAATAAACAGTTAGAGGGGTTGGAAAAGTCAAATATAGTTATAAAATTTTATGATTTCATAGAAGTATCATACAAAAATCCAATTGTAAACAAATACATATAAAAATAGGTAAAAAAAAATTTATAAAAATATTATCTATCTATAAGATTGTAAATTACTTATGTAGATCGTAAAAATAAGTGTATAGGGGATTTTATTAAATTAAATTTTCTACAAAATTAAAATTCCGTTAGGTAAAACAAGTTATTTTAAAGAGAGTCCTTCGAAAATTTAAAAAAATCTTAAGGATACTTTAAAATTTTTTTTAAATATTTATTCATACTTCCAAAGTTGCATTGTTTTTTACATCCCTTCTTAAAAACAAAATTTTTCAATAAATAATTAAGAGTCCTGTTTTGTTACAAAATTTAAGAGTTTGCATATACGACCGGATGGATTTGGGGAGCAGTCTCTTTTATCTAAAAATTTTTTACAGGGTGCTAAACAAATAAAAATAAAGTAATGAATAGTGAGGGATTTCTTTTATCTTTCAAATTCAATTTATTGTCTGTATCTTACAGATATTGTATCTTAATTTTGGGCAACCTTGGGCGAAAAAATGGTTTTAAAAACCGTTATATTTAAAGTAAATGGTATCTAATTAGCATCGATTTTAATTAATTATTAAAACTTTTTCTAAAAGGTATATTAAATTTAATAAGTATTATTGAGTTTCAATCCATTTATTCTTAAAAAACCTAAAAGAACAACAGGCAGGCAGGCAGGCAGGCGTTTTCGTATTTAATAAATATGTAATAAAATTCTTAATGAATTTATATTAATAGCTATATACTTGTATATATATATATTTATTAAATTAATAATATTTTAAGAAAATTATAATTTTTCAACATTAAAATCGATTCTTTAAAAGCATATACCGTTAAGAAAAATGCGAAATTATTCAATTATTCAGAAGAATAAGAATAAAAAAAAACAAAAAAAAAATTAAAAAAAAATAATATAAAATTTCCGCTCATAAAATGCATAATTAATTTTTCATCAAAATTTTTCCATTTATTTTATAATATTTTCAAGGTTAAAAATAAATTAATAAACAACAGTTTATTAAAAAAAAAAAAAAACAACAAAATATAAAAAATAGAAAATATATTTATAATAGAAAAACCATTTTCATTTACTAATATTTAATTTAAACAAAAAAAAAAAATTTAAAAATAAGAAAGTAATTAATGAAAATCTCTTTTAAAATTCATGTCAAGGTTTTCATTATATTAATTTTTTTGAAAAATTATTTAGCCGTTTTTTTTTTCAATTTAAATTTTTTTTTTTTTAAATATTTTATTCATATGAATTTAAAATGTCTTGAAGTAATTATATATATATAAATATATCAGCGACAACTCGTGAAGTACAGGGAGGGTATATGAAAATATATCAAGTTATTATACTAGTACAATTATTTAGTGTAAGTTAATTTAAATAAAATTTAAAAATTTTTAAAAATTGTCATTTGCAAATTTTTTCTATTAAAAGTGTGTGTGTGTGTGTATGTGTGTTGAGTAATTGTGGAATTACAACATGGCAAAGTTACAAAGATTCTGAGAACGTTTTCTCTAACTCTGCAATTGTAACTATATTAGGTACCTTTTACAGTTTAATCATCTGACCAATGGCGTAGTGGTAAAGACGCCGCCTTTATGTGGAAGGTCTCGGGTTCAAACCAATAAAAAATTATCTTAAAATTGTATAATTATATCGTAATAGTTTATATCGTGATATAAAATAAGATTTAATAAAAATATATAAATAATTCCTGTGTAAGATTATAGATGGCGCACAAAGTTAACATTTGTGCATTGATATTTCATAACCTTATACAATAGCTACAGCCGAGTAATCAACGGCTAAGTGAATATTATAATTAAAGAAACTTAAGCCTAGTTAAAAATAAATTAGGTGAATGCCCTATACTCCTTAAAGGAGTGGAAAAGAATTAAAGAAAAAAATTACAGTTTAATCATTTTTCATAGTTATATATATTAATATACCTTACTCATATAGGACTATATTATCATAAACAAAGACCATTTTGATTAACTTCATATTCATTTTCTTCTAATATTTTTGTTTGATTTTCGAATATACAGTTATAATTTTAAATTAAATTCGATAAAGTTACTTAACTGTGAAGTACTTTATAATTAGCATGATGTTAAAAATTTCTTGGGATAGTTTTTAATAATTAATTTTAATCTTCCGAATTATTAAAAGATGTATAACATTTGCAAGGTGGGCAGTGAACACCTATCACTTCCAAGGTAGTTGAAACTGTATATAATTATTTAACTACTTTTTCATTTTTTTTCGCCTTATTAAAACTAAATTTCTTTCCGATTACTTTTTTTTTAATAGGTCTTTTCACATTGTTAATCATTAAATTTTCTTTAAAAGTAGCGCAATACTCATAAGTATTAAGAAAAGTGGTATAAAAGTATATTATAAAAAGTGTTATAAGTGTCCTTCATTTTAAGAAATTTTTTAAAAATTATGAGGTTTTTTTTTTCATTTAATATTATAATGCTTTTATTTTGGTTTTGGATTTGTAAATTATCAAAAAAAAAAAAAAAATTAGTAAATTACTTCACTTGCTTTTTATGTCGATGCATTTATAATTACATTTAAAATTTGCTTTATGTAATTAAAATGTTTAAAATACTTTTAAAAAAATGTTTGTTTGGTTTCTTTTAAACATTTTAATTTTATAAACTATTTTTATATGAGTGTTTTACTTAAATTAATTTCTGTGCGATTTTATATGGGAGGCAAAGTGAAAAAATTTTGAATGCAATCAACTAACAAATTTATGAAACCAATTAGAAGAGGGCAATTAGAAGGTTTTTGTAAGAGCGACTGTTTGCACTTTAAGAATAAATTAAAATTAAAACAGACTTTTATATAAAACAGTTTATAAAGTTTTGTGCAGGAAAAGACTGAGACATTTCTAAGAGTTCTGTTCAAAGAGTTAAAAATAAAGAGAAGGTCCAATTTGGTTTCTTGCATCTTATGCCCTACATATTTTAGTTATGTACTACCCTTTCCAAACCCCTTCAATATGTGGATCAATAAAACATTTCCGGTTGTTAAACAGTAAAAATAAACTTTCCTTAAAATTATGAATTAAGGACCAGAATAAGTTAGAAATTTTCTACATAAGAAATTTAAGGTTAAAATAATAATTCACAGAATTAAGGAAAAACTGTTGTCTTTAAGAAAAGAAAATTAAAAAGAAAAATGAATCCTTTGAAAATCTTTTAAAAATAATTTCATTTAAGTACTTTTGAAAAATTTAAAATAAAAACTTTTTTTTTAAAATTCCTTTTAATTTAATCATTTAAATAAAATAGTAAAAGCCTTTAAATTGTAATTATTACCTAGAAATTTAAATCCTAAAGTTTAAATTTCTGTTTTTTTTGAAAATTAAAAATCTAAAAATAATTTAAAAATTAATTATTATAAAAAACTTTTAGGGTTTTATAATATTTAAAAATTAAAAAAAAATATGTAAATCCTGGAAACCTTATCAAAATAGTTTTTAATTAAATTAATTAAAATATTATTTTATCAATTTTTTAAAAATATTGACACTACATTTAAAATTGGGCATTAAGTGTTCTAAGGATTACAACCACGTAGGATTACAAGCACGTAGGATTACAATCACCTAGGATTACAATCACGTTGCTTTTGTATTATTGCATAAAAGCTTTTTAGTAATTACTTTCTTTTTCAGTAATCGGATTAAATTGGATGTTTGAATAGCCTTTATTAGAGTGCAGAGCTCCCATTTGATGGAGCCAAATTGTAAAATCAATATTAAATTTAATTGTTCAAGTACCAGTTAGTACTGATAATCTTTTATCAGAAGTTTCACTTTATTTAGTAATCATTTGTAATTGTGATTAATTCAAAATGAGAAATTGAATTTATAACTCACAGATACACAAATCAAATTAAAATAAATTATTTTCCAATATAGTTTGCAAGTGAAATATAAAATTATGCCAATGTAAAATAAAATTGTATTGATCGAGACTTAACACATTGGGCATCTAATAAGGCCTGGGCGAAGTATAATTATAGAGCAGGTACTACAATATACAATTAATAGTTCATTATGATCAATCGAAATACAGAGTATCATATTTCGAATACTTGTCCTATGTTTTCAACACATACTATAGAACAGACAGGCTTGTTATTTTTAAATGTAAATCAATTAGCAATTTAAAGGTAAATGAGGGCCAAATAATTAAATTCACAATGAAAAGTACTCTTTAATTATATTAAATTGTATTCTATAGAAATTTCATATATAAAAATTTAAGTTCTGAATTCAAATTAAAGCAATAAAGTAATAATTATGTGTAAAAAATTTTATATTCTATTATTTCATTATACTATACATTTAGTTAACATATTTAAAACAATATTAGAGTTATAAATTTTTAATTAATGTTGGTTTATTGGTTTTTTTTGTCAAAACCACTAAAATTATACAGTTCTGTGGTCAGAAGTTTTTTTTATTTAAATTGTTTTATCAGTACTCAAGGCTAAAAAACAAACTTTATATAAAAAACTTTGATAAGTTGTTTTTTTGACATAAATAATGATACTAATAATACTAAATTTTTTTCTAAACCCACGACAGTTAATTGATATTCCAAAAAAAAAATATGGTTCAGTTAAAAAAAGTTATATTTTTTTAAAGCAAGTACGAAAATTTAAAATTATATTTAAAATAATTTTTAAAATTTATTTAAAAGATGCAATTATATAGATAAATAGTTTTTTTTTAAAAAATGTTTTGTAATTTAAAACAGTAAGTATTAGAAAAAAGTATAAGTTTTAAATAAGATGCGCTTTAAAATATTGACGGCTTTACAATTGAGCTCTTCTTAAACAAAGTTTTATTGAAAAATTGTAAAAAACTATTTGTAAGTCGACAAGTAATATTGGAGAGGTAAATTTAGGATGTCATTTCTATATTAAATATTTGACACTTATTTACTTAATATAAAACTATGGATATAAAATGGAAACTTGAATATAAAATAGAAGAATTTATATAATCCAAAAGGAATTTAATGTATTAAAAAGAAAAAAGGAGTCTTTGGGAGTTTTGTTATTTGCACAGGAGTATAATTTTTAAAATTCGACAATTAAAACTTCCATTATGTCTAGTCTATTTTTGGTAAAATATTCAATTCTCCATTTCCCATAAGCTTAAGAGGAGTAAAATATTAATGAAAGAATTTTAGCAACCTAAAAAAAATTTTCTATTTATTTTGCCAATTTAGAATTCCCTTCCAACTTAATTGTTAAAAGTTATAAGTTTTTAGCATGTAAGGCTATCCTTCGTCTTTCATTAACAAAATACTCGCAAAAATTAAGATTCAAAACTTAACCAACATATTTTAAAAATCTTAGATCTAATCTTTGAGTGGGAAAAGGTGCTTTTACAGTTGCCAATCGTTTATCATACACAATAATGATTGACCCAATATGAATAATTTTAATATTTCTTCATAATTCCATTAATTGAAAAAAAAAATTCTTTAAAAATTTATATAATACTCTTATAAGTTAACATTAACATTTTTTTTAAATTCTACTGAAATAAAGTAAATATTACTTGTTCTACTGAAGTAAGTTAATCGTAATTTAATACGCAATTTGAATCCCACAAGTACCATCAGATATCAAATAATTTAAGTTTTCCATCGAAATACAATAAAACGCCAATTATAAATATTTTGCTAAATTTGTGTACTCATTTCAATTAAATGACAATGACATAAAAATATTTTAAAGAATATTGCATACTTTTAGGAGAAACTATTTTTAAATTTCATACTAACGTCTACGCAGTTTGATAAACTGTTTTCAGAAACAGTTTTCATTTGTTTTTCAATAAATATATATCTAATATTTATATTGTACTTGTGAATATTTAAAAATAGAACTAAAGTTCTAATCAAAATTGACGGAGACTTTCTCTTAAATTATTTGTACATACTTTATTTTGTATATATGTCAACTCTTTGTTTAATATTTTAATTTAAGAGTTTTTATAATTATTTTCATCTGTTATAAAAAATCTAATGAAACAATGAATTTCCAATAAAAAAAAAAGTAAATAAATATGGAAATTCAATAATTACTTTTTGATGTAACCAACTTTCAAAAGTACAAAAACATCAGACTATAATATTATTTTAATTACATTAACATGCACATTCAAAAATAATGTGCTATAATAAATTTTAAAAAAATAATTTTTAACATTATACATGAATGTGTAATATGACAGAACAAAATATTTTTGCAAAATAATTTTTCCAAAAATTTCCTAGAAAAGAAAACAATTATTTTTTTGGGAAAATTTTTCTGGGAAACAAGAAAATTAATACAAAAAAAAAATTTAATACTAAAAAGAAATAAAATTATGGACATATTTTGTGGAAAAATCGTAAAAAGGTATTCCATATATGCAACAAAAAAATACTCCCACATGATATAATAAAGGACTCGTGTTTTTGAAAACTTCTAAATATAATGAAAAGTTTTCTCTTGTTTTATTGTTGAAAAAAAATATCAACATAAGCTTGAAAAGTTTTTTTTGTTTTTTTTTTTTGTTAAATTACATAACATCACATTTTCAGCATTTTCCTATTTGTCATACAAATGTAATTTTTATGTAGGTACCAAACATTTAAAAAAGAATTTTCTAAAAATAGGAAAGAATTTTCTTTTTTTTTACAGGAATTTAGTAAAAGAAATTTTATTTTTGTAACATACTTTCAAAATTACCTTAACGTAGTTATTTTTATACAGTTATTTTAATGCACTTTCATAGTATTTTATTTTGGAATGTGAACCTTTTATTACTTAGATAAATTTAATTATTATAACACGTTTTAGTTAATATTATAGTTATGTTCAAAATAGGACAAATTTCAAATTTTTAAATTGGTGTATAAAAAAAATTAAAATATTGCATACTTTTAGGAGAAATTATTTTAAAATCTTCATACTTTCGTCAACGCAGTTTGATTAACTGTTTTCAGAAACTGTTTTTATTTGTTTTCTAATAACTGCTTCCTTATTTTGTAAATATATACATATACATATATATTATTATATATATATATATATATATTTGTAAAAATCCCTAAGGCTAAAAGAACTTTTTCTTGGTATTTGAAATTAAATTTGATATTTGTAACATGACATGAGCATGTTAAAGTAAGTTCCAGGAAATCCTTTAAATTAATTGTTTTTTTTTTAATTTTTATTTTATATTTTGTTAGTTAGTTATCGTTTTTAATTGAAAAGTTGGTTGATTGGTTGAAAAGTTGGTTCTGTAAAGCTAAAACTATAACTAAAAAAATTTGCAAAACAGAGAAAAAACGCTTTTAAAGAATAGCAGGCGTATAAAAAGATAGCTATTCCGAATTGAGCTTAATCCTTTGATATTTTAGTTAAGTTTATGTTAAAAACTATCTATCGAATTCATGTTTTTATTTTATTGCTTTTTATTTGATTAATTCTTTGATATAGTTATCTAAATGTATAGTTGAAATTTCAAAATCAAAAGATTGACTAATTTTAAAAAATTTATTTTGAATACAAATATAGAAAATAAAATTTTTATAATAATTTTTCAAATCTTACAGGGTTCCCATTATATTATAATTATTTTTAAAGCCACGTGCAATTACGTATAATTTAAAACGTGACCTTAAACTTTCTATACATTAATCATGAAATATTAAAGTTTAATTACATTTCATTGATAAAATTCAAATTATAGTGTATAAATTGTAGGAGGAATTATTGTAGCATTTTTTTGAATATAATAATTGTTATACATTCCAAATAAAACTTTAAATTATATTTAAACTTTTATTATTATGTATTGTTTCAAAAAATAAAACAAATTTTCTTTAGAATTCAAAATAATTCTTTTAAATATAGACAATTTAATAATATTCCATTCTATGATTTCTATATTCATTTTAGCCAATTTGATCTTAACAAAATACGATTTTAATTTAAAATATTAGAGCCATTTTTTCCAATTCAATAGTATTGTACTCTTTTTCCGATTAAGTCAAAGTTTGTCAGTTAAGTCAGTTATTACATAAACCGGGGCTTTTCAAAAAGAGTTATAACAGAAAGATTATTATAGAAGCATTTTCTGATATATAATTGACATATTTTACCTCGGTTTATTTAGGTTATACCGACTCATCTTTTTTGAATTTAACTCCCAAATAGATGAAATTAAAGTCACCTCATATAAAAATTCAGAGTCAGTTTGGTTTTTTTTTAATACACCAAATTTTTACGAAGACTATAATACGGTCTACGGTTTTATATACCATTGTAAAATGTACAAAATAAATAATGATTTAAATACTAGGATTTAATTATTAATCTTAACGTAAAAATTATATGATTAGTTCAAATGTTATCAAAATTTTCTTATATGCTGTTTTCGCGAGCGTTCAATAATCTCGGTTTAGTAAATATTTTTTATTAAATCTCGTTTTTTGAAAATCTCGTATTTAGAAAATTTCGTTTTAGAAAATCTAATTTTTTATTGAAAAATCTGGTTTTTAAGGATTTTTGAGTTGGATACAAGCTTTCTCCAGAATATAAAAAAATTGATTTTTTAAAAACAAGACTTTCTAAAACGAGATCTTCTAAAAAAGACATTTTCTAAACGAGATTTTGTGAAAACGAGATTTACTAAACCGAGATTTAAGACCCAACCCACTGTTTTCACTAAACTTCTCTAGGCTAAGGTAATTTAAGAATTAAGGGGGCTAAAAAGCTTATATTAAAAAATAATATATATATTAATATACATAGTAGGCTCATCGGAAAAATATTCTAGTTATAAATTCAAAAAATAATGAAAAACTGATTATGATAGAAAGTTTATACCACAGTCTTCTTAATTACGTTAAATGTACGATTTTTTCCACAACCTACAATTTACAAGTCTATTTTGCCATTTACCTGAAAAAGAAGAAAAAACTTTTTTTAAAAACAAATTATTATAATAATATATGTAATAATAGTTAATTTTTTTTAATGAGGTTCTTAAATGACCTTTGTGACCATAAAATAGTGACAAAATAAATATGTACTTCTAATAATCTTCTAACTTTAGTAAGATACAAATAATATACTACAAAATGTTGATTTGAATTATGTGGTTTAAATCTGAATATTAAGCTACAAGTCTTAATTAATTGCTTATAGTACTTGAATTTTATTCCGGTTCTGGTTCTTGATCTAGAGCCCATTTTACCAAATTTACAATTCTACAAATAGCTAAAAAAATTTCATAAAGTTGTACTTTTTTTATTAAAATTTATAAAACTTCTAAGAATTGTAAAATTGTAAATTTGAAACTTAATTGCCAACTTTTTTAAAAAATTTTATTAGTAATACATTATAAAAAAACCTTCTTGCATTCTGGATTTGGAGTTTAAATTATTAAACTACGAAGTTGTGTTTAGGTGCAACTCACTCTTTAATTATATTAAAAAATGTTTCCCAAAGAATATTCTAAGTTTAAAGTAGTTATTCGAATTTTATAAAACATGTGCTGCTAATTCAATTAAAAATTAAAATAATCAGCCAATTAAAGGTTTAAACAAAGTAATTTCCAAGGCGAATCTCGAACCCTTCACGCTTATTGCAGAAAGCATGACTGGCATACTAATATAGGATGAAAAACTATTACTAAACAACTTGAATTTTTAGTTATTTAAATTAAATTTTATTTTAAAATATTTTTAAAACTACAAAATAACTAATTACAATTTTAGAATAAATTTTTTTAATCATTATTTTACATAAAATTAATATAGTAATCATTTATTTAATCACTTCTTCAACAAAAAATAATATTCAAATAGGTCCTCATAATAACTATCAGTAGCTTCCATTTTTTTTTTAGTTTTTTACAATTTAATTACAAATGAATGAAAAATTTGTCACTATTTTTAGAAAATTTTGTTCGGGTTCATTATTCAAAAAAAAAAGGAAACTTTTTAATCCCTTAGTATAAAATAAACGTAAGATACGCTCCATTAAATTAAACATTAAATAAAAACTATTTTTTGTTTTTTGGCTCTGTATCTTTTTTTTTATTTAAATTTGAAAATTGTATCTATTAAAAAAAAAAAAATTTATTTGGCGAAACGTTTATTTGATTTTTTTTTGTATACATTTTAAAATATATATATACTAGCAGATTTACCCGGCGTTGCCCGGAAGCTTGCAAATTGTAAAAACGCAAGCTTCAGCCAATTTTTTGAAATACTACTTTGCTTATAAATGAAGCCACAAAAAATATTTGTGGAGTTCCGTTAACCCATCGTGGCCCAACAGCTTTTTATAGGTTTTTTCGTTGCTTTGTTATATATATTAGAAATGATTTAACCGATTAACTTCAAATTTTGTATATGTGTTCTTCTTTGAAAATGAAGTTCAATTTACTAACAGACTTGGAAGTTGTTAACCCCTGTCGACCCGACGATTGTTCAACAAAAAATTTGTAAGTAAATTACGTCCAATTTCTGAAAGTAGGTACAACTTCTTTGAATTAGGGGAATGCTTAAAAAAATGTTTTGTCGAGTTCTTTTAACCGATTGCGAAACAAAAACTTTAAAAAACAGTTTGAACGATTATCTCTAATTTTTCTATACATGGTGCTTCTTGAGAATTTGGTGCTCCTTGACGATAGAGTTGAGGATGTTAGGTTCCCGGCGAATAATGTTAACTGAATTAAAATGACTATTGGCCAAATGGGGATACTAAGTTTGCCATTATGTCATTATACTATGTCAATAGTAGTTATCTTGAATTTCCAACGTTTGAATAAAATATAGTCGATGGTTTAGAAAAGATTTAAAAATTTGCTTTTCAACTTATATTTTGTTTAGTACTCACCTGAAAGTTGTAATACGCTCTTCCTCGTTTTTTTATGATTTGATGAGAGAAATGTAGGCTTATTTTTTGGTAAAACTGTTTTAAAATACTATGTTTTTCAGCATTATATATAAGAAATTGAATTTTTTGATTTTTAGATTTCATTTGAAGAAAACTGAAAATTTCATTGAATCTTTGTTCAAAACGCACAAACAGGTCACAACCAAATTAACCATGTGGGTTTTAATTAAAATGCTGGTACAAAATTTTCAATAAAATACTTTTAATCGTATAAGAAAATAAAATTTATAGAAAACTTCATGGCGTCGTCGTGGAAAACGGGTTAATCGAATTAACTAAAACTTTTTGCAGCCTCTCGTTAGACTGCAAAATCAACCTGTAAAATTGGACACAAATCGAAAACACAAAATTTTTTAAAAGTCCGCCAGGCCGAAATGGGTTAAATTATTCGAACCAAATTTATACAACTAATTTCGGTTGCTAAGAGGAACATTTGTGCAAAATTTCGAGTCAATTTGTCAAACGGTTTTGACTCGAAATCAAAAACATTGAAAAAGCTTCTTTGCGCCCTCGTGCCCAAACGGGTAAACCGAACTCAACAAAAATTTGTGCCAGACTCTATTGTCGACTGCGAAACCACCTTGTAAAATTGGACACAAATCGGAAATACAAAATTTTTTGGAAGCCCGCCACGTCGAAATGGGTTAAATTATTCCAACCAAATTTATACAACTAATTGCGGTTGCTAAGAGGAACATTTGTGCAAAATTTCAAGTCAATCGGTCGAACCGTTTTGACTCGACATTAAAAACATTGAAAAAGCTTCATTGGCCTTCGTGCCCAAACGGGTTAACCGAACCCAACAAAAATTTGTGCCAGCCTTTCTTTTCGACTGCAAAACCACCCTGTAAAATTGGACACAAATCGGAAACAAATAATTTTTTGGAAGCCTGCCGGGCCGAAATGGGTTAATATTTTCGAACCATCTTTATACAACTAATTCCGTTTGCTAAGGGGAAGATTTGTGCAAAATTTCAAGTCAATCGGTCAAACTGTTTCGGCTCGACATCAAAAACATTGAAAAAGCTTCATTGCGCCCTCGTGCCCAAACGGGTTAACCGAACCCAACAAAATTTTGTGCCAGCCTCTCTTTTTGACTGCAAAACCACCCTGTAAAATTGGACACAAATCGGAAACACAAAATTTTTTGGAAGCCCGCCAGGCCGAAAGGGGTTAATTTATTCCAACCAACTTTATACCATTAATTCCGTTTAATAAGAAGAACATTCGTGCAAAATTTCAAGTTAATCGGTCAAACCGTTTCGACTCGACATCAAAAAAACGAAAAAGCTTAAAACGGCTCTGGAGTCGCAACCTGCTGACTTATAAAAATGCGACATAGCCTATGTCACCCCCCGGGCTCCCAAAATTATTCCTCTAAAATTTGGTGTCAATCGGACCAGTGGTTTTCACGTGAATCCTGGACAAACAAACAAACAAACAAACAAACAAACAAACAAACAAATTTTCTTCTTTATATATTAGACTAGCAGATTTACCCGGCGTTGCCCGGAAGCTTGCAAATTGTAAAAATTTTTTGAGATACTACTTTGCCTATAAATGCCACAAAAAATATTTGTGGAGTTCCGTTAACCCATCGTGGCCCAACAGCTTTTTATAGGTTTTTTCGTTGCTTTACTATATATTAGAAATGATTTAACAGATTAACTTCAAATTTCGTATATGTGTTCTTCTTGGAAATTGAAGTTCTATTTATTAACAGACTTGAAGGTTGTTAACCCCTGCCGACCCGACGATTGTTCAAAAAAAATTTGTAAGTAAATTACGTCCAATTTTTGAAAGTAGGTACAACTTCTTTGAATTAGGGGAATACTTAAAAAAAAGGTTTGTCGAGTTCTTTTAATCGATTGCGAAACAAAAACTTTAAAAAACAGTTTGCAAAACAATTTGAACGATTATCTCCAATTTTTCTATACATGGTGCTTCTTGACAATTTGGTGCTCCTTGACGATATAGTTGAGGATGGTAGGTTTCCGGTGAACAATGTTAACTGAATTAAAATGACTATAGGTCAAAAGGGGATTTTCTTGAATTGCCAACGCTTGAATAAAATATAGTCGATGGTTTAGAAAAGGTTTAAAAATTCGCTTTTCAACTTATATTTTGTTTAGTCCTGAAAGTTGTAATACGCTCTTCCTCGTTTTTTTATGATTTTATGAGAGAAATGTAGGCTTATTTTTTGGAAAAACTGTTTTAAAATACTATGTATTTAAGCATTATATATAACAAATTGAATTTTTTGATTTTTAGATTTCATTTGAAGAAAACTGAAAATTTCATTGAATCTTTGTTCAAAACGCACAAACAGGTCAAAACCAAATTAACCCTGTGGGTTTTAATTAAAATGCTGGTACAAAATTTTCAATAAAATACTTTTAATCGTATAAGAAAATAAAATATATAGAAAACTTCATAGCGTCGTCGTGGAAAATGGGTTAATCGAACTTAACTAAAACTTTTTGCAGCCTCTCTTTTAGACTACAAAATCAACCTGTAAAATTGGACACAAATCGAAGACACAAAATTTTTTGAAAGTCCGCCAGGCCGAAATGGGTTAATTTATTCCAACCAAATTTATACAACTAAATGCGGTTGCTAAGAGGAACATTTGTGCAAAATTTCAAGTTAATCGGTCAAACAGTTTTGACTCGACATCAAAAACATTGAAAAAGCTCCTTTGCACCCTCGTGCCCAAACGGGTTAACCGAATTCAACAAAAATTTGTGCCAGACTTTATTTTCGACTGCGAAACCACCTTGTAAAATTAGACACAAATCGGAAACACAAAATTTTTTGGAAGCCCGCCGGGGCGAAAGGGGTTAATTTATTCCAACCAAATTTATGCAACTAATTGCGGTTGCTAAGAGGAACATTTGTGCAAAATTTCAAGTCAATCGGTCAAACTGTTTCGGCTCGACATCAAAAACATTGAAAAAGCTTCATTGCGCTCTCGTGCCCAAACGGGTTAACCGAACCCAACAAAAATTTGTGCCAGCCTCTCTTTTTGACTGCAAAACCACCCTGTAAAATTGGACACAAATCGGAAACACAAAATTTTTTGGAAGCCCGCCGGGCCGAAAGGGGTTAATTTATTCCAACCAGCTTTATACCATTAATTCCATGTAATAAGAAGAACATTCGTGCAAAATTTCAAGTGAATCGGTCAAACCGTTTCGACCCGACATCAAAAAAACGAAAAAGCTTAAAACGGCTCTGGAGCCGCAACCTGCTGACTTATAAAAATGTGACATAGCCTATGTCACCCCCCGGACTCCCAAAATTATTCCTCTAAAATTTGGTGTCAATCGGACCATTGGTTTTCACGTGAATCCTGGACAAACAAACAAACAAACAAACAAACAAATAAACAAACAAATAAACAAACAAATTTTCTTCTTTATATATTAGATAGATATACAACAAACATACATATATTTTTTAAAAAATTTAAAAGGATTAAAGTTTTCTAAATGCTTTCTAAAAATTAAAATTTTTTTAAAGTAATTTAAAGTTAAGCGGATTTTGAATGTAAAATGAAAAAAAAGTTATTTAGAATTTGGAACTGATTGTATTCTCGGAAAAAGACCAATTCAAATTATAATAATTAGAAATTTTTTTGGCAATTTATTTTAAAGAATATTAAGTTTTAGAAAATAACTCTCTTTTAGGTTTTTATAAAGATATTAAATTATTTTAATTGTTCCAATCGTATTTTAGAATACCTCTAAAATGTATAAGGAAGTGCAGTTCAACTTCTATTCAAAGAAGTGCGTCGCCAACTCTTTTCCCGACATGCACTGATAATTTATGAACTTTTTAGAAACTCATTATGCTTCGAGTGCCTATATATATTAATCGTTTTATCTGTTGTGAGAAATGGTAGTAGATCTCGGTTTCTACTATTTTTGGATCTTCAGCTGGTCCCAAAATTTTGCATGACATGTTGGTGCTTTCTAATTAATAAATTTTTTAAATTTTGTCAATATGTGTTATATACAGAATTTCCAGAGTTCAATGGTCTATAAATCTGGAGGTGAGCCTCCCATGATCCTCACGAACAAGAAATTATATCAGGATATGAGGATATGAAAAAAATATCAATATTTAAATTGAACCTGAGGAATAACTGATTTTGAAAATGAAACAAAATTTGTATTTAAATAACGGTTTTATATGCAAAAGTTACAGTTATTTAATAAAAACATTATGTAAAATATTCAAATTTCTGGGATATAAGACCTTGTGACTTTTAAACAATAAGTGGTAATGAAAATTTGGGATATTATTAATAAAGTCCATAACTGCTGCTAGCTACTGAAATGTAAATAAATCTTGAATGCTGTACAGGTATGAAGATATTGGCTATATTTTACAAGTATAAGAAATTACTTTGATTGCCGTTATCTTGGAAACCGTTAGAAATAAATCCCTCCCTTTTGATCAACTTTTTTTTTCGTCAAGATGACCTCTATTAGTTGCAGGTCTACTCCTGGACTTCTTGTTTCTTTAAAATCAATTTGGTATTAAAAGTAGACCAAAGTGTAGAAGACAAAGATATATCTTAAAAGACTTATGTAATTTTAAAACAGATACGAGTACCTATTATATCAAATGGTCAATTTGAAAAATATATAATAAAATAATAATATTATTAAATAAAAATCTAATTTATTTTATAACAAGGACCTCAAATGTGATCTAATATATTCCATGTATTTTCTATTCAAAATTTTTAAATCTATTATACAAAATAAGATTTATTAATGTTGTATAAAAGTCACTAGAATAGTGTGATATTAATATTTTACATAACACTTATATTTTGGCAGAACAAATATGCAACATTACTTAATTAAAAAACACAGAAATACTATCTAAGTCAAAATCCTTCTTTTCAACTACATTCTCCTTATATACATATTTGTATACAATATATAAGTATAGATATCATATTTTAACTTAATTAAATATTATCTCATATTTCTTTTTCTAAATTGTACATACTTATATTAATTTTATTTACTTATATAATTTTTTATTCCAATTTTTATTAATTTTTTTTTTTTTTTTTTCAAAAATACCATAAATAAAATATAATATATTACATATATATAATTATATACAAAAGTTATATAAATACAAGAGTATAATGTTATTTATTAAAATAAAGATAATATATTACAGTGAAAGAGTAAATGGGTATTTCGTAATTATTAATTATTATAACAACGGATTCATTTTGCAGAAAAAAAGTTAAACTGGAACAATAGAATGAAAAAATTATTCATAAATTTATTCTTTCTCTCTTTCTATCATTTTTTTATTTGTTGTGCTTTCTAATTCTCTTATAGCTTTTTTTATTTTTATATTAAATACATAATTACAATAATTTTAATAGTCGGTCCAATATATTATCCAAAGGGGGGATAATTTTTATTCACAATTGTTTGTTTGTCCCAGTTTTGTGTATTAACCAACACACATACAATTTTATAGTATTTATCTACTCCTAAATTTCTATTAGTGGTGGATTTTAAAACTATTTTATATTATTTATCATCACTTTTATAAGTGATTTTATAGTTGTATTTCTTTTCACGATATTATTGTAATAATTATTTTTTTTATAAATCTTTTAGTTAAAGGTTTGAATTTTTAAGTGGATATTTACAAGTACTAATAAGATTGGGTCCCAGATTTTGAATTTATAACATTTGGTTGCAAAGAGGGACTACTATAATTAAATTTTTTACTAAAAACTTTAGAATAATACGCTGATTGGCGCATGTACAATGGTTTTATGCAGTTAAACAACCAAGTTATTGAATTACAACACATTTTTGCATACTTTTAGGATGATATATAAAAATTATTTTATTCTTGATAAGAAATGGGTTTCTACTAATGGCATTCTCCTAAACTGCATTAAATATATTAGAACTAGAATTATTTATCAAAAAATTCTAATTTGATTTGTGATAAGTGTTTTTACAATGTATTATATCCTAAAAGTATGCAAAATGTTTTTATAATCTATTTAGTGCAAAACGACCAAGATATTTAAATAAAGTAACTATTAGTGATTACAAAAATTATTTATAAAAAAATACAATTATTTTTTTTAAATTTATTTTATATTGAATCATATTAATTAAAAGAAAGCTATAGGAATAAATAAAGATATAATTTTGAGAAGACCTCATACAATAGCACAATTTCAGGTAATACATAATATAGTTAAGTATTTTATTTGGAATAAGAAGGTATTTACAGCTATAGTAACAACGGTAGATATTTGATATTTTTATATTTTTTTATATTTTAGTATTATTTATTTCTAAATATTAATTATGAACATTTGTTCATGATAATCATAAGATAAATATCTAAAATATTATACATTTCATATTTATACCTACATATATATATATAACAATATTCTACTTACTAAACATCCAGTATCTTTTTCTCTTTTTAATCTTAAGATATTAATCAAAACAAAATAAAAACAAAAAAATAATAATAATAATAAGCAACAACAAAAAATAAAGCATTCTTTACATTTTTATTCTTAAGTAAGCTGGTTTAGGTATTTTAATGTTTTCAGATTATGAAAAAGCAAAAGGAAAAAAAAGAGACCGGAAAATTTATGAAAAATAATAATCTCCTATCGTAATATATTTCCAAAAGAATTTTCTTTTATTCTTATTATATTCTTTTGTTTCTTTTCTTTTTATTTTTTTTATTGTTTTTGTTTATTAGGAAACGAACAGATTTTATTTTTATTTTGTTTTTCTTTTTAAAATGATGAACAGTTTAAGAATTGACTTCTTATATAATTTAACCAATTATTTTTATGTAAAGAATTTTTATATAATATATATTTTGTATTTGTTATAAAAAGACAACAAAAGGAAGTAATTTTATTCTAATTTGTTGTTTTTGTTTTATTTTTTAACTTTCTAAGTTTTAAAGGAAAAAAAATTTTATAAATAAAAGTTTAATAACTAAATGGCAACAGATATAATTTATATTTATCGAAGCATTGTTTTAATTAAAAATATTTTTCTTATTTCCTCCTGTAAGTATGCAATTTCTTGTATTGTTTTTTTTTTGTGGACATATGCAAAAGTCTATAGGATGAAGTTTTAGTATTATGATTTTCAATCTGCACTAAATCACTGATTAGCTTTGATTGTTGATTGTAGTTTTGAAATATATTTGCATAAAACCGAGGTCCTCAACATCCCGTTAATTTTTTTAATTAGATTTAAATAAAATATAGTTACATTTAACCCAATCTTGTAATAAGTAGATTTTTATTGATTAAGATTTACTTTCCAAGAAATTTACTAAAGGTTTTATATAGTACCATCCTAATTCTTTAATAAGTGGATTTTTCTTAATTTAGGAACTTAGTTTTTAACTCCTCAGGTATAACTCAAAGTTTTTAGTTAATACCTTGTTATTCTATAAAAAGTCTTACCAGAGAAATCCCATTCGGCAACCAAAGTCATTTATTTAGGACCATTGTGTCCTGATTAATAAAGTTCCTATTAATACAAAATCCTTTTATAAATTTATTTAAAACTTAAGTTTAAATTTAAGTTTTAAAATTTATGATTGCTATCCCGGATATCAAATAGGGTACAATGTTAACATAAACTGATAAATATATAATGCATATTTTATTAGATAATAAAATTTATTGGTTTTTATTACGTTCTTAAAGTCAAAAATTTAAAAAATTTAAATTTATAGGTGCTATTTTTAACTTTTACATTTAGTCAAAAGTAGATTTTAAAATATTTTAGAATTTTAAATATTTATTATAGCAATAAAGTAGCATGTCCTAATAAAAAAGGGTCTTCAAGGTATTAAAAAATTTTATTTCCTTTAAATATTAGAGAATTTTTTTTTTGGAAAAATTTTATAACATTGTAGATTAATTTTAGATTTTAGGATTTTAAGTCAAATTTTCGTATCCCAATTTACGATTTTTAATTACAGTTATTAAAATAATTAAAAAAATTTTATATCCATGTTAAAATTTCAACGGAAATTAAAAATTATTTAAAAGCTTTTTTTTTTTTGAATCAATATTTTTCCCAATACTCTTTTTTCACTGCTCTAAACTTTATTAGAGTTTTTCAATTAAATGTTAGCCCTTGAAATTCAGAGAATTTATATCTTCTGGTAAATTCAAGTTTTAATTTTAATTTAAATATAGTGGATCAATATTAGAAGAACTTGTAAAAGTGCAATCATATTCAAAACTTTAAAATATTTTCCTTCAACTCCATTTCATTTTAAAACACTGAAGCTTCATATAAACTTTGACTGAAAATTTTCTTTCAAAAACTTTAAAAAAATTTTTTTTTTAAATTTCAACAGTCAAAAAAAATAATGAAAAAATTTAAACTTATAAGTTTAAAATGCAAAACTTATTTGGCTAAAAAAATTTTCTTTTTTAAAATTCTTATTTTTTTTTAAGCAAAAATATTTTTTAATTTAATTTTTAAATTTTTTAAGAATTTTTAAATTAGCACGTTTTTTTTGCAGAAGAATTTTATTTTAATTTGTGGCAAAAAGAGATAAAAAAATAATTAAAAAAAATTTAAAGAAGGCAAAATATACAAAAAAACAATTGAATTTATAAAAGTTTGGTTTCATCAGTTTTCATTTTGTAAAACGAAATATTAAGATTAAAAAAATTTAAAATAGATAAATAAAAACTCTTCAACAAACTTCTTAAGCACTCCAAAAAAACAAGAAAAATCTACAAAAGATCATGAACTCATTAAAGAAAACTGTGGTAACTATATATTGTTTATATATATAATATACAGGGTGAGTTAATTTAAGAGAGTGTCAGAAAACTTTAAGAATTCTCAAAATTCTTCTTAGAAAAACCTGTATTTCAGGCGGATGAAATTTAAACAATTACTGAGATACAGGGTGAATAATTCTATAACCAAATCACCATGTATATTTAGAATCTGCTTTGATGAATGAATCTTTTATTCTTTCCATGACTTTTCTCAGAAGATAATGAACTATATAAAGGGATATTTTCTACAACTACTGAGGTACAGGGTGAATATAATTACAACTACCTATGAACTTTCAACCAAGGAATCACGGAATGCTTCAAAGAATAGTATAAAATTTTGAAACACTTAAGTAAATCATCCTTGTAAATTTAGAATCTGCATTAAATAAATATTTTATTCTTTTACTGATTTTTCTCAGAAGATACCGGGTGTTTAAAGTTATAATCCATTATTATAATTTCTAAGCTACTTAAATTAATATTTTTCAAGTGTTAATAAGTAATTGTAATTGAATATAAGTGCAACTACTAAAGGAATGACAATCATGGAATCCTATCTTAAAAAATTTGAAAACTTTAAATGAATCACCCTGTATACTATGAATTTGCAAGGAATGAATCTCTCATTCTTACTTAATTTATGTATTTAAATGAAAGGATGAAAACTTTAGGAAAGAACATTAAACCATGGCAAATAAAAATTTTTTATATCTTAAGATACCATAAAATCTTAAAGTATTTTATACTTATAACGGTTATAATATACAATAAAATTTTTTAAGAGTTAAATTGAATAAATATTGGTGGATAATTTTAACCGTTATCAAAAAATTTAAATATTTTAATATAATTGCACACAAATATATTTTTAATTTTTTATATATTTTTATTTAAATTTTATAACTTGAGATGAATTTAATCTAACGTTGAATTGATGCCAAAATTATGCCACAGATTTTAAATTTAATTTTTATTCTAACTTGTAAATTTTAAAATTTCTTCATATATATTATATGATTTTTAATTTTCTACCTTTCAAAATGCTTATACTAATTTTCAGTATTAATTTATTAAGGTGCATTTAACGACTGAATATGATTAAGACATCAAGAGGTCTTTTTAACAGTCGGAGATCTATTGGATTTTAAGAAAATTTCCAAAATCGGAAATCAAATCCTTAATCTGACATTAAATAAAGGTCCAAAATTTGGGGGAGTTCACCAAGATCTAGATCGAGATTAAAACTCATAATAATAATAAAAATTTAAATAGTTTATGAGATAAGATTCAAATTAATAATGAATATATTACTAATGAAACTTAAATTTCTAATTAAAAGTTAAATTGATCTACTAATCGATACCCTAAAACTTTTTAAGAATTTTTATTTAATTTGACTTGCATTTAATTGTTAATTAGTTTTATTTTCTATAAAAATACAACAAAAATTTAAAGTTTAGAATTATTTTAAAATTAAATACAAATTATAATTTAATTAAATATTTCAATATTTCAAAGGAATTATTATTTACTCATACATAATATAAATTTTGTATTTTTTACTTTTTAATGTCAGAAATAAAAAAAAAAAAATCCAATTAATATTTAAATTTTTGAATTTTCAATTACTCAACAATTTTATTAGAAATAACTAGAAATAAATAAAATATCTCAAAGATACATACTTTCAATGGTGGAAAATTCTACAGAAGATAGTTGGGGTGATTGTCTTTGACAGATTGATTTATTAGTTCTGTTTTTTTTTTTCAACAATCCAAGAATTCGCATAAATTACAATTAATTACAATTAAATTCAAATTCTAAGATACACAAATTAAAATTTTTAGATATATAAATTAAAGTAAAATTTTAGAAATTTTTTAAAATAAAATAACGGCTTTTTCGTGAAATAATGAAATATATTTGAAATTTAATATAATTAATGATAAAGCCTTTCTAAAGAATTTTCTAAAAAAGTTCCTAATTTTTTACCTGAACCGCATAACTGACTCCTAATATACATCGGTTCTCAATTGTAAGATTCAAATTAGAAACAAGGTATACTCATATTAATTAAATACACAAAATAACAATTCGAAACATATTGGACCCCATCCTTCATAAAGTAAATAATTTATGAAGAGAGTTCAAATAAATCCAGATTAACTTTTTTGTTTGAGACTATTGCATTATAACCAGCATGTAGACGTAGTAATGCTTAGTTTAATTGATATTCGAGATTCATTATGAGTTTTGGGACTAAGTTAATACTTGATCAGGGAAATGGTCTGGTAAAATATATGTTGATTTAGACAAACTCATGAGTTAAAAATATTTTAGAATTGCACACAACTGTTCAGAAAATCACACATATGTCCAGAGGTACAAAATTGTGAATATTCGGAACCTGAATAAAGATCACCTTAACATATAGATTTGAAACCTAGTTAGTTACGAGCAACATCACACAGAAACTACAGGTCTTCATTGATAAGTGTTTAAAAATCATATGCAGAGTATACTGGCCATAAACAATTAGCAGCTACAAGGACCAATGGAAGGTAAAACCGATACATAGCAAGGATACATGGCAAGGGAAGCACTGGAGCAGAACCCAGAAATAATCCAGAGATGAGTTCGCTTCAATAACACCTTGAGGCTAACAATATTAGAAGAACTTGCCTCAACTGAAAAAACAAAGAAGAAAGCAAAAACAATAGCTGCTCCGAATAAAGTCAAATGAAATGCCTAGCATAGGATATCTAGCTACCGAGAGGAGCAATAACCATAGAAGTAAAATCGACTCAGATTATTCCAAAAAAGCAACGCATTATAATAAATTTAAATATCAGTTACAAATTATGAAACCATCATATTATTCAACTTAAGTTAAAATAATATTACTGAAGGTATACTCATTTATTTTTCATACTTCTTTTTTTTAAAACATTTTTCATATTATTATACTAAAGATTCTCAACTAATAAACTTTGATCTTTATGGACTGTATTTTGTTTACTTTAAACTTTTACTATTCCCCTATCTCTTAACTGAAACTAAACTAAATTTTAAAAAACGTATAGTAGTGTCTTCAATACCAATATTAAACTTTGAAGGACATTTTTTTTGTTTTAATGAATAAATAAAACTTTAAAAACAGTTTTAACTATATATATATCTATATATATATATTTATATATCTATATATATATATATATATTTATATATATATATATATACATTCGAACTAAGATATTATAATACATCTTGTACATTTTAAATCGTAAATTATTTTGCCACCGAACATAAAAAAACGAATAGAAGAACCATATAGACAATAGAATTTAGAATTTAGAGATTACTTTCATAAAATATAAAGTTTCAAGGGAAATTTATTTTTTTTTTTTTTTTTTTTGTTTAAAGTGTTTTTCTTTTAAAATATCATTAAATCTTTATCTTCCTGTTCTTATTAAAATCCCTTAGTTGAAATTTCTTTTACATGGAAAAAAAAAAAACTTTTCTCAAGGCAAAGAAAATTTCGTTTATATTCAATATATTTTTCCATAAGTTTAATTTTTTTGTTTTTTTTTTTTTTTATTACATTTTTATTATATTTAAATGCTTACCACCATCTAGTTCTATTTCTAGAATTTTAGTTTTTTGTTTAAATTATTTCTAAATAAAAAGTCGGTATTTTATAACACACCGTTTTATGGAAAATGGAAATTAAAATTTATAAAATGAAGAGGGTAGTAGTTGGTCTTGATAAGTCTGTTGTACCCATTCTAAAAATATAATGTACTCTCTTTTGTCTAAATTATTACTTTGCTGATAGTATTTTTTATTAACAATTTTCTTATATTCCCCTATTTCTGTTTTAAATCTGTACTTTTTAAAGCATTGCCTGTTTAAGCTTAATGAAGGCCATTGATCAACCAAATATATAAGCGTTTAATGATTGGTGCACACTGAGCAGTTAATTAGTTACTAAAATTAAAATTTAAAAAAAAATTGATATTTCGTCAAATTTTATGAAAAACGTGTATAGCAGTTATTTAAAATATTGTTATATGTAATTACTGGCCTTGTTAAATTAATTGCACAACCATAGCATTTTTGCCGTCTTATGTACTGTTAAAGACATGCAAATTTATTTTAGAAGCTTGTAATAAACGAAAGAAGTACCTACACCACAATTGGTTTTGATCGATGTGCTTGGATTTCAATGTTAATCCGATTTCTACACATTTAAAGAGTCACAATCTATAAGCACGATGGAGTCAAACATAGTTTCGATTTCGAAGATTATCTGATTTTTACACTTATATAGGGTCCATATCTATAAGTACAAAAAAGTTGCACATATTTTTGACAACGGTTCATTTCAATAATGAACTATTTCATACAATTTTATGGAGTCTATATTCATCACCTCTAATCCGGAAAATTCGAAACGAAAAACCAATTTTATTATCCTCCTTACTTTGTCTTCACATATAATTTTTTTAAGCATTTTTTTTTTCCTCCATTTTAAATCTATAAAATTTTTTTTAACGTATTATGTGTATAAAATAGTTTTTTTAACAATTTCTTTTTTGTTTTTATTTTCCGATGAAAATTTTTTAAAACATTCTCCAAAGAAAATGTTGAAAAAAAGGAATTAAATACTTATATACGAATTTTAAATGCCATTCCTTTTTATTTAAATTATAATTTCTATGAAAAAAATAACAAAAATTTTTTAACAGAAAACTTATAGACAATATACTAAAAAGTTTGTAAAATTTTATAAAAGTTGTAATACCTACAACATAACATATAAACTTTAAAATATAAAGAATTTCCAAAACAACTACCTTCATAAAATTTTTCAATGTAAGGCATCAACCATAGCATTCATGTAACAGAAAACATTTTAAATTTTTTTTTAAAACATTACTTTGGTGTCTGAACAAGGCCTTGAATATGTTTAGTTTTTATTAAGCAATAACTGTACTCGATTACATTGATATTCGAACGTATTTGAATAAGAGGTATCTTTAGTTAATCGATTTAATTCAATTGAGTATTTTTATAAATTGAACATATATGACCTTGTATTAAGGCCTGTATAGAACTTTACACTAATTACTTTATTCTTTTATAATACGGATCTTTTTGGGAATCGGTCACCCTTTAATACGTTGATAGAAAAGTTAGTCAACTAAATGGTAAAGCATTTGCAACTAGTTATAAATATGAAAACTGTAGTCAAATACGTTCATTGAAGATTGGAAATGAAAATTCTACCTATATTTGTGATCTTCAAATCAGATGAAACTTTGTTATGTATTGAGTATAATGAAACTTTGTTATGTATTGAAGTTAGGTTCAATGTTATGCACTTTTTATCATGAAGCTAAGCCCTCATCCTAAAATCATTACAAATAAAAATATTGACAATTAATTAAAACGGGGACGCCCAATTGCAGTACAATAATCACAAATCAAAAACTCAATACCTAATTTTTTCATAAGTATTTGTAGCACCCACATTAAATTACGAAATCAATGAAGTTTTGATTAGTTAAGAAATTCTCACCTATTAAAGAAATGATAATTTGATTATTTGATTAGTGATAAATGAGTGGTGCAATTGCGGTCTGTTAATTAAAATATGTAGTATGTACTACCGTAGTCATATGTTCTATTCCTATGAAATTTTAAGATATTAGACATCTTCTTCCGATTTATAAAAATTATATATTTGTAAATAGATTTTTAATTCGGTACCTATAAAATTCTCCGTTATTCGAATTTATTTTCTTCTGAACCCCCATTGATAGAAATTTAAAATTTTAAGATTTTTTACTTCAGGTTTTTGACTTTTAAATTTACAACTTAAAATGTATACACAATGTATCTGAGTTAAAATTCAAACTTAAAGTCGGAGGTGCAGGTCTACTTTTCACTTAATACGTTTATTCAACAACGAACATGTACTTTCAAAATTTATAGAAGTTCTGTAAACTTGCGCCGCAAGCCAATGCCAGTCCACCATGAACACAAAAGTACACTTCTCCTATCATCTTGTACAAATGTACTAGAAAATTAATTTACTAAAAAATAATTGTAAATTTAATAAAATTTAATTGACTCCAAATAAAAAGTTTCAATAATATTTTTTACCTATTTATTTTAATTTATAAAATAAAAATATAATTTTCATTTCAACAGAATCTAAAAAATTATATTAAATTAATTTAATAAACTGTCAACATCTTAAGTACTAAAATGGTTTGTTCTAAAAAATAAAAAATACCTTACAGCAAATAAAATTGTAACCTTATAAAATGAAAACTCATTATAAAAACCAACTAAATTAATCGATAAATAAAACAATATGGCCTATTTTACAATTCTATAAAAGTCTAATAAAAATCTATAGATACATTTTTTTAACAATTACCTGAATACCTGTTAGATAAAATAAAAATTTTTTTTTAAAGAACTGTTTTTTAAAATTGTCATTTAATTTTATATTCTTCAATATAATTAAAAGTTATTTATAAAAATATTTTGTACAAATTTTAAGTATAACAATTTAAAATAAAAAAAAAATTGATTAAAAATTATATTGATGTTGATTCCATTGGTATTATTCCGTAGATACTTTTTTCGTTTTTTTTTTTTAATTTATTTTAAATTTTCATTAGATATTATTTTATTTTATATATATTTTTCTCTCTCTCTCCCTCTCAGTTTACCTCAATTTAAAAGAATATAATTAAAATTTATTTAATTATTCATTATTAAACGTGGTTAAAATTACAAAATAAAAATATATATACAAAACTTAATATTTTGTTTTTATTTTTGAAAAAGAATCTATCTACAAGATACAATTTTTTACTTCGTCTTAAAAACAGAAATATATATACAAGTAAATATGTATATATATATGTTGTTAAAAATAATTCTTAATATAGAATACGGTCGGAATTGTAATATTGTAATAATTATATTATAGTTATATTCATAATAACCAACCATTAATTTAAATTTAAAAATGTTTTTTTTTTTCTTTATTATGATTTGAAATTATTTTCGTTGTTTAAAAAATAAATGAAAATATTTCCTACATAATACTAATACATATGGATATCTAAGTATATATATATAAACAAATTCTAATACATATATAACATAAAACCCAACAACAATACCAATAATAAGGTATATAAGAAAAACAAAACCAAAAGTGTATTTACGAGAAAATGTATTTTACCTTGAATAATTTTTTTGGTTGAATACTAGAAAAGTATCTATAAGATAGAATTACTGTTATAACAGTTGGATTTTTAAAAATTTTTCATTGTTAGAATAGACAGAATATAACCGCTATTCATTTTTATAATCGATCGTTTAGTTCTTATACACAGTAATGAGTGTCTTAGCTATATAGGATGTCACGGGAATAAGTTTTGTAATTCAAGGACATGATTTTGGGGATGGGGCGGATTAAAACAAAAATTATAGATACAATTATACAGTAGGGCCTATTTTAATTCGATTCACATGTAGTGGAAATAAAATATTATAACTCAAGACTATGCTTTATGTTTCATTTGTCTTCGGATATTAAGACGAAACTGTTTAAATTCGATCTTGTAGGATATAAGTATTCTTCAAGAAAAATAACGGTATTTCCTGCCTCGAAATTGCTTCCGAAAGAACATTAACTGAGCTTTAAAATTGGGTGTAAAATTTAGTTTTGAGGTTAGATATTAAGTTCAAACTTCTTTACTATTAAATAAATTAGTTCCTGCAGCTATAGGAAACTTATTCCTGTGACACCTTATATACAACATTGATACAAGCATGTAAATGGTTTTCTTTTAAATATACTTGCTTGTCCTAATTTTAAATGTTTTGTGCTTATTTTATTTTTGTGGTAATTTTTATAATTTCACCTATTCTTCTTTTCTTAAAACACTTTTCACCTTTCCACCTTGATTATTTACCGTTGCTACCATTTTTATGAATTTTATTATTTTTCTCGTGGTATTTTTGTTTTTTTTGCATTATTTAATTTTTTTTTTTATTTTTGAGTTTCAAATTTCTTGTCTTGAATTCTGTAGGACCAGCAGCAATCTGTTTCTTTGGTTTCGCAACAAAAACAAGTATAAGAAAACTCCATGTTGAACTTATTTTTTATGGTTTGTTTTTTTGTTTTTTGTTTACTTTTTTAATCTTAAACATAAATAAAAAGCAGCGAATGAAATAGAATACAGAGTAGGAGAAAAAGTACAGACCACAGAGAACAAATAAAGAAAAACAAAACAAAAGTTGTAAAAATTAAATTTAAAAAAAAACACAAAACAGAAGTAAGAAGTTCGAAGAGATGTAGAAGAAAAAGTAAAACAAAGGTGAGAAATAAAGCAGCCTGCTTTAAATTGAAAAATATGGAATAATAAACAAATCACTAATGAATGGTTTAATCGTTATTTAGGTAATAGTGATCCTGTGTTGATTTAAGAGAATTTTACAGGATTTAATTTGCTATTGGGTTAAAAATATGTTCTTCTTGAATTTGGTGGAGTAAAATCTCTACATGAACACACTGCGAGCATCTGAGTACAGTTGACTGATTAACTTAACTTAAGAGCTCGGAAAATTTAACATGTACACTGGGGAGAGTTCAAATATAGGATCTAATTTCCACGGCGAGCGTTGAAGTGAAATCCATAGGTTAAAAGAAATATGAAGAACCAAGAATTGTCATGAAAAGGAGCAATATCAAAAAAATAGAGGACTACAGGTGTTCTTAAATGAGTACGGTGCAGATATGTAGCTCTATGCTATCGATAGAAGGATAACAGAAGCATCCCTTGTCGTTCGAATCGAATTATGATATCATATTCATAAGATTCAAATATTAATTTAAAAAATTTCTATTGGATTTTATTATTTTCAATTCCAATCCTATCTTTATTTTTTAAAATAGTTAAACATATGAAAATTATTATATAAAATTATATTATATATGTTGGGGTTTGTGTTAAGGAATTTTTTACAAAATTTTTCCATCTATCCTAACCTAACCTTGAAAAATCTCGAATCTTTAAGATTTTAAATTAAAATAAAAAAATTGAATCACCAACAATTGAAACACCAAACTGTTTTTATTAATATGAAGAAAATTAGAAAATTTATTTTACATATAAATCATAGATAAAATTTTTTTTTAAATAAATTTTCCATCTTTTTTCAATTTACAACGGAAATACAAAATCTATTCAAATTTGTCTTAGATTTAAAAAAAAAAAACTTGAAGGAATATAATTTTATTAAAAAATTTTCCACCATTAAAATAATGATACTAATAATCTCAGAAAAAAAAACATTTTGTTTTCCATAGAATATTTTACATTGAGCTTAAATTGTATTAAATAAATTTGTAAATCTAAATAATTTATATACATATAGTATTATGTACATCTTTATCTAGATAGACTTAATTGAAGGTGATATATTAAGTGACTAATTTTTTAAGTGATTTTTCTTTTAAATACTCAAAATATGTGGCATTATTAAATTTTTGGATTCTTACTTTGATTCCAAATCAAAGAATAGGAACTTTAAATGTATATCATTTAGAAGGCGTATATTCATAAAACATATTTTTCAATCCCATTTTATAACTCACATTATAAAATTCCTGAGAAAAATTTTGATTCACGCTTTATAACTCACATTACAAAATACCTGAGAAATAATTTTGATTCACACTTTATAACTTATATTATAAAATTCCTGGGAAAATAATTTTTCATTCACACTTTATATCTCACATTATAAGAAATTTTGATTCACACTTTATAACTCACATTCTAAAATTTCTGAGAAAAAATTTTGATTCACACTTTATAACTCACAGTTAAAAATTCTTAGAAACAATACTTATACAAATAAAACCATATTTATAAAATTATTATAAAATTACAAAATTAAATAACAAAATTCTTCAGAATCTATAAATAAAATTCTAAATTAATATCGATTTTTTTCCAATATATCCATAATGTTCATGCATCCATAATCTCTATTTTCCAAAAATAAACTCAATCTATTTCTTTATACAATAAAATAAATTCAAGTTAATTTAATACACTATTTCAGAATTAATGTACAGACTTTGATACAATAGTTTCAATATAATAATTAAAAATAAATAAAAAATCTATAAATAATTTTAAATATTTATAAGATACTTATTAGTAAACTTTTGAAGAATTTTTCAAGAAAATATTAATAAACGTAAGCAAATCACGTTTCTAATATTTTAATTCTAAATTTATAACTCACACATACCAAATACAAGAAAAATGAATTATTAATAATAATAATTGTATTATTTTGATATTCTATTTATAATAATGTATCTGATGGTCGTCATTGGATTAGGGTCACTCAACTAGTCTATAATTATTCCAATTTGTTTCTTTGAGCTTATTTATATCTACAATAGGAACATTAATGGAAGTAAAATATAATTGTCTATTTTTAAGTAATATCTTATGGTAGAAATTGAAAAAAAGCAAAATAATACCACCCACTGTGAGCCCACATACCAAACTAAATCTTTCAAACTTATTATTATATTAATTTTAATACAAAACATTGAAGTCACATTTATTATACGAAAATTTTATTTCTAAAAATAATGTTTTATTCAGAATTTTCAATTAAATTCAATTTTTTTTTGATAAGTTATTGAAAACATTTGATTAATATTTTGAACGTATACCTATAATTAATATAAAATTGGGTTTTTTATTAAATTTATTTTAATTTAAGCCTGTAAAATATCTAAAAAATTTAAAAATTAACCACCCATTGAAGAAATCAAAAAAAATTTTATATTTATCTGGTGTAGGTATAATGTATGAAGCATCTACACCGGAAACGCCACCATGAGTTTAATAAAATAAAATTCGAAATAAAATCAGTGATATAAGATGAATAGAAAAATTACACCCAATTTTTTTATTAAACGTTACCACAAGCCTAGGGAAATTTAAAACAAATTTTTTTTTTCAATTTTTCTGATTTTATTTTATTTTACAATTGCCACATGAAAATTTTCCAAAATTGTTTGATTTGTATCTTTTTAACAAACAGTTCATTTAAAATTATACGGCATTTGTTTAGAGTGAGAGTGTCGAGGACGACTACATTGCTGATGATGATGGTGATGAAAATGATGATTATATTGTGATTGTGAGACATTAAAGAAATTGTTCTGATTTCTCAGAAAACGTTTTTCGTGAAATTTGAAAATTTGGAAATCCTACCTTTTATAGTAAAATTATAAAAAGAAAATCTAAAATAAGAAAAAACATTTAATAATTCTATAAGGTGTATTTTAAAAATATTTCGAAAACGTTTGATTTTGAAGAACACATATAATTTCAACAATCTAGATTCGAGGTGTTTTTAATCATTTTATTCAAAATCGAAATCACATATTACGTAGGCATACAAAAGCTTTGTATGAATTTTGATAAATTGATGAACTTTCTATAATCATCATTAAAAGAAATTCAAAAAATGTATATTTTAATGTGAGTCTAAACATTTACATATAAGTTCAGATGTACAAAGCATTATTATAAATAAAAAAAAAAATTTTTTTTTTTTATGTTCATCAGCGTATGCGCGTCGCGCCACCATCTATTATAACTATTGTAGTATTTTGCTTTCATTTAAGGCTTTTGTTATTCTTATTCACAATTTTTAATTCACCTGTATAATGAATAAGATACATTGAACTGAAGCATATATGTGTATACTCTTTTCACGTGAAATTGTTTCTATTTCACATGTAATTTGTCTATATTCAAATGAATTTGATCTTTTTTCAAATACAAATAGTGTGTTACGAAATAAATGTTGAAGTTAAATTGGTCTTTTTTTCATCAACTCCTTAACTTGGGATCCAGCAGTCAGATCAACATTTTGGAAAAAAACGTGCTGCTATATTTTGTAAAAGAACGAAATACAACAAGTAAAATAAAAAAGTTTGACTTTAAAGCCCACCCTAGCAAAAAAAGCCTCCAAAAACTTAAGTGCAATTTTTTGGGACTTAGAGTAAAATTTTTATCTTTTATTAACTTCTGCTGCAAAATTGGGGACTAGGCCTTTTAAGTTATGTCATTTCAATTTCTAGGTCCGAGAATACCTTCTAAAAATAGGACCGAAGGGGTGTTTTTAAAAATAGGACCAAATTAATTTGAAAAAGGCCAAATTCATTTAAAAACTTGTGATAAATTTAATTTTGAAAAAAAAAAAATAAATTGATTTGAAAATAGACAAGTTTTATATGAAAAAGGACCAAATTCATGTGAAAAGAGTATACTTTAAATATGTACATGTATGTATGCATATGTATAATGTAATGACAAAAGAAAAGAAACAAAAAAAAAAAACATTTCTTTTATATTATGCTGCAAAGTTCTTGATGACACATTATTAATTTTTTCCAAAAAAATATTTTTAATGGGGACTAAAAAGAAATATAAAATATACATATAGTTATATATATACATATTTTGTTAAAAAATAAACGATTACAAAATGGGGTGTAAATATAAAAGTTATAAAAATATAAAATTTAACACGTTTTTAAAAATCGTGTATTTATTTAAAAATAAATAACTTCATTTAATTTAAGATCATCATTGTTCCCAGCCCCAACTGTCCTTAATTTTTACCTTAAATAAACTTTTTTAAAACAAATTTTTCTTTTATAATTGCGGTTTTCAGTTAATAAATTTTATTTGAAAAAAATGCAAAATAATTTAAATTTAAAAATGAATTTGTTTTTTTTTTTCAAATCTTCAATAAAATCTTTAAGTAATTAAATTATAATTTAATTCAAAATTATCTTTTTTTAATTTCATTTCATATTTTAATTCAGGTAGAGTATCTATATTAAATAATTTTTGAGGTTAATAAACTTGAAAAAAATTTATAATAAATATTGAAACGTGTATTCAAAAAGCTTTAAAACATAATATAAAATTGTTTAAAGTGCTAAAAGCAATTTAACAAATAAACATTTTAATTCATTTCAATAATAAAAAAAGATCTAACAACAATCTTACATTAATTTGCATTTATACATATTTATTGATGTATTCCTTTTGAAAGCAGATTAGTTACTTTGAGGTAAATTATGTACAATGAGATTTTATTTTTTCCAGTAATGCTTTTAAATTCTACTTAAATATTGAATGAAGCACTATATAAAAAGTCTGGAATATCATTGTACACAAATATGAAATAAACATTTTTGTATGTAGGTGTATCAAAAAAATTTAGTTCATGTTGAGGTCAACCATTGAGGTAATTAATAATAATTCATTGATAATATAAAAATTACTAAATAATATTCATTGATAAAGTTTTAATGAAAAGTAATATAGTATTAATGGAAAATGACAAAGTGAAAAGACTCTTAATAAAACAACAAATAAAAAATTGCATACTTTTAGGAGGTTAAAAATTATTTTAAAACGAACTGTCAAAATCACAGAAGGTTTACTTTTCAATAAATTTTAATTGAATTATTATTGTTAAATAAGACACTATTAGAGTCTTGTTAGTATTTGAAGCGCTTTGAAAGAACTTTTTTACTACGACCAGTATTTTAAAAGAAATATGGGTCAAATATATCTATGATTAAGCAATGTCGACGCCTTTTAAGCGCGTTATCTTTGAATTTTCCCAGCTCAAATAGAGCACATTTTTGTGGCATTATCAAGGTCATTCAAATTTTCAAAAATCGACACTGGCAAAAAAATTAAACCAAAAAAATGACAAAATTAATTACCTAGTTAATTTTTCATCGAGATCTATTTTTTTATTTTGTTAATTATTTACCGCCTCTAGATGCAAAAAAAAAATTAGAACCTAATTTATTCAATTCTTATGGAATAGATTTACTTTTTGACAGCTCCACTCTGACTATCCAAGCCGTTCAATAGCGAAAAGATACAAATTTATTTATTTATTAATTTATTTGTAGTGTCAGACAATATTAAATATTGCCTGAAAATATTAATCCTTTGATGATTTGACAGTTTGGACTTATTATTAAATTATTGTAATATACACTATATTTTTTTATTAGATATGATCCGACTAGGGTTAGAATCCGGGATTTTTCGATTGAAAAGCCACTACTGTACCACTGAACTATCGGTCAGATAATATTCAAATAAATTTAAAATTTTCTCTGTAAACTTTATACGTAGTTGATATTGTTAAATCTGATAAATTATCATAATGTTTAACTTTTAAAATATGGTGCATTCGAACGACGTCGACATTAATATAAAATAAATATGACTTTAAATTTGAAAAAAAATGTAATTTACTTATATCTAAAAGAAATTTCTTTTGAATTTAATTTAATTTTCGAGAATCAAAAAAAATTTAGTACTTAATTATCTAATTACATAAAATTACAACTTATCACGAAATTCATATTTTAAAATCAAATGTAAATAATTAATTTCTTTTTGATAATGACATTTCTAAAGAATATTTGTAGTTACAATTATTTTTACATAAAATTGAAAATATATAGTATAAATATATAAAATATAAAGACAATTCGTTTTTCTAAACCACTTTGAAATCTTCAAAACAATGATAAATTTCCCTTAAATTATTTTCTATTGTTTTAATTCGTACATTTTGTCACAAGCCATTAGATCTTTATCATATGATGTTTTTCTGAATTTCCTTCTTTTTTTTTTTGAATTTATTATAAACTTTAAAATCTCAAAATACAAAAAACAAAAAAAGTTAATTTAAGTATTATAAAAAGAATCTTGTAAGTTGATTTTATCGATTTACCTCTTCATTTGCAAAACAAAGGAAAATTTAAAACAAAGGAAAATTCTAAAATAAAAGAAAATTTAACTTGTTAAAAAAAAAACTTGTTGTAAATATTTATTAGACGGACGTAGACATTTTCAAAAAACAAAAAAAAAAAACCAGTTTAGATATACCAAAAAAAAAAGCTTCAAAGGGTTTCTAAGACAAAAAAATTATCAAGAATACGAATAAAATTAATTGCTTTTCAAAGTTTGTTTTGTTTTACTTTCTTTATACATTTTCTCAACATCTGGAAAATGTATTTTTGTAAATGAATTAAAATCTTTCAGATATATATATTTATATCTTAAGTTGTTCATGACATTGAACTAAAAAAAAAAAAACAAAAAAAAATTCAAAAAAAGAGCCCTTAGAAAAGTTCAGAGAATTTCTAAAATTTTCTTTTCAATGTCAATTTTTTTTTTTTTTGAAAATTTTTATTCCTGAAAATCTTGAAATTTTAAATTACTGTATAATGTATATTATATACCTAAGTATATACTAAGAAATAAGTATATATATCAAAATATTACTTTAGGGTATACTAATACTTCAGTTTCAGTATTAAAAAAAAAATAAATTAAAAAAAAAAATTTAAAAGTTGTAATTAAAAATGTCACAACATATCATATTATTTTATATTTTTGTTTCAGGTTGCCAATCTTATTTACTTGAAGGCTAAATGATATTACATTTAATACAAAATACTAATTATAAATGTATATATATAAATATATATATATATATACCAAAGAACTCGTGTTGGAAAAGTTTTTCATGAAATTAGATTTTTACTAAATAAAATTTTAAACTTGGGATAGGTTTGATGTATTTAATATTAATTTAGTCATCTAACGCATCTATTGAATCATCAAAGTTTTAAATTTGATGATTTTAACTTTAAAATAGATAGACAATTTTAATATTTTAATTAAATAAATATTTATTTATGTTATCGTATAATTTTGTAACTATTTTTTTGAAAGATTTGTATTTGATTGAAATAAAATTTTCAAACTAATTTAATTATGTATTTACATAGTGGCGCAAAACGACCGATATGGTTTAAATGTTTAATAACTTTTTAAATTTATTTATATTTTTTTATTTTTATTTCAGAATTTTTTGAAGAAAACTTGGGGAATTGGAAATGGAATAGTACACAACCGAACAGCGAAAAAAAATTAGGAAAAATTATGGAAAATGAACTGGAAAGAGCACGAATGTGCGAAGCCGAAAATGGTCACCATTTGCGGGATATAATTTTTCTACTTAATCTAAAAATATTCCCCATTAATATACTTTATAATAAAAAATTAACAATATAACCATTAAATAAAAAAGTTATGAAACATTCAAACCATATCGGTCGTTTTGCGCCACCCTGTTTATAGGGACTTAAAATCATAATAGAAATTTTAATTAACAAATCAATTCAAAAATAAATTTATATTTTAAATATTCTGCGAAAAAACAGGTATAGAAAATGTAAGGTAAATAAAGTTAGTATTTTTCTACTTTGTAAATTATATTTTGAATAATTTTGTAATAATTCAAATTATTTTGTTATTTATTTGTTTAATACTAAATAATAAACTAGAATATTTAAATTTATTTATTTAATATTTCAATATAATTACAAAACAGAAAAAATACAATTTCCGATAACAACTATACTAATATTTACAACCCTTCTAATTAAAAATGATTAATTATGATACAAAAATTAAATTTGTCTAATAAATAATTACTATTTAAAAAAAATATCTTATCACGAAAAGACCATTTTTTTTTTTTTGATTTATTACAAAAACGTGAGAGTGCCATTTTAATTGTTAACTGAGTGTTTTAAATCAATATTTTTTTTATTATATTGTTTTATTATAATTTTTAAAGTAATAGTCGTGTATTTTATGTAATAATATTGTTTTTTTATAATAATAATAATAATAATAACAATGATTTGAATTACAATATTTTTGACAAGAAACTCGTAGCTACCAGAATTGCCACTAAGTAAACTCAAATGCAAAAATCACTCAAAATTTCACTCAAATTTCTTCGCTTGTTTTTACATTAAGCTTTACATTTGCTTTACAGATTAGCTTGAAACTTGAATAAAGAAAACATTAAGCTATATTTTTTTAGCCTACTATACTTTAAGCGATAACTCAATTGAAACCTACTAAGAGTTAAGTTAACTCAAACTTAATCTAACTCAAAATTAAAAAAAAACTCAAAGATTTTGAAAACTTAAAATTTTAAGAACTCAAAGATTTTGAAAACTTAAAATTTTAAAAACTCAAAGATTTCAAAAATTCACAAAATTTTGAGTTAAAAAAAGAGTTGAGTTGGAAATTAAAACTTCTATAAACTTATTATTTGCAAATCTGTTTAAAAATCGATTAAAATTTAATATTTGCAATTAATTATGAAATTTCAAGATTTACTCAAATTAAATTCTTTAAAGAATTCTTAATAAATTACCAAAGGAAATAAAAAACTCATACTAATAACTAAATAAATATGGGGAAGATTATAAAATGTTTACATATCATATTTAAGATATTTGTTCAAGAAATTTAATTTCATTTTTTTTTCTGGGAAATTTTCCAAAATTTTTATTTAATTTTTTTTTATTTTTATGTTTTAGACCTTCAAAAAATATTTCCGAAGAATTCTTTAAATACCCTCATATCAATTAAACTTTGAATATCTTTTTGTAATATTAAATATCAACCATACCATACATTTGGTTTTTTTTTTTCTGTTGGACACATTTTCGAATCTGAAATTTGAAGAGATCTCTTCAGATTAGTTAAGTACCATTAAAAATGAAATTCAACGTCAAGGACTCATCTTAATCTTTATCATTTCAATATGAATATTATAATATGAATTTTTATTTTAAAATTGTACTTAATAATTCTTTAAAAAAATTAAAAGTAGGTAATATCGCATAGAATTATATCTTAAAAAAATGTTGAATAAAATAAAATCATATTATTAATGATTAAAATGCAAAAGAATTCAATTTTGTTTATTAGAATTTAATAGTGGGAGAAATAGAAGCTACTTGTGGTGTCAGCTGGAGTTGAATATGTATTTTTAAATTAGGATTCGTATTTTTATCTTATTATTTCGAATTTAATAGAATTTTTTAATTTTTTAATGTTATTTAAATAATAGATCATCCAAGACGTCCTAATATTTATACTATTTTTAAGAAAAGTCATGGTGACTTCTATTTAATTTAATAAAACTATGGTGTTTAAAAATTTTAAATGAATAATATGAGTGAATTTAAAAGTAATTTTGTAGTAAACATATTTCATCTGATTTAAAGTTCATAAATGAATTATTAACATACAATAAATTAGTTAATTATTCAAATTATTATAACATAGCTTAAAAAATACTCTGGTACTGGAATAAATTTTTAATTTTAAGAAATTTAAAATAATGTATCAAATTTGAAATTCTGAAAAGGACATGCCAAGTTAAAGTTTGTTTGTTCCAAGTAAAAGAGAACCATTTCCAATTCAATGTTTTGCTCCTTGTGATAATAATTGTATATCTACTTTTTTTAACACACAAAGTAATGTTTAAGCTATGAGCTATATTTGTTTTAATTTTATTTTGACTTTCACCAATTTAAAAGATTTAGTTTCGAATTTTTCGAACTCTGATTTTTAAAGTTATTTAGGGTAAACTTTTTCTTTCACATTAATCATCGCATCTGCTTTTCCATCTGCTTTTTCTGATTCCTTAAAATCCAATTTGTCAAATAAGTCCTGTTAATCAGTTTTTCCTAAAAAGTTTTAAGCCAACACGTCCTGAAACAAAGTGGCACATTGTTTCAGACGAACTTACTTATCTTATTCAAGGATAGCCTAATTTAGATTTGTAATTCAGATTAGAATTGAAATTACTTTTTACCAAATAAAAGTTTTATAATATTTTTACATAAATTTATATAATTAAATATATACTTATCACATTTATTTCAAAAATTATAATTTATATATTAAAATGTTTAAATGTACATTTTCAATCCCTAAAATATTAAAAAAAAAACACTTTAAAATTACACTAACACCCGATTAAACAATAGAATAAAAACCAAAATGGCCTACAGCTTGATTGCTATAATTTAAATCTTATAAAACTCTTAAATTTTTATTTATGCTCTTAAAAAAAAATTTTAAGAATTAAAAATGGTTAATAACGACAACCCCTTTAAAACAACCATAGGTCAAAATAAAAATAAAAAAATTATAAAAACCATTGAATTAAAACAGATTATAATTAAAATGATGGTTACCATAGTACAAGTTTAACGTTTCTAAAATTCGTTCTAATTATTAATGTTTTAATAAATTTTTTTTTTAATTTTATTTTTTATTTCATTTTACTGCCAGTCATAATAAAAAATGAAATCCAGTAAATATGAATCGTTATAATTTTTTTTTTTTTTTATTTTAAAGTGACAAGAACAGCAGCAACATGTAAAACCATCATTTTAAATCATTTTCATAATGAATCCTTGGATAACCACAAAAAAATATAAAAACAACAACTACAACAACAATAAAAAATGAAAGATAAAAATTAGAAAAGATTCAACAGCATCATTAAATGCATTTTTTTTTTATTATATTATGAGCAATCAAGTAAAAATTGTTCTCATTTTCTCTTTCATTCTCTCTACCTTTTAAATTTTATGATTATTTTAACCTTAAGAACCTTCTATTTTATTCTGTTCTAGTAATATTCTTATAATATTATGTCGCACCTTGAAATGCTTGAAATGTTTTAAAAGAAGCTTAACCCCGGGATTTTAATTGACGGTAACAACGCGTTTCTCACTCGCTTCTAATTGTCAAACCAATAACTGTTATATGAAAATTTTAAAAGAAGCTCAACCATAAAATTTTAATTAAAGGTAACAACACGTTTCTGACACGCTTCTAACTTTCAAACATATAATTGTTATATGAAAATATTAAATACAACGGATTGTTTACTCGGAAAGTGACAGTGATGAGCGTAACGCGTTAAAAGAAATGGTGTTCGCATTTGTCACAATTCACAGTGTCGCAGAATCATGTCATTTTCCCAGTATAATGTCAGTATAATAAATAGTTTTATGTTCTCTTTAGGCATAGATTTAGAAGTCCTTCCTTTTACTGACGGGTGTTATCGAATTATAAGATCTTTCACATTTTCAACCTTTTATATAATTAGTTACAATTCATTGCAGTCGTTTTCACTTTATACTTTATAACTTATAAAAAACACACTTATAAAAAAAATGTGATATTTAATTTACAGTATATTTATATATATACCACCAACGAACTACTATTAGATTAGATAATAAGTATTTTAAAAAAAATTGCATCAAAATATTATTTAATTAATAAAATGTATTTTTGCACTGATTTCGAACCTTAACAGTAACACGATAAGTAAATAATATTTTATCATCATAATTTTTATTTATTTGGTTTATTATCTGTCAATCTTAGAAAACCATTTATATGTAAAAAATTGTATATACATATAATTGTAATTAGATATACGTATTAAAATAGTTAATCTTCGTCTTCTGAATCCGATTGAGGTTAAAGCGTCTTTATTATTTGTGTCACAAACTTCACAATTACAAAATTTTAGCTGTTAATAATGTTTTGATAAAGTCAAGTTTCAGCTGTTGAATTTTAATACTTAAACTATGTATTTTATGAACTTATACAGTTGCTAGCAGAAATTCAAGGCGTTGCATGGGTTTTTTAAATATTTAACCTTTGTTTTACACGTGAAAAAAATTTGTCTCACAAAGTAAAACAACTCCATGATCTTGCGCCGATATGGGTTAACAGGAAACATTCAATCTGTTAAAAGATTATTTCTAACTTTATTTTCAAAGCGGTTATGTGTAAAAGTAAATATAATTCACTTGTAAAAGTGTATTTAAGTGATTTAAGTGAGTGTATATCAAACATCAATGCCGCTAAAGGTTTAGAAGTTAAAATTTATTAGTACTACCCACAAACCATGTATCGAAAAATTTATCACTGATCTTAACCTACAACTTAAAATTTATTTCAAACTACACCGTTATTTTTTCGAAGTCATGGTTACTTCAAAAAATTTCAAGATAAAATTCAATTAAAAATGACAAGATAATTTTATTTTTGTATGTTGGTCATACTGTTCATAATGAAAATGGATGTAATTGAATTTAAATGTAAGAAATATGAAAGAAATGACTAGAATATAGTTCAAATAAAAATAAAAATTAACAATATAATAATTTTTATATTTTTCCTTACTTTTATCAACTTTATTACCAAACCCTCGAGATTTTAAACCACCATTTTTTATATTTGTAAAAAAAACAAAAAACACAAATCTTTATAATTAAGAAAGAAAATTAGGACAACATTTAATGAAGAAAATGCATAGAAATAAAAAATATTAATGAAAAGTTATAAAGAAAACAACAAATAAATAAAGAAGAGAAAGAGAAACAGGATAAGGATATTAAATTTTATGAAAATAATTATTATATTTACTCTTTTATTTTGTTTTTTTTTTTTTACTTTGGATTTTTTTTCCAGCTCCATTTTGAGTTTTGTACAATTTCCTTCCTTGTCACTATACAATTTTCTGAAAATTCTGTTCTGATTTTAGATTTTTGTGTTTTGTATACCAGCAGCAGTGGTATAAGACATAATTGAAACTCTCAGAAAAGTATATATAATTCAATTCCATTTCTTAAGTTTTAATTTATGACAAATACAAAATATAAAATTATTTTTTTTTTAGGTATGGGAGCAAATCAAAATTTTTGAAAAAAAAAACAAAATCTTGAAACTGAAGACCTTTTGAATCAGAGTTGAATCATTAGTTTTAAACTCAGAAATAAAAAATATTTCATTAAATATTGTTTTTTTTTTCCTGTTTTCCCTCTGAGAAAGCAAAGGATTTCCACAAAGCTTCTGTCCGAGGCTCTGTTTCCGTTTCGTTAATCGTTTCAATCTCACGCCTTGTGGAAAAAACGACACCAAATTTCCTAGATTTCCCGCAAGGTGTCACTGTGACTTTTGCATACCCCTATCTCTTGACGTACAGAATAGATGTTTGTTGGGTTATGTCATGTCGCATAATATAGATATGTCAATGGTGTCACTTTGACAGATGCATGATGTTTATATAGATACAGTTAATTTTTTTTTTTTATTTACTATAAAGGTTTAGGTTATTTCGGGAACACGATTAAAGTTAATATTTTTTTTATAATTTATTTGTTTATTTATTTTTATTTTTCTATTTTTAGACTATTAGATATTTTATTTTATTTTTAAGTTATTTTTATATAATTTTATATTGCTACATACTATTGTATTTATTGAAATTACCTACCCAGGGATCGAACCCGGGACTTTTCACATGAAAGGCCGGCGCCACAACCACTGCGCCATCGACTGGTTAAATTATATAGCAAATATATAACAAACATTAAATATATAAAGGAATTGTATTTATCGATATCTAAGACAATCTACATATTGTGTTATAGTTCCTCATCCCTTATAAGCCCAGAATCTTACATTTCCCAAACCCGATTCCCAAAAATTCTTTTATACCTCTATCGTCGAAACCAAGCTGTACATTTCTAATACAGGTTATGGTTTTGCTATGTTAAGTCGTAAATTACCTATGGGAACTACACAAAGCTCCAATAGGTGACTTTCGAAGCTTTCCATGTCTGTATTCATTAGTTCTGTCAAAGCATCCTTTAGTCTAAAGAAATAGACTATGTTTTTAATTTAACACTTGAACATTTATCGCTTAAAAAACCAGGTTATTTAAGATTTTAATAATTGAAAATTCCGATGTGAACTCCCTTCATTTCAGTATTGTATGTTCTAATAATTAAAGAAACAATCAAAAAAATAACGCAAAAAAAACTGAAAATTAATGTGCTCTCATTTTATTTTTATACCCGTATGACTATATAGTCCAAGGGTATAATAAATTTGCCATTACGTTTGTGACGCAGAGAAGGAGGGGGGGTAGATATAGACTCAAGTGTATGGATCGGATCAGAATCGAAAAATAAATCGATTTAGCTATGTATGTCCGTCCGTCCGTCCGTCTGTCCGTCCGTCTGTCCGTCCGTCTGTCCGTCCGTCTGTCCGTCCGTCTGTCCGTCCGTCACCACGATAACTCAAAAACTAAAGGAGCTAGGATCTTGAAATTTTCGCAAATTCGTTTTTTTGCAATAGCCGTCATCGCTATTTAAATCCAGCCATTTTGGTCCATTGGTTCGGGTAGCTGCCATACAACTTCTGTTTTTATATAAGTATTACTCTGTTCCTATTACAGCTGCGTGTCTGAAATTTGGTCAAAAGTAGTTTAGTTTTATGGCCAAAGTTACTGCAAAATTTGGTTGGTCTACTGCAGTGGGTTCGAGTAGCTGCCATACAACTTCTCAGTTTATATGGGCATTGCTCTATATCTATTAAAGTTGGGTGTCTGAAATTTTGCCAAAAATAGTTTAGTGTAATGGCCAAAGTTACTGCAAAATTTGGTTGGTCTACTGCAGAGGGTTCGAGTAGCTGCCATACAACTCCTTCTTTTATATGAACATTACACTACACCTAATAAAGCTGGTATGTTTGAAATTTTGCCAAAAGTAATTAATATTTAAAATAATAATGATATAATGTTTATATAAGGGTCATACGGGTATCCCAGAGTTGACACAGTCTACTCTACCACACTCTTCCTCGTTGATTATAATTTTAAACTTTATTTTTACTTTTAATAAACTATAAAACCAGTGACTGAATGACAATGTTAATACTCGTACTTATTTAGTGTTTTATGTTAGTTTTTCTTGAACAAATAATTATAAAATCGGATATTAAAAGTTTTTTTTTTTTTTATAATTATTTTCGAAAATAAATAAAAAAAATTAATATTTTTTTTACTGCAGTTAAAAATTTTTTTTAATAATGAAAATATATTGTGGTTTGTTTTGATAATTATACTACTGCAGCAAATATACAAGTGATCTTTGTTTAATTAATATTAAAAACAATTATTATGTACTTATTATATGTTTTATAAATATAGAGTTTAAATTGAAATATAGTTTAAAAAATATGTAGATAAAAACTAGAATCATCCCATATGGCACAGTTGACGAAATTTCAGTACTTTAGTATAGATACTTAAGTAAACAAGCTAGTACAAATACTTTTACTGGACAAAATAATCAGTAAAATTTAAGTATTTTTACTGAAACTGGAAATAATACAACAACCAGTAACATTACTGATCCTGAGAACTACCCTTAATTTACCAGTACTTTTCAGTAATACTAGAACTTAACAGTACCAACCAGTACTTACCAGTATTTACCAGTAATTACCAGTACTATTAATACCAGTAAGTGTAGCTTCAATACCAGTATTGTTACTTCTATTAATATTTTTTCCAGTACTAGAAACAATAGTTAAATTTTAATGAATTTTTTTTCCAGTATCTGGACTGGTACTTTACTTGTCTTGGTACTTGAAAAATTTGAGCTATGAGCATAGTGCTTAGCATAGAATATCCCAAATTAAAGAGCAACGCTGAAAGAAAACGAAAATACCCGTTCTTTATAAATTTGATTTAAAAAACTTTGAAACGATTATACCATGGCTATTTGATGGGCTACCAGCAGATTTATTTAGTTTTACACCTTATGATTAATATATTATAGTAAATCGCTTTAAATCTGTATTTCTTATCAAGAAATATAATTTGGTCATAAGATTGCTTATAAGATCGAATTTTTTAACTTGATTTTTTAACTTTGATTTTTGTAAATGCTTTAGGTAACATATTCTTTCTATTATTTTATGACGAATTACAATACGAATTTTAAGTCTATAGAAAACTCGGAAAAATCTAATAAGTAGTAATGTATTTTTTTTTAATTACAACAATTTTTAATATTCAAACTCAATGTTTATATATTATTAATTCAAGCTCTGGCTATTTTGGATAAAAGCCAAAATGAATTCCAATTTTTGCTTCAAATTTAAAGTGGACTGCAATAATAATTATTTTAAATATAGAATTTTAAATAAAAATAATGTAATAATAGTAATAATAATAATATAAGCGTACCTAAGAATTTAACATGCCTTTTAAGATTAAAAATACAAAAACAAAAACAACACAGTTGTTATGATACATATTTAAATTAAATATATTTTTTTTATTTTTATATTAAATGCGCCTTAAAGTCGTTTCGAAAAATCTGTATCTACGACCTTGAAAATAATTTTTCAAGTATCTATTAAATATAAAAATTTTGTTTTGAAAATTTTAACTTTCTAAATATTAAATTACAAAACAATTTAAATAACATTTATGTAGCATATTTTTTAATGTTTTATACTTTAATAAGTATCTATTATTACATAATAATAGTATTTTTTTTTAAAATAAAAAACAACTTTTCACAGATGTATTAAGTATATTTAATTTTTTTATTTTTTTTTTTATTAGGTATATTAAAAAACAACTAAAAGATATATATATATATATAATATATATATAAAAGTTTTTTAAAATATATAAAATTAAATAAGGTAATTTTATAATAAAAGCATACGGTGTACAGAAAATTATTACTTAAACACATATGAAAAGAAAATACATATTATTATATTATATACACTTTGTCTTGTTTTATTATTTACATATACATTTAAAATTATATATAATTAAACGCATTTATAATACAGTTGAGAAAAAAAATCTTGACTTTAAAGTTATGTTGATTAGAAAAATAATTATATACTAATTTTAACTTAATTATTATTATTATAAAAGTATTTTTAAAATAATTTTTAAAAGATTTCATATTTAAGTGAATTTGTTTAAAAAATCAAATCCCGATCTAAGTAATGTAGTGTCTTAGATAACAGTTAAAAGGTTTTGAATTCAAATCTCGGTTAAGTTCCATCGATCCATCGATACACCAAATTTTTTTTTGAATACTAATTGTTCAACTGTTATAAGCTCAAATCCTGTATATGTAACTATGTCCTGATTTCCACTTACAATTTAAACATGAGATATAGTGCTAGACCTTATAACATGTAAATGTCTTAGATTTGTCAATAGATACAATTTTATTTTTGTTCATATTATAATAATTTTGTATTTGAGCTACATGGTATTTTTATATCTGTGAGTTATATTATCAAATAAAAATATTTGTACATAATATTGGTGAATTAATGTTTTTGGTATTACAGATATATAACAATTAATTATTGATTAATCCATTAATTTGAATCCAATGGCGAATGGTAGTTGTGACCAGTTCAAAAACCAGATAAAAGTTATTCCATTCATACCGGTTAATTGAATTTATTCGAATGAAAGGTCGGTACTTTAACAACTGCGCCACCTAGCTGTCATTGTAACTACTTTCTTGAAAAGAATATGGCACAAAATTTAAATAAGGTCTATTCAGTTTTTAAATCTACTATATACTTTCTCTGATAATCTTTTTCTCTTCTATCTTCAAATAAATCTAAGAAATCATACAACGGGAATTCAGTATTGGTTTCATGGATAGAACTTTTATTTTAAATTTTCACTAAAAAATGCCTAATATGCCGAATTTTGACTAAGAAATAATGCGAATTGTTTGACCGGATTCTCAGACTTCCAACAACTGCACTAAAACCTAAGACGACTTGGAGGAATTGTGCCGAATCTGAAATAGAAAGAACCAGACAAACTTGAATAGAAATTTAAAAAAACTGGTTTAAGATAGGAATACTGAAGAAATTTTCTAGAGTATATATATCTATGAAGTAAATATTAGATAATTCAATTGAACATTTCTTTAGATATTTTACTTTTACAAAATACGTTTTGGTGAATCTCGAGATCCTTCGAACCCTTAATTCATTTTTTATACTTAGCACTACTATAGCTCTTAATCCAATTTAAAATTTGAAAACAAATTAAAATATACAAAATGCTTCATAATATCTGTATAATTTTTAAGTTACTTTTTGTTTTAAACTGTTAAAACTTAAAAACAAATCCTAACAAACAAACAAACAAACATACAAACATATTTAAATTCATTCATTTAACATTTTATAAAAAAAATTATACTTTCTTTTTAATATGATTATTATATTTACTTTTTTTCCTAACTTATTTTTATTAAACCTTTTCATTTTCATTTTCTTTTACTTTTTTTTTTTGTTTTTTTTTTTTTATTCTTTTTATTATTTTTATTTTTATATATTTTTCCTGCTTTTATCAAATTTCCTATTTGTTAAAATGTTTTTATTTTCTTAATATGCGTAATATGTATTTTGAATCCTAAATATTACAGTTATTTTAAAAACAAATCTGAACTGAAAAAAAAACAATAAAAAGAAAAAAAAAACACAAAAAAAAAGTTATAAAGAAAAGAAAGAGAAAGAAGAAAAAGAGACTAAAGAAAAAAAAGCATTCATAATGAGTAAAACATTAAAATAGATACAACGAACCATAAAGATAAGAAGGAAACAAAAAACGGATATTCTTATTTAAAAAAAAACAACAACAACGATATATATACATATATTTTTGTATATGGATATTGTATACCATTTATAATATACATATTATGTTATATAATATATAACAATAAATGATATTAGGAGGGAACAAAAAAAACAAATACAGATTTCATCAGAAATGATAAATTAAGGTAACAAATGTTGATACCATCTGTATAATAGTTAACTTATATGCTATTTTTATTGCATATATTTAGGAGTTATCATTATATAAATTTATTATATAATAGCATTTTAAAGTGAATAACATTAAAATATATATATATCTAATATATATTAAAATACATACGTATGTATTTCGTTATAATAAAATTATAAATATAACTGAAATGTTATATAGAGTATAAATATGAAAATAGTATTGCCACATATACTAAAAAATAAATAGTTACTAGTTGAATTATAAAAAGGTTAAATTTATAAGAATTTATGAAAAATAGGAAATTTTGACCTCACCTACATAATTAATTTACTTTTTGTCTTCTGAAACACTGCTTTAAATTATTTAGAATCTTTAACCTTTAACCTTCTAGAATTTTTAGTCTTTCATCGAATTTATATCATATTTTGAATCATTATTAAAACTCTTAAAACTCAAATCCAAAAGTAATTCCTATATATATTCTTAATCTCCATTTTCTCGCATCCCAAAACATCGATCTGAGCCCACACCAGGAAAAATTCCAGTACTTTAGTATATAAGGAAGCAAACCAATGGAAGGTTGTCATTACTATACCAGTTATCACAAGTACTTAAAAGTGCTACCAGTACATTATAATAAAAATAATAAAAATTTAACGAATTAAATTACTTGAAATATAACAATTAAATTCAACATTAAAACTTAAATTAAAAATACTTCAAAAAATAATATCTTTAATTAATTATAAAAGTTCAAAAGATTTCTAGAAAAAAACCCACCATATTTAAATTAAATTTAAAATACAAATAGTGTAGTGAATTTTATTAATAGCTATTTCTGGAAAAAATAAAACAATCATTTCGTAAAATCGTAAATTTTTCAAAAGAATTACTACGCATTTTTGAACGCCATTTTATTCTTTTATTTTTCAATTTAACCCTATCATAGATTCCTTTAAATGCCCAAACTTATCATAGATTCGTATTAATTACAAAATTTAATTGCTTTTTAAACTACAAACATCCTGACAAACATTACCATAATGTATACGTTTCAAATTTTTTATATATGTATTTTTTTTCAAATGAAAAATTCAATCAAATTGTAGGAAAATTCCCGGTATCAATGTTGATGAAACAGACAAAATTTCCCAGTGTTTTTTTTTTTATTTATTTTTGTTTTCTATTTGTTTTTTTTTTGTTGCCTAGAGTAGGACAACAACATGAATCAGGCAATAAAAAACAGAAAAGAAAAAAAAACAAAAAATCTCAATTTGGTATTGGATACCATTAAGTCAGCATTAAAATTATACAATGTTTATAATATATTATGTTGCGGTTTCTTTATCATCATCTGAATATATAATATTAATAATGAAGCATGTTTAGATTGTATAATGTTTCCAAAAAAAAAAAAAAAAAAAAATTTAAATCTCTATGAAAAAAACAGAGACAGTAGAATACAAAAAAAAGGAGAAAGAGAGAGTGGGAGTAAAAAAAAAAAGTTTAGAAAACATAAAGTTAAATTTTATGTAATATATGGAAATGCTTTTTAATTTATGATACGTGAGTGAATTGAGAATTTTTTCATAATTTTTTTTTTTTTCTTGTTTATTTTTCTCTGAATCCCATATTTGAAATTATACCTATATTAAAGTATCTGTGTAGCATAGAAAACCCACAAGTCACAATTCATAGTAAAGCAGAAAAAATAAAAAAAACCTTCAGAGAAAAAATCTGAATCTCATGACATTTTTCGTGTTTAGATTTTTATTTGTTTTTGTATATGTTTTTCCTTTACAGTATTTGTTTGATTTCCAGTAAAAAAAAAAGTTTTTAAAACTTTTTATTAATATTTGTCAGTTCATCGTCCTCAGTTTAAAGCATTTCACACTTTTTACGTGTTGTGATGCTAATAAGAATAACTTTTAATTTTTTCATAAAATAGTTCCAAACCCCGATTTTATTAATTTATTAAAAAAACAGATTACGTAATAATACCATTATCTGAAATCTATAATACACTCCAGAAGTGATCCTATGTTCACTCAATAAGTGAGCCTATGTTCACTTAATTCGTGAGCCATTATTCACTTAAAAGTAAAATTATATATTTAGTATAAGAAAATTTTAACGCTCTTTAAAACTTAAAAATAAAAATTTAAACTTTAACTTTAACTTTGAATTTAAATCACCCCCAAGAACTTTTGAAAAATCACCCCCTTGAATTCCGCTCGTTTGCATAAAAAATAGAATCTTAAATTTTTTATATAAAGAACTAAGTGCATATTATCGAGTGTACTTCTCTATTATAGATTCGTAGCTCTATTCAATTCACAGCTTTTAAAATAGTACCATTTGGTTGTAGATGAGCTTAACAATATTTAGGCACTTTAATAAGACAAAGAAAGCATGTACTTGAAACTAATAACGAAGTAATTCAATTCTAGAAGGTGGCGTTGGGAGGCATTGATTTAATAAAATTCGTGCAGGAATATTTGGCCAACTAATAATTATAAAAAAAACTAATAAAGCTTCAGAATAAAATATTTTTAAGTACCTATAACTTAATTTAAATTTTTTAAAATATCTTCTATACAGTTGCTTAATGATCAAGGAGTTTAAAGTTACTTAGGTGAAAAATAAAATATTCTAACATAGATCCTTGTTAAGGAATAAATATATGCCTGAAAGTTTATGTGGCGTTAGATACGATTAATATTATAAAAATCAGAATATTATATGTTCAGTACTTTACGTTTGGTTCCAACATGCATCTATAGCTTAGGAAGGATATTTACCTTAAGCTCAATTATATAAGTTTAAAAGGATTTTAACTATATAATATATGGGTATTAATCGGCTTGGGGGCAGAGGCGGCTCAATTATTTGTTTATAAATATAAATAAAATTTGAGTGCGAATATCGGTCGAATTTTGAGCACTTCGCGACACTCGTAATATATAAATATTGAAGATGTATCTCAAAATAATTTACTTAAGAAGTATGTATTCTTAATTAATTTGTACAGAACTTAACTAGGTTCACAAATTAATAATTTAAGCAATTTAAATATTTAACAATTTTACCATTATCATCAACAAACTCTAGAATTAATAAGAATTATGTATTGAATGAAAGCAAAACTTAAGATGCATTCCAGTAATATTATTATAATAATGCAGTATCTATTAGATATAAATTAACTTGATTAGATCGTAACATAATTGACAAAATAAAAATATTTAACTATTAGAATTACAACAGTGTTTTTTTAAATTCAGCTTTGATTTTTTTTTTTTGAAAATCTCGAAAAATCGAAAAATACTTAATATTCCTTAGTTGTATTTATAAGATGTAATTTTAGGTAACTCATACTACAATACAAAAAAAAAATAATTTTCTTCTATTTAATACAGAAAATACGTTTTGTAAATTTATATTTCAACATTGTTGTAATATTTAACGTGTTTTTCATTATTTATAATTTTTTTTACTTCTTTGGAATAAATTTGAACAAAAAAAAATAATTCAAAATATTCTTAAAAATATATAAAAAAAAAAAAAAATATTAAGTTTTATTTTAAACAAAAAAAAAAAGTTGGAGAAGACATTAAAATAAATGAAACAAAATATAAACGAAATAAATTGAGCAAATCATGTTGATCCAACAAGTTAAATTCAAAATTCCATTTTACCTTTGTAATAATAATACACAAAAATCTCAGGTGTATCTCAGATATAGACCTACAAAGTATTAAGAATATATCTGAAATAAAAAGTATTTATGTATTCAGATAAGTATCAAAGTAAAAAATATAATTAATTGTTCTTTTTTTTGTATTATTTATTTCAATTGTTATTTTTCTTATTTTTTAATTATATTTATTTTATTTTAAATGTGTCGTTAATTTGGCAAATATTTAATTTAAATTTTAAATAAAGATTAGAAGGAAGGGCTTTTTGTTTTGGAAGTCCTAGAAATTGGATTCGGAGATGAATATTAAAAATTAATTAAAAATGTTTTTTTATATTAGTAACTATTATTTCTCAAAATAATTTATATACGAAGTAATAACTATTGTTTGCAGTTGATTGCAGGTGATTGCAGTTAATGCCCCAACTTATAAAAAAACTGCATGCAGTAGCTATTGTTTGCAGTTGATTGCAGGTGATTGCAGTTAATGCCCCAACTTATAAAAAAACTGCATGCAGTAGCAGTTATGTTTCAAAAAAAAAAAATTGATGAAAAATGTTTCAAATGGAGAGAAAAAGCAAATGTAAAGATCGAGACTAGATATAATGAAAAGCTTTAAGGACGAAATTTATTCAAATTGTTTCAAAGAGTTTCTAGGTGGAATTGAAGAAAAGTTTTACAATTTTTAGTAAATTTAAATAATATTTTCGAAATTAATTCTTAGATTTATAACTTTCTAAAGAGATTTTTAAGTTCTCTACTACTACACTTTTAAGGACGACTTAAAACTGCAGGCCCAATTTTTGGAGTTTCAAAATACTTAGAAAACAAAAAAATTTAAAGTTTTAAAAATTTGAAAAAAAGTATAAAGGTTTATTAATTTAAATTATATTTTAATTACAAACATATTAAACTACTTTACAAATGTATGCAATTGTAAATAAGTTATTTATATATTTTGTAATTATATTACATACTTTATAATATTGTCTTAATTTATTTTCATATAATTTTGTGGATTAATAAGCAATAGTAGGTATAAGCGTAAGTTTAATTAATTATATAAGCCAATAGATTTGAATAAAAATTTTAATATTTTTTTAAAATATACCACCTCATATTTAATTTATTATAATATTTTTTTTTTATTTGTCCATATTTATTACAACAGGTCAAAGCTGAGAAAAGTTTGAAAAAACTTTTCATTTCCTGTTTGCTTTAAAATTTTTTTAACATTAGATAAAATTGCATATTTTCAGGCGAAACTTTAATACAAAAAAAATGCAATGAAATAATAAACATTTATCAAGGATTTTCTTTAAAATTTCAAATTTTACATTTCGAAATTTATTATATTTAAATATATTTTTAATTTTAAAATAATTTTTTCTAGTGTTATATAAAATCCATTGAATTTCATTTCTAAGAATACTGAATTTAATTTTAAATATTTATAAATATAATATTCATCTTACTTCCGTATTTATTTTTCCCAGAAATTTACCTTTGTTGTATCAAATATTCAGTTAAGTTTTATAATATTTTCAACTGGGTGTTTATTTTTTTATCAATTTACGGACAAAATGTTGACAAAACAAAAAACTGGGAATTAAATTTCAAAAGAAAAGGTAAACCAAAGTGATTTTAATGTTTGATATTGTATTTTATTTATACTTGTTTACAAGTGTTTTTATTTTTAGATTCAATTTTTTTTATTCTACTTTATTCTATTTTTGTTGTTTTTTTTATTTGAAACAGTTTTTTACTATTTTTTATGACAGTCAAGTACCAATTCTAGTAGTTCTAATGTTAAACAAGTTGTTTGTCATTGTTTAAATGAAAAAAAAAGGAAATACAAGTGGGTTTTCTCTCTATTAAAAATTAAGTTTTTTTCATTTCAAATTAACTGAAAATAAACGTTAATAAAGTTTTTCTTTTGTTTATATAAACTTTCGCAATTTAAGTATATTAAATATTAATACTTAGTTAGTTTTTCAAAACGAAACTAATGAATTAGAATCTTTGAAAGTGGTAAAGAAAATGTCTGTTAATTCTGCTGGTATAAAAATCTAAAGAATTATTTTGTTATTGTTCTTAGAACAAGTTTTGATAAGTTGTTTAATAATTTTTTAAAAGTTGAAATAATGAAGAAAAGCTCAATTTGTTTTATAATATAATTATAAACTTTTTTAATATTTTCTTAAGAGTTAAATTGAATCCTTCAAGATATTGAAAATATAACTTATTTAATAATTCAAATAAAACTTCAAATCCAATGGTCATTTAACTTTTTATTTTAACAATTCCTTCATTAAACTATTATGAAATGTACTACATTTTTTTATTAGATATGATCCGGACCAGATTTCGAACCCGAGACCATTCAATTTATAAGTCGACGTCCTAACAACTGCGCCTTGGGTCGAAGGACGGAATCTTATTAAGGGAAAACTTATATCATATTTAATATGATAGTATTCATTAGTTATTTGCTAGCGTAGTTTTGCTAGAAATAATTTTAAGTAATATATCTTACATTTTAATTTAAAATGCTGATCTCATGATAACTCTTCAATCCTATACTTATTAATTAATAATTAGATATTTTTATTTATTAATAACTTATCAAACCTTTACAAATATATCTGTTCATCATAATTAATAATATGTACCTGAAAAAAAAAAAAAATATAAAATATTAGTTAAAATTTTTAAACAGTATTTACAATAAAAATATTAATGTTTCACTACAAGTTGTATTATTTCTTTTTAATTTATAGAAGCCAAACATTAAACAAAGAAGTTTTACTAAGATTCGAAATCCTATACTCATAGATGATTTGCTTTAATAAATTTTTATTAATACTATAAATGTTATTTTAGAATATCAATTTTAGTGTTAATAATTCAATTTGATCTAAATTTGATCTAAAAAGGTACTAGTATCTGCAAAAGACACATTTATTTACTAGTGTAACCCTCATGTAACATACTAAAATCCAGTGAATATTCTTGAGAAATTTGTTTTGATTTATCGTAAAACAACGGATTTTGAAACTAATTCCAAAACGTCGCCTAACTAATGCACAAATTGAAGCACAAATCTTACTAAATATTGAAAACTATAAAAACTAATTAATTTATGTAATCATATTTTAATATTAATTTTAATTTTAATTGCTTGTACATTAATTATTTCCATATTTGAAGAAATATATTACGACCCCTCGATTCGTCAGATAGGTGTTTTATTTATAAAAAGTAGTGTTATATTCTTAAGTAAATAATTTGTCAAAGACGTTAAGATGGTTTATATTAAGCAAAAGTTTAAATTAACTACATTTTTAAATTGACAATTTATCATTTTTTAAAAAATTATAAAAAAAGTCACCAGGTGGAAAGTGTTAGATGTTTTAATAATGATAGAAAGAAATTCGGGTCAAAAACAACCAATTGATGGCATTTTGTAATTTTGAGAAGAGAAAATTTGTAATTGTAAATTTTGAGGATTTTACAGCTCTGTATCGAAAAGGTTTTTGAAGAAAATTAAATCGAGAAGTTTTTATTGATAAACACATTTTCAGCAGTTCCATGCAAAATTATTATTATAATTTGTTATTATTATAACATTTATAATACCTAATCTTATAAAAACATACTCATAAAATTCTTATTAATAAATAAAAGAACAAATATGTACATATTATTATTAATTATTTACATAATTTAAAAATATTAATAAAACTTTTTGTAGTTACAAATTTACAAGCACCTAAACAAATTGTATGTACTTACATTATTAAAATTAATTTATATTAATTAAATTTGTAAGATGCATGGTAAATGATTTAAGTAATTATTTTGTTCAAACATAACTGTCATACAAAATAAAATCTGTTATACAAATTATTATATTTATTTATTATAAAAATATGATAAAATATATTGAATAAGATTATATAGAATATAAAAATATTGATATTTTAGAAAAATAATAATTTTTCAATTTCTTTCATTAAAAAGAGAAAGAAGCTTCGGTAGGTTAGTGAGTAACCGCATTTGACTTACTAACCGCAGGAGTGCGGGTTCGATTCCCGTACGGGTCATAAATTTGTTAACTCAAAAAAAATTATTAAAAAATATTTTTTCTTTACAAATCTCCATGGTGACCAAATATAATTTAAAATATACAAATATATAAAATAAACAAAATAAACAATATTCTTTAAAAATTGATAAAAAGTATTGAAAGTGGGTGCACAATGGACATCAAGGCCTATGTGTTAGAATGACATATACTATCCCCCATATCAAAATAACAACAACATAATGAGAAAGTGTAATACCTATTAATTTATTTATTTATTTATTTATTTATAGTACCAGACCAGAGACGCCACTTTACCACTGAGCTATTGGTCAGATACCTATTAATATTAAATTGGGAAATATCAGAAGTGTTCTAAAAATCATTAACAATTTGAAATCTAACACTTATAATATTATTGTATTAATCAATATTTCACAGAACACCCTGTACAATTAATTAATATTTGTTATTTGTAATTAAATTAATTTTCTTGTAATTTTTATTTATGGTAATATTATAAAATAAAAAAAAAACCTATTATTCCGTTGTTTGTACTCAGAAGTCATAATTATAATATAAATGTTTTATAAAAATTTAATATTCTTTTTGTGTTATTGAATTCACTGAGTGTAATTTGTGTTGTGTAGTATATAATAATGTTCTAAGTAGTTAACTTATTAGTTTCTAATTTTCTTTTATACCATTAACATTAAAAATTAAAAAACTATTTTTAAATTATTTAAAATATAAATTCGAAAATAATAATTCGAAAATATAGTAATTAAAAATTTTAATACAAAATTTAGTTAAATAAAATTTTAATAATAATTATGGCACCATTAACAGTAATTTTTCTTGGAATTATTACAATAATATGGTTATCATGGTTATGGAGTAGACGTAAATATTATTATATGTTTGTAAAAATAAAAGGACCATTGGGATATCCACTAATTGGTTCTGGATTAAATTTCTTAGATCAAACAAGTAAGTGAAAATTATAAATAATATTAATATTATTAATAAAAGATGAGGTATAATTTTCTATTTAATTTAAAATTTTAAAACATTTTTTGTATGCTTTTACGTTTTATTTATTGGATACTAATAATACAAGACATATTTTTAAGTGTTCACACATAATAATAAAAATTTTGAAAATTTAACTTTTGAAATTGTTATATTTGAGTATTTACCTTTAAATTAAAAATATATTTTTGCAACTATAATTATTATAGTATTAATTATACGAAACTAATTAGTGAACTTAATTTCATAATACCAAACTTTTTTAAAAATTCCTAATTGGCAGTGAACTTTGCTATGAGTAATTTATTTTAAAATATAATATTGGAGTTGTGGCCTCTTAATTGAGGAGACTGAGACCGATTCCCAGGAAAAGTGAAAACAAGTTTTGATTTGATTCAAACGGTTCGATTTAAATTAATTTAAACTACACTAAATTTAAAATATATTAAATTTAATCTCATATTTTTCATAAATCTGGCAATACCATTTCCAGAACCGTACGAAAATAATTTTAAAGTTATACTAAAATTAAAATTACGTTTGTACAGGAGATTAGAATTATATATTCAAGAGATTCAAGTCTATGGATTGCATCAGAAACGATATCTAAGTCGATTTAGTAATATGTGTCCATTCGTCCTTTCGATTGTCAGTGTGTCCATCTGTACTATTTTTCATACGATTACTCAAAAAAAAATGGATGTAGGATTCCGAACTTTTAACAAATTCATTTTTTTAGAAGAGCCGATTTTACTATTGAAATTGAGCAAGTTTATCCAATGGGTTCGATAAGCTGCCATTCAATTTCAATTTTTATGTGAGCATAGCTTAATAACTAATGAAATTTGGATCAAATAATGTTTTTATTACGTTCGTGCGAATATCCCAGAATTAATACAGTCTACTGTATCCTACCCACAATTATATTTTGAAAGCTATTGTTTATAAAACAAAAATAAAGACATTGAAAACTTTTCAATGCTCTATGATTTAAAACTTGTCAAAAATTTGACATGTTAAAACTTATATTAAAAAAACTAATAAAGTTTAAAGAGCAAAGGTTCCGTTTATAATTTATGACTATAAAATTAATTATTATTAAAAACAAATTGAATATAATATTAACATTCAATTGAAAATACTACACTACACTATTATATGTTGTGAAATATAATTTCTTTAATTAATTTTATATATACTACATATATATACATAAAATATACTATACGTATTAATATTTGTTAGGATTTTTGAAATTTTTAAATTAAAAACTATAATATTGAAAATATAAAATTGTTGCATAAATAAAAAATGTTCAGATACATGTTGCTACACCTACAAATGGTTGCAAAGATTAAAACAAATTATTAATAAATAATAAAAAAATAAAAAATAATAATAAATTCTTATTTTTCAGAACTATTACATTTTATGGGACGTATGGAAAAAGAGCATGGTTCGTCTTTTTTCGGGTTTCTTGGAACTTTACCATGTTTCATAACAATAAATCCAAAAGTTATTGAAGAAATTTTTACACATGAACAATTAATAGATAAAATGGATATTTATGATGTTATTAATGATGTGGTTCATCATGGACTTTTTTCAGCACCCAGTTAGTTTTTACATACAATTAAAACACAATTTCTATACGATTTAGTATTGGGTTTTAAAGAAATTATTTTTTTTTCATAATTTTAGAGGAGAAATGGACCCGTTCACGTAAACATATAAATAAAGCATTTGTTCATAAAGTTCTACTTAGTTTCTATCCAATTTTTAATAAACAAGTGAGAGAATTATGCCAAGTCTTAGATAAACTTGATGAAAGCAAAGAACATCCAATTTACCCTATAATAACAAAAGTTCAAATAGATACGGCATTCTGTAAATTTTTTACAATCACATTTACAAAATTTTATATAGTATTATAACTGTGTATTTCAGTGACAACAATGGGACAACGAACAAATTTTCTTAACGGTGATAATCCTGAACTTCTTCAAAGTTATGAAACGTAAGTTATTTAAAATTAGTTTTAAATTTTGAATTTATTTAATTTATATTATTGTTGGCGATATAAAATTAAACCATATAAAATAAAGCCCTAATGGTAATATGGTACTTTTGAATGAAAAATAAAGGAATAAAAATTATGGTTTTTTTTTATATGATGTTGTTTCAAAGCATCCATTTCCTCTAAATTAAAATGTAATTTGTAGGTTACTTGCCATAACATCTGCCAGATTATTTAATCCTATTTTTAAAAACAAAGTTCTTTTTAAATATTTCCATCCAAAAAGGCATATTTTCCAAAAAACAAAACAAGTCATCAAATCAAATTCTTTAAAAGTATGTATTTTCTAAAATTAAAATGAAAACCTTTTAAATAAATAATATTATTAATTATATTTTAATAAAGTTACTTCAAGAAAAATTACATCAAATTCAAAATGCAAATTTAAATGAAGATCCAGATAGTTCCCCAGAAGATGAAATAAATATTACAAAATCAAAGTCAATTTTTATTGATATTATGGCCAGAGAATATTTGGCAGGAAACTTTACATTTGAGGAAGCAGAAGCCGAAATTAATACAATGATTATAGCTGTTAGTAATTTTTTTAACTTACTTTCTATAAAAAATAAACCATGTTCAATGCTTTTTTAAGGCCTACGAAACAACAACAAATACTCTTTTCTATACACTTATATTGCTGGCTATGAATCCCCAATATCAAGAAAAACTTTATGATGAAGTCATTTCTGTAATATCTGATGATGAAAATGTTTTTATAACACCTGAACAGGTTCAACATTTGGTTTATACAGAAATGATAATGAATGAAACAATGCGTTTAATAAGTCCAGTTCCATTGATTGGACGTAATGCAACCCAAGATATTGTATTAAAAAATGGAATGTTTATTGCAAAAGGTACTAATATTATTATTGATATTTTTAATTTACATCGAGATGAAACTGTTTGGGGACCAAATGCTGATCATGTTTTTAATCCAGATAATTTTTTAAAGGATAATTTTTCTAAAAAACATCCATACTCCTTTGTCCCATTCACAAAAGGTATAAGAAGTTGTGTTGGCTGGCGTTATGCATTAATTTCATATAAAATTTTATTGGCGCACTTAATTAGAAGATATAAATTTGAAACAACATTTAAATTTGAAGATTTGGTATACAGTGAACAAGTTGTAATCAAATTTAAAGAATATCCAAATTTAAAAGTCACACGCAGAAAAAAACAAAATATTTAAATTTAAAATATATTATAGTAACGTAAAAACTCCTAGGTATTAATTAACTATAATTAGTAATTTTAAAGTGGTGTTAATATTGGTTTATGGTACATATGATTTATTTTAATGTGTTATATTATATTATTAAAGTAGTTAAACTGTTTTTTAATTAAATAAAAAAACCCTAAAATAAATAAGAAATATAAAATGTAAAATAAATAGAAAATTACTACTCCTACAATTACTACGAAAAACTACTACCAACCTCCAACATATACAGTATGATAAGTTAGTGATTCAGACTTTATTTTCTAGATGGGACAGGTATATAATTTATATTGTGACACAAGTAATTATATTATTATCATATAAATTATATATTTTTATTGGATATGATCTAACCTGGATTTGAACTAGAAACCCTTTGATCAAAAGACCGACGTCCTATAGACACTTCGTCACCAGTCGGATATTTTTTAAACTTCTAAAATCACAAATATAAAACTATTTATTTATTTATGAATTAATTATGTACAAGGGAATTCATTTGCAAATTGACGAGCCCTTTTTCTTGCGAATGTATATTAATTATTTATTTTGTTTATATCGTATACTTTATATTTTACTTAATAAATTTGGTCACCATGGAGATTTGTAAAGAGCATTTATTTGTAAATTTTGGAGATTTGTAAATTTTTTTCAATTTAATATTGCATGACCCGTATTGAAGTAAAACCCGCTCCCTCGACTAATAAACCGAACGAATGCTTACCCACCACATCACCGAGGCCAAATGAATAGATCTAACAAACTTTCGAAATGGCGTTCTAGCTTTCAACTTAAAATTAATTTTGAAGAAGGTTTTAAGATAATAAATGCTACATATGCGCCGAAATTCTAATAGCTTTATGAATTAATTTTAAAACTTTTAAAAGCAATTCAAAATAAACAGTTTTTTAAAACAGAGTTTTAAAAAAAATAAGCCAACTTCGAAGTCGTAAAACAAGTTGATTTAAATTTAACTTGTTTAATTAAAACGCTATTTTTACCCATCTCTATAAAACTGTATTGCTTCAACTAATCAGGTTCATACTAACTAGGTTATAGGTAAATTATTTAATAATTTCTTATGGTAAATAATTCCTAATTAATTATTCGGATATATATATTATATTTATTATATAATTAATTCAGGTTCTCTAAGGTTTTAAAGTTAACTGTGTGACATCAAAAGGGTAATTATATAATTATATTAAAATTAATATTAATTATATTAGAATTGAATTAATTTTAAATTAATTAATTATATTAAACGTGTTTTATTAATTAATTAGTTGGTGTCGATCTAGATGTAAACAAAAGGAGTCTAGTATGTGATAGAGTTTGAATTTAAAATTACCGAAATAATGACACTGTTACTCAAATACACCATAAGATTAGATAAATTAGGTCTTCATCACACATACATCTAGGCTATATATCAAAATATTTTGAAGAAGATCAAATAAATTTATAACTATATTAATATTCCAATTAGTAATTAATTTTAATAATTTAGTAAAAAAACTACCGCAATTATTATTATTATATTTTAAAAATAAGATATTAAATATTCTAATATTTACGCCATCAAATTAACAATGTAAATTAATTAGGAATAAAATTTATTCAAAATAATTAATTAATATTTATTAATTTTATTAAATAGCTTTTTGCATTTTACTACATCTGTGACAAAAACAAATGGTGAACAAACTTCAATTGTATTTGAACCATAATTGAATATTCGAATCAATAAGAGTTTTTCTTCGGAAAAATTAAATTCACAATTGTTATAAATTTTTTACCATAAATTTCGAAATATATTCAAAGCATAACTTTAGGCTATATTTAATAGACTAAGAATATGCTATATTTAAAATTGATATACAAATAATCAAAAAAATCTTTCTATGATAAGTTTTATAAGAAGGCAAGGGCTGTGGTATATAAAATAAATCACCACAATTTGGTATTTCTTAGGCTTGGTTTTTACAATGTATGTGGATGATATCAGGGAGGTACCAGGGGTATATAAGTTAGTAAATACCTTAATTATTATAAATTATAAGTAGTATAATAATAAGTACTAAATTAGTTAGTAAATACTATAACTCAGAATAAAATAAAGTACTGTAGTGGGTTATTAAATGTTCGATTAATTTATTACTTATTATTTGAAGAACTTAATTGAATAGTACATAAAATTAATATTTCATTAAATTTTTTTTAATAACTTAAAGTTAAAAAACAAAAACATTATTTAATATATGTATGTTGAATATTTAATTATATGTTTAAAAAATCTAAAAATAAAAAAAAACAAAAAATTTGCGTAATTTTAAGTGACACGTTAGCAATTAATTTAATAAATAATTAACCCTTTCTGAACTTAAAATTGAAATTATACAATTTTTAATATTTCATATTTATTGCACGCACCGTTTACACTAAATATATAAATAGTATATATATGTGAAATATATATACTATATATATATTATATACCTATATACAATATTGCAATTTTGTTTTTCATTTATATACGGTACTTAAATTTAAAAAATAAATATTTAAAAAAATATAAATTTACTGAGTATCGGAAAATATTTTCAGTTTAAATTTTACCTTGTTCGGAGTTAGACATTAAAAAAAAATAAGATAAATAAAAGGGGGGAAAATGCTTACTACTACTAAATTATTATTGGGCATTATAACATTTATATGGATATGTTGGTTATGGAGTAGACGTAAATATTATTATATGTTTGTAAAAATAAGAGGACCAATCGGATATCCACTTATTGGTTCTGGATTAGATTTTTTAGATCAAACAAGTATGTTAAAAAAAATAATAATTTATAATTATTTAATTAATATAATAATAAATTATTAATAAATTATTATATTAATTTGTACATAGTGTTTTACTTAAAAAAATTTAAATTTAAAAAAAAAAAAAATACAAAAAAATTCAAAGTAAAAAAAAAATTAAAAAAAATCTAAAAACAAAAATTATGTCCAATTAGTTGTAATAAATAGTGCTAATTACTAGTGTAAAGACTATCTAATATTCAATTTTTAAACATTTTTTGAATTTTGAAAGAATAATATTCAAATTTTAAATGAATTTCCCGACGAATTTTTTTTTTTGCTATATAAAAAATTTATTAATATATATTAATTAATTAAGTTGTGGATTAATTTTATTAAATTGCTTAACATAATTTTGTGCCAAAGTGTAAACATAAAACAATTAAATTTTTAAATTGGAAACCCAAAAATGAAAAAAATGTTTACAAGAGCTTTGATTCTGCAACCAGTTAACGGAATTTGGAATGAATAAGTTTTAATTCGATAATTAATTAATTAATAATTCTTTTAACATTTAAGAAAATTTTTAAATAAAACCAAGAGTACACATGTGTAACTATTTTTGTAATATTAACTCTTATAAATTACCAGCGGAATTACTGTTATATAACATCAGAAAAGATGAACACTGAGATTCAAACATACAATTTTTAACAATTTTTAGAATTTATTTATTTATTTTTATATATAATTTGTGTGATCCTTCAATCTACTAAATGTTAAAGATACGTGGCTATGAAATTTTATTACAGTTATTTTTATGTGACATTTTGACAGAAATGTAAAAAGAATTTTGATAAAATTCTGTTATTAATGAGATTAAATTATGGGATGGGAAACTGTTGATTTATTGATATTTTCTTATTATTTTTATTATTATTATTATTATCATTACTATTATTATTTATTATCATTATTATTATTTATTATTATTATTATTATTATTATTATTATTATTATTATTACCATTATTATTATTACCTATAAATTAAAATATGATTTTAAATAATAAGCATATTTGTATGAAATAAACAATTTTAAATAATTAATAATTTGATTTTATACAAATAATGAATAAAGTATAATTTGAACTTATTCTAAAATTCTATTTTTTGATTAAATTATATTCCACTAATAGCTATTTTCTATTTATGTTTAGTTTATATTTATTAATAGCTGTTTACTATTCATATTTTTTATAGAAATATTAAATTTTATGACACGTATGATAAATAAATATAATGGAACATATTTTGGTTTTCTTGGAATTCGACCATGTTTTATAACAGCAGATCCAGTTTTAATTGAAGAAATTCTAACAAATGAAAAATTAGTTGATAAAATGGATATTTATAATGTTATAAATGATTTTATTTATCATGGATTATTTACATCACAAGGTAATTAAAATAATTTATATATACCTAATATAGGATCGAATCGAATTTAAAAAAAAAAATTTTAGCAAAAAAATGGTCTCGTTCTCGTAAACATATTAACAAAGCTTTTGTTCATAAAGTTTTATTGGGCTTCTATTCAATATTTAATAAACAAGTTCGTGAATTTTGTAGTGTTCTTGATGATTATGTTGATAGAGATGATTTTGAAATATATCATTATATTGAAAGAGTTCAATTGGATACTGCATGCAGTAAGTCAGATTCTTTTAATTAGTTATTAATTATTGATGTTATGTCTAAAGATATATTTTTAATAATGATAATAAATTATAGTGACAACAATGGGCCAAGAAACAAATTTTCTTAAAGGTGATAATGTAGAATTACTTTCTGCATTTACTGAGTAAGTAATTTATAAATATATATTTTAATGAAATACTTTTTTTAATTTTAAATATATCTTGACATTACTTATTACAGACTTTTAAAAATAACCTCATCCCGATTATTTAATCCGTTTACAGCTAATAATTTTGTATTTCAATATCTGATGCCATCAAAATCACATTATGATAAACAAAATAAAATATTTAAATCAAATACTTTAAGAGTAAGTTGAAAGATAATTATAGTAAATTGCAGTGAGTGTTGTTCAATATTCGAAAAATTCTTTTACAGTTACTTGAAAAAAAATTTACCGAAATTAAAAAAGCTCAAAATAATAATAATATTCAAGATCCAGACAGTTCACCAGAAGATGATCTGAATATAACAAAATCAAAATCAATTTTTATTGATATTATGGTAAGAGAATATATGGCAGGTCATTTTACATGGGAAGAATTGGAATCTGAAGTTAATACAATGATTTCTGCGGTAAGTAGCTCGTGTTTAAATAAGTTCCCCCTTCCCCCTTTGTTACGATCAATTTTATTTTCTATTTATTTCATTATACAATAGGCTTACGAAACAACAACAAATGTTCTTTTTATGTCATTGATGTTCCTGTCTATGTATCCACAATATCAAGAAAAAGTTTATGAAGAAGTTGTTGCAGTAACAACTGATGATGATGATGTTTTTATAACACCAGAACATGTTCAACATTTAGTGTATATAGAAATGATAATGAATGAAACAATGCGTTTAATAAGTCCAGTTCCATTGATTGGACGTAATGCAACTCAAGATATTGTATTAAAAAATGGAATGTATATTGCAAAAGATACAAATGTTATTATTGATATTTTTAATTTGCATCGTGATAAAAAAATTTGGGGACCAAATGCTGATCGCGTTTTTGATCCAGATAATTTTTTAAAACATAATATTGCCAAAAAGCATCCATATGCATTTATACCATTTACTAAAGGTATTAGAAATTGTGTTGGATGGCGTTATGCTATAATTTCATATAAAATTATGTTAGCACAATTAATTAAAAGATATGAATTTAGTACAGAGTATAAATTTGAAGATTTAGTATATAGTGAACAAATTGTAATGAAATTTCAAAAAATTCCAAAGCTTACCATAAAACTGAGACAAAAGAAAATTAAATAAATTTTAAATTGTTAATATAAAAATTAAATAAAAAAAAAATTTTCAATAAGTTTTGTTTGTTTTGATAAGTTGATATTGTATAAGTTTAATTTTTAATGTCACACATTTTTTCTGTAATTAAATGAAATATAAAACACGTAGAGTAAAAATATATTAAATATTTTATTAAAATTTTTAAAAAATTTTATTAGACCTAGTACAATATATCGATTAAAATTTTATAATTTCTAATAAGCTTGTGATAAAAAAATGTTTAAATAATTAACTTAATTATTTTTTTTTAGAAATTAAAAGTATTTTCAAAACTAAGGATCTTAGCTAATCAAAAGCGTACCACGTATGACGTATAATACGCCGTATATCGATACGTCGACGTATCCCGAAATCGATTCGCGCGTACGTAATATAAAAACGTTTTATTTATTCAATGTCAACAAATAATCACCATAACAACATAACAAAACGCTATAACAAAATTTAATACGCTTTGTCAATTTTTAAATTTTAAAAAGCCGACGCATAGTACGTCGCGTATTTCGGGAGCTCTAATTTAATTATATGTATTTAAAATTATTTTGACAGAAAATGTACGCCGTACGTCGTGATTTAGGTAAGGGCCTAAGAATTCTAAAAATATTTTAAAACTGTGATTGATTTTAATTACAAATTTATTGGAAACATTCCTTTTGGATTTAATAATTCATATGTTTAATGATCTTGGTGTCTTGTTTCAAAGTTATTTTTCACAATATCGAGGTTTTAAGAAATGAGCTTTCTTCAGCTACGGAAGTTTGTACTTCGTATTATTCATTGACAGATATGTCAAAAACTTCGCTCATTTAATACGTTTTTTTTTAATATGTCAAGTTTAATAAGTACCTTAAATCTGTCAAAAAAAACTCATAAGTCAAGTCATTAAGCACATTTTAATTTTAATTATTTCGTAACACTTTAAATTTAATTGCAAAATGAAGTTTTTTTTCTATTTTTATATCCCATTTGGTCAAAATATAATTTTAATATTTTGACCTATGTTAATCGTAAAAAAAATATTCTTTTAAAAATAAATTTACATAAACTAATAAGTAGGTTGTCATTTTAATTTAAATATTATAAAATTGTTGGTTTTTCAAATGAATTGTCGTCTAATAAGTTGCGCTAAATTACTTATTACAATAAAAAACATGAATTTTTTAAATAATATTTATGAAAATTTTCAAATTTTATTACTTCACCTGGTTATGAGTTTTGAATGGAGAGGTTAACTACAGTTGGCTCTAAAAAAAATAAATACATAAATACTAAATGCAAATTAATTGACCCCATTCAAAATTTAAAAAAAAAAACTTCGTTTTCGAAGTTGGCAATTAATCATTCTGATATTTTTTACTATGAGAATACTTTTAATATAAAATCGCAATAATTATTCCTATAGTAAATATGAATTAATTTTTGAAAAAAAATGCATAAAATTCAATTTAACATAGTTTTAATATAATGCTAAATAATATTTTAACATACCTATCTAATTAATGCAATTTTGAAAATTTTTTGTGACGCCACTGATTTACATTTGCAAATAAAAAACATTTGCAAATAGATAATTAATAGGTTAATTAAGTCATGAAGTAATAGACTTTCACAAATATTTGATATCGAAGAAATTATATATTACATAATAATGTTATTGGCTGATATTTACAGATATTCTGCTTTTAATACTTATTATGAAGAAGCTGAATATGAATTAAACAGCTCAAAGGCACTTAAATTTGAATCGTTTTATACAAGAAGCCAAATATACCAAATAATTCAAATAATTTGTAAGTTCTCTGTTATTTTTTTAAATTTAACCAAGCCTAAAATTCACTGTCATATAAATTTTTTTAATAATTTCGAATTTCATCAAAATTAAACACGTGATGAAAAAAACCAAGGGATTCGAAAAAAGCACATTTTCAAAATTATATAAAGTGTTTCATACTGAGTTTAGAGTAAATGATATATAAATAAAGATAAATGATAATAGTATTATAATTTAGTTATTTCATCAATTCATTATTACAAACAAAAGTGAAATCATTACTTAGAATATAATCCCAATGCACTCAATAAAAAATGTTAACGAGTATCGAAATATAATTTTGAAGCTTCAATGTTAACGTTTAAATTTGGAAAAATATACACTGATGAGACTAAGTTACTGATTTATAAAAACTGAAAATTTTTAAGTTTTAATAACCCTCCAATAGGGAAAGTTCCCAAAATTTTACTAAGCAAACTTATAATAATTCTCGAGGTCTAACCCCACTTCCCCCAGCCCCAAATTTTTAGGTTCCAGGAACTAAATTGTGATTTCAAATTGAAATTTTTATTTTTATTTAATTATTTAAGCAAAAATGGTTAAAACTAAGAGACACATTCTTCAATTTTTAGAACCCCTTTTAAATTTAAGAAAAGCCTTTAACGTATGTCAAAACATAATACTGGAGCTTTGAATTTTGTGTATTACAAAAAAATTATTTCGGCAGTTATTCAAGTTACAGATGTTTAAAAATAGCACAATTTCAATTTTCAATTTGAATCGCCTCCTATAAATTTTTGGGAATGTAACATCTCCCAAAATTTCAAGTCTTTAGCTTGAGTCGCTCAGAATATATTTGGTTTTAATTAACATAAATTTTAGTACCGTATGGCAAATCTATACATTTAAACGATATATTTTTCTAAAGCCTATTAAAGCTGCTGTTTTTTACCGTTCTCAGATTGGAAATATACCTAATAGAACTCTTATTATAACAATTTAAATATAGAATTTTTTCCAATTTTGGAGGCCGTAGCTCCGTAATCGATGGGACAACAAAAAAAGTTCTTTCATGAAATTATTTTTTTTTTTTGCAATAACTACCTGCAGTTAAAATTTCTTCCTTCTATTTCAAACGGTTTAATGGTTTTATGAACATACGGATGGGCAGATTGAAACTATTAAGCATATTGTTTTAAAATTTTTTAAAAACGTGCTAAAAACCAAGAATTCTACCAGAATAGTCAAAATTTTGCTTGTGTTTCTTAATCTTTTCGATGTTTTTTCGATGTGACTTTTAAATAAAAGTCTTACTTTACTTTAGGTACTTGAATTATTTTTGACGAAGACTGACGTTTTGATAAATTTTTCAGTTAACTGTTTTCATTTTAGTTGAGGAGGAGTCTATTATATAAAATTATGAGATTTTATATACAAACCACATTATGCAAGAAGAAGAGCATGTACAATGCATCTTGGATTTATTTCTACGCTTTATATAAAAAACTTTTGAGTGTTATTTGATGTGTGAGATTTTTACTCAAAAAGTTCACCATATTGATGAAATAAACAAATTGAGGAAAAATGATCAAAAAATGGAGATTTATTAAAATTTATAAGTACATTACATAATTATAAACATAATTATAATATAGAATATACATTGAAAATATATATTCCTAATTTAAAATAAATACAGTAGAATCCGCATAAGCGCACACCTTAAATTTCAAGTAAATCCGTTTTGTGCTTTTATCTGTTACAACAAAAAAAAAATTAAAATATATCAAATTTGATTAATCAAAAATATACACATATACAGATAAATATAAAACTTTTTATAAAATACATAATTATAATAAAACAACGGTGACATGAATTATGGCCCTGTGTAATAAAGCCACCGGGGTATTATTTTTCATGTAATGAGAAATAACGCTCTGGGGTCTTCTTTCTCATATTAATTTCAGTTTTTCTCAAATACAAATTTGAGTCTTTCTCATAGTAATTTGAGTTTTTCTCTTGGAATACCAGTTTTTCCAAAAAATGTGTGGAAATTATTTTTGATATTATAGTTCAAGAAAGTCTGTATACCTATATCATAATATTTAATCGGCTTATTTTTTTCCATACAAATATAAACATCCTTTTTTAGGACAAACTATTTGACCAATTTTAATGAAACAACAACCAAAAGAAAGGTTTTTTTTTGTTTTCATAGGACAATGATATTTTTTTTTAGAATATTGCGTTTTTTCAGGTGAAAACCCGTCTTTAATTTAACGTAAATTTGAATTTAACGGTCACGCTGTTAAAAGTTGAGGCTTATGACTCTAATATTATGCGCCGACTTTCTGTGTAAATGTAATTCATTTTCGGTTGTAACTCGCAGCTAAATCAAAAGATTATAGGCGCCGACTTATGTATATCTTTCTTGTTTTTTTTAGTTCAAATATTCAATGAACAAGGAGATTTAAATTTTTTTAAATTTTTTTTTTTTGTTTTTGTTTTTTCTTTATCTTAAAAAGTGAACGATAAAAAATGAGTTCTGTTCGAAATTAAAGCAATACATTTGATTTATACAGTAGTTTTCATTTATAACGAACTCGGTTCAATTTTAATTATAATAAACTTTACACTTTTTGATAAAGAATTAAATTTTACCTAAAAATGTAAGTTTTTTATTACATTGATATTTCTTTTATTTAAACTTATTATATCTAATAATGTTGCTTGGTGATTAATTTAGTATTTTTTTATTTATTTTTGAATATAAAAAAAAATCATAATAACGCATCAAAAATACAAAAAAAATTTCATTAGAAGAAAAAGCACTATACCTAGGCTTGAGTCTGACACATCAAATAAAATTCTAGCAAATGAGTTCGAAGTGTCCATTCTAGAATCAGTACATTCTACAATGTTCAAGTCTTATACTAATTTTTCAAAATTCACAGCATTCTTTTAAAACGACATTCGTTTATTACGACGAATATTTTCCGTCCCATCATGGTCGTTATAACCGAAAAGTACTGTATTTAATTTTTGTTTGCAATTTATTATAATACAGTTATAAAAAAAAAAATTTTTTGTAAATCATAAATTTTTGTTGCTTTTTGTTAAGTTTTTTGTAAAATAAAAAACCGACTTCTGAAATATAGTTGCCATTACGTTTGAGAGTAATGATATTTAAAAAATATATGTACCTATTTGCAAAAAAATAAAAAAAAAAATAACAAATAATCTTTCTTAAAAAAATAATTTGTAATTTAAATGATTTGTTAATTAGGACCTAACCAAAATAAATTTTGAAATACATAGTTAGGTACGTGAATTTACATGTGAGCAACCGAAATACGCGACGTACTGGTACCTCAAATTTAAAAATTGACAAAGCGAAAAATAGAAATAGAAAATTTAAAATAATATTTTTGTAAAAAATTTGTTTATTAAAAAATACCTATAATATGTTTGCAGAAACATAAAAAAGAAATAATATTTCTTAAGAAAAATGATTTGTTACTTATGGATCAACCAAATTCAGCATGTACGGCGTTCAGTTTCTGTCAAAAAATTTTGAAATAAGTTGTTATGTAAATAAATTTACATGAAATCATACGCGACGTACTGTACCTCGGAGTTTTAAAATTTAAAAATTGACAAAGCGTATAAAAAAATTGTAATTGTTTTTTTTTATGTTGCTACGATTAAATTTTAAAAATAAAATATTTTAAAATAATATTTACAACGCGAAATTCGTACGGCGAAAAATTTCTGTCAAAAAATTTTGAAATAAGTAATTATGTAAATAAATTTACATGAAAGCAACCCAAATAAGCGTAACGCGATATACTGTACCTCGGATTTTTAAATTTTAAAAATTGATAAATAGTATAAAAATATTGTCTTCGGTTTTTCTTATATTTTTAAATGTTTATTTTTAAATTGTACGTTGTATGTTTTGATTAAGGTTAAGCCCTGATAATTAAAAATTTTATTTTACATTTTAAACATCGAATAATGTTTTTTCATGATAAAAACTTTTTTTAGTTTTACTTTGACATTACGAACGAATATTATATAAGGCGTTTTTTTTTTAAATCACAGCAGAGATCTAGGCACGCTCTAAACAACATAAGCACGTTCTAATGAACAGAACATAAACATTTACGCTCAGAGCGTTCAGATTTAATAAAAAAACACGAAAAATTAAATTAAATTAAAACATTTTGATTTTTATTTTACAAGTAAAATCTTAAACAAACGTCAAAATGTCTTTAAGATAAAAACTGAATCGCACGCTCTGAGCGCTCAGAGGTAAAAAACAACGATTTTTTTTTTGATAGTTCATGCTCTACTCAGATTTAAAAAATGCCTTCAAAGGAACTGAAGCATGTATTCATCAATTTTTAATTAGGAAACAGAATACATACGGAACGGATACAAAAAAATTCAAATCGTACTAAAATGTTTAGTTTTCTATATGACGGACACCATTAACTCGAGCTTTGGCTACTACACTTCAGTAAATATATGTATATGTTTAGAAATTAAATCAAATTCTCAGAACATTGTATATTAGAACAATATTTATATTAAGAATTTAAATCGCTTTGTTTTGTGTAATAACTGTACCACATTATACTCCCTTTAAAGCGACTTTAGCTATAGGAATAAAATTCAAAAATACAACAACGTTTTTATAACTGAAAAAATTATAAATTTTTTTTTAGCAAATTTCAAGCGCAAGAATTGTTGACAACATTGTTGCAATATATTTTATTACGTAGGTATAGGAAAAAAAATATAATTTTTCGTGTTAAATTAGTCTATTATAAATTTCAAAAAACTAATTTTGTATGTAAATTTAAAAGCAAAAATAGCTCGAATCTCGAGCACAGGGCGATACTAGTTCGTATTAAATCATAAAATATATGAACCATTGTGTTATTTTCCTTTGCAGGTTAAATTGAAATAAGAATAATACCTCGGGCTTTTTTTTCTCAAAGAAGTCGTAGTTCAACTTAAAAGAGAAATAAAACCCTGGCCTTTATTTCCCATATTTTGACGGCTTTATTTTTCAATTACTATAAGAATTAAGACTCCAGGGCGTTATTTCTCATTAAACGAGAAATAATACTTTAGCTTTATTTCGCAGGGTTTTAATTCAGGTCACCGCTTTGTGTTCTTAAAAAAAATAAAAACATAATGGAAACTAGATCAATGAAAAAACTATGACATTTTTAATCATTTTCTGTTCTTAAACGATAGTACATAAACGGATTCCACTGTAAAAATTTGTAAGAAAAAAGTTTTATTTACATTTTTAATGTCCAGATACAAAAGAAGTTAACTTTAGTAACATTTGACCATGAGATTAATTAGACACCTTTTTATAATTAAGAGTGTTTTTAGTTAAAATTTGAGTATTTAAGAAAAATAATTTGTAACTAACATTTAATGTTAAACCGGCAGAGAGTTGAGACTTCCGTGTCACTGCGCCTAAAACATTAATTAATTTAAAATTATGTGGATATTTAATTTTTTATTGATACTTTTTACATTATATTTTGTATTTTGGTTATGGAGTCGTCGACATTTTTATTGTATGGAATGGAATATAAAGGGACCAACTGGTTATCCTTTTATTGGTGTAGGATTGAATTTTTTAAATCGTAAAAGTGAGTTTTAATATTAAAGATTCATCTTTGGATAATTAATGTATTTTTATTATTTAAAACTTTATATAATTTAATAAAGATGTATTGAAAACCCTTGATAAATACAATAAACAATATGGAAGAGTTTACTTCTCTTTTTTGGGAACTGTTCCAACCCTTGTAGTAAATGATCCAGTTTTAATTGAACAAATTTTCAATTCAGATAAAATGGTTAAAAAAAGTAATTTGTATAAACCAATAAAAGAAGGTATAGGTGATGGTTTATTTACATCAGAAAGTAAGAATATAAATTATAATTTATAAAAGTCGGTTTTAATTTTAAAAAATGAAATAATAATTTAATTTAGATCCAAAATGGATACACGATCGCAAATTAATAAATAAGGCGTTTAAACATAAAACTTTAGTTAGTTTCTTTCCAATATTCAATAACCAAGGAAGAATTATTAATGAATTTATAATTGGAAAATATGTTGGAAAAGGTGAATGCGATGTTTTTGATGAATTTTCATGTTCTACGTTATATACAACAATGAGTAAGTACAAAAGTGTTCATAAAATTATGAATTATTGAACTTAAATTCGATTTTTCTTTATATTATAGTAACTACAATGGGAGATGACCAAGACGATTTTCAAAGTAGTGAATGTACAAGAATTATTGGTTTATTTCAAAGGTAAAAATATAGAATTAAATTGTGTATTTTGAATAATTATTAACATTGTGAACCATTTTTGTAAACCTAGAGGGCAACATATTGTAGCTGAAAGAGTTTTCAATCCTTTTTTTAATTTTGTTTTCCCAATTCATCCTTTGAAATGGAAACTGGACATCACTTTAAAAGAATTACGTCAATATATCAATATGGTAACTAAACTTTTAAATAACTAAGTTATATGAATAAGTGTGAATGTATATTATTTACATATATATTAATAGCAAATTGAAAAACGTTTTACAATGTTGGCGAAACAAGAGAATGAAAACTCTAGAAAAATCGATCAAAATCAAAATAATTGTAATGAAAATTTTGATATAAAAACAGACCAAAATATTTTTATTGATCAAGTATATGAATTTTATAAAAGTGGAGAATTAACATGGGCCAATGTTGAAGCAGAAGTAGTTACAATGATTGTTGCGGTATGCATTTTAAAACTAAACTTTAAAAATTTTAATTAATTTGTTTAATTATCTCATGAAAAAAATAGGCATTTGAATCGACAGCACATACATTCCATGCAGCTTTATTTTTTCTAGCAAATCATCCAGAATATCAGGATGCATTATATAAAGAAATTATGTCTGTATGTCCAGAGGATCATATTGAAGTAACATATGAACATATACGTCAAATGCCATACTCTGAAATGGTAATAAATGAAACAATGCGTGTAATTGCAACAGTACCAATTGTTGGACGTCAAGCAACTGCAGATTTAACCTTGGATAATGGCTTATATATTGCAAAAGGAACAACAATTCTGTTTGATATTTTTCATTTACATCGTAGCGAAAAAATTTGGGGTCCAAAAGCTAAAGAATTTAATCCGGATAATTTCTTAAAAGAAAATATAACAAAAAAACATCCATATAGTTTTATACCATTTACGAAAGGTCCACGAACTTGCTTGGGCTGGCGTTATGCAATGTTTTCATTACAAATTTTATTGGTGCATATTTTAAAGAAATATAAAGTTACAACCAAATGGAAATTGGAAGATCTTGAATATATAGTATATTTAACACTTGTATATGAAAAAAATCCAACACTTGAATTTACATACAGAAATTAAGATTTAAATGCTCGCAAAGTAAAAATTTCACAAATAAAACAATTAAAAAATTTTAAATTGTATTTAAGCTGTGTAATAAAACTAAAAGTTCAAAATTATTTGTTTTTTTTATGTTCAAAAATCAAAATTATGGACTTTTGACTTCCTATAATAAATTTTAGTATCTGAAAAACTTTAAAGGCCCATTAAAAAGGATAATGACCAAATCTTAGTTAAAATACTTAAAGTGAACTCATCTTTATATATTTAAGAACTTGTTTAATTACAAGTGTATTTAAAAGCTCTTTTTTCAATTTTTTAAAAATTATCATATTGTAATTTTAACTCTAATGTAAATAAAAGGCGTACGAAGAGATAGACAGTCGAATAGTATATAGCCAACTAATTGTGATAAGTTTAGTACTAAGCTTAGCATAAAATTAAGACAAAAGAAAAATAAATAATTCTTAATTTTTAACATATACTCAAAATATTTTTATTCACTACTGTCTATTTATTAGTTAAATACAGTTCCTTGAAATAAAATCATATGAAATAATGACATATGACTTTGGTTCAAAGTCCAATTTGAAATAAATTCAAAAAATTAATTTATAAAAAAAATTTATTATGAAAAATTTAAATAAACTTATTCGATTTTATTTGAAATTGATTCTTGTTTTATAATGTGCAAACGATCGAATTATTATTTTTCAGTTTAGAGTTGTATTCAAAATCAGGATTGGACCTTTTTCCAAAATATATATATACTTATATAAATGTGAGATTATAAATTTGGAGGTGTTAGTTTTTGCATGCAATATTTATGCCTAATTCTCATACCATTCTATTGAATTTAATGTTAGATGCAAAATCTGATTTCAATAATTTATTAAAGCGGCAGCCCCTTATATTAAAATTATTATTTCAATTTCATTTTGATTTTTTTCAATTTAATTTTGACTTTACTTCACTTCTACAAAATGTCAAAAGTAAAAATTTAAAAATTCGCTTCATAGCTTTATTTCCAATGGTGAATTTAAATTAATTCAAAAAAGTACTCTTTGACTTTATTCCATATGATTATATTTCAGGGCACCATTAACTACAATTCGTTGGGCGCATAAATTTTCGACGAAAATGTGTTATTCAATGGCCGTATTGATGAAATTTAATCCATAGCGAGAGTGTAAGAAACAAACTAGCAGAAGTTATGATTTTTAACAACTAGAATTGTGTGTAAAATTACACATTAACTATGATGCTGTGCCTCTGAAAATTGTGTTAGACATTGATAAATGATAACCATTCATTAGTTCCGTTCCGACAACCCAAAAAATTGTGTTGATTTGGGTAGAAGAAATTAATTATGTAATTATGGCTTGTGATATATATCCAACCAACTTCATCAAATATACCCCATAATTAATTTATATAATACAGCTTACTATTGAAGAATTTAATAAAATAATGGAACTTGGAAAGAAAAAATTGTAATTTGCAAAAACCACAAGAACGGTAGTAAATTGTCTGCGCTTATTTTAAAGTGCTACATTTATATTCTATATGTAATTATTTAATTTATTATCTATCATATACATATCATCACTTCATAAATGTGTGAAAGTAGATGAAATGTTTAAATGTTTATAAAATTATATATGTAATAATAATAATAATAATACAGTGCTCCATAAATAATATAATTTTTCTGTATTCAAGTAAAGGCTATTTTCAGTTTAATATACAAATTAGTTTGAATATTGCAATGAGATATTAAAATGTTTTAAATCCAGTTTTTTAACTTAACATATCTATAAATATAAATATTTAGGTTTATATTCTTTCCATTTAGTTACAAAAGTAGTTAATTTTAGTAACACTTGACCGTGAGATTAATTAGACACCTTTTTTAATTAAAAATTAATATTATATTTGTTATTTAACTTATTTTTAAAGAAAATATTTTTGAATTATTAGACATTTAAGATAAAACCATCAGAGAGTTAACAATTAATTATAATTTCATAAAAAATAAAAGATTTAATTTTTAAAAATCATGTGGATATTTAATTTATTATTAGCACTTCTTATATTATATTTTTCATATTGGTTATGGAATCGACGACATTTTTATTGTATGGAATGGAATATAAAGGGACCAACTGGTTACCCTTTTATTGGTGTAGGATTGAATTTTTTAAATCGTAAAAGTGAGTTCTAATATTAAAGATTCATCTTTTTAAAAATTAATATATTTTTATTATTTAAAATTTTTTACACTTCATTAAAGATGTATTGAAATTTTTTGATGAATGTAATAAAAAGTTTGGAGGATATTACTTCTCATTCCTAGGAACTGAACCATTTGTTCTTATAAATGATCCAGCTCTAATTGAACAAATTTCAAATTCAGATAAATTGATTAGAAAAAGTAGTTTATATGATCCGGTAAAAAGCACTATAGGTGATGGTTTATTTACATCAGAAAGTGAGAATTTGAATTATATAATTTATAAAAATCGGTTTAATTTTTAAAAATGAAATAATAATTTAACTTTAGATCCAAAATGGATACACGATCGCAAAATTTTAAATAAAGTATTTAAACATAAAACACTAGTTAATTTCTTTCCAATATTTAATATACAAGGAAAAATTATTAATGAATTTATTATTGGAAAATATATTGGAAAAGGTGAATGTGATATAATGGATGAATTATCATATTGTTCATTATATACAACAATGAGTAAGTATAAAATTAATCACGAAATCTTGGATTACTTGATTTAGGTACGATTTTTATGATTTTTTACTATAGTGACAGCCATGGGTGAAGAACAGAAAGATTACCAAAGTAGTGAATGCAAATGGTTTATTGATATATTTAATAGGTATATACTTATAAATAATAAAAATTAATCATTTTTAAATTATTTCACAAAATAAAATATTTTTTAATTTAGAGCAAAAGCTATTCTTTCTGAAAGAGTTTTTAATCCTCTATTCAATTTCATTTATCCAATTCATCCAAAGAGGTTCGAAATGTATAAATTGTTTAAAGAATTACAACAGTATATCCATAATGTAATTATTTTCTAAATAAATTATTAATATACTTAAATAAATTAAAACATTATATTATATTATAGAGAATTAAAGAACGTTTTACTTTGCTGGAAAAACAGGAGACTGAAAAGTCTAAAAAATTTGATCAAAATCAAAATAATTCCAAAGAAAATGTGGATATAAAAAAAGAAGAAACAATTTTTATTGATCTAGTATATGAATTTTATAAAAGTGGAGAATTAACATGGGACGATGTTGTAGCGCAAGTAGTAACAATGATTGCTGCAGTATGTATAAAAAAAAATAAATAAAATTAAATTAATAAGAAAAATAAAATATAAAAATTGTTAATATTTTTTTTATCAATTTTCCATTTAAAAAAAATAGTCATTTGATACAACTGCACATACATTGCATTCAGTTTTATATTTATTAGCAATGCATCCCGAATATCAGGATGCATTATATAAAGAAATCATGTCTGTATGTCCAGAGGATGATATTGAAGTTACATATGAACATATACGTCAAATGTCATACTCTGAAATGGTAATAAATGAAGCAATGCGT